>CM031235.1:110243316-110843316 GCA_018340775.1 Taxus wallichiana var. yunnanensis | reverse complement strand
TAGGGTAATCAAATATAATAATATTCATCTATCAATGTGTAAAGATAAAATATGATAACAATGTCTTTGGATCCAATCCAAAGTAAGAAAAATCATTGTAATATCAGCTGTCGAAGAGGAGTGAGCACTACATCCCCTCCCCTAAGACTCGAATTCCTCATGGAAGTCACTGGAACAATTGTGGGAATTGTGCTCTCAAAGCTATGGTGTCCTCCCATGTAGTTTTTGTCTCATCATACCGATCCCATTAGATGCGAACCTAATGAATTTATCTACCTTTAATTCATAAGATCATGCGATCTAAAATTTACATGAGCTCCAACGTCATCTACCCCGATCCTAGACCTATAATGTTATCCAATTTGATACATGAGAAGGATATGGAATGTACCTCCTAAGTATAGAAACATGAAATACATCATGGACACGAGACAAGTTGAGTGACAATGCTAGATGGTAGGCCAAAACACTGATCCGCTCCAAGATCTCAAAGGAATCCAAAAACATAGGATCTATCTTAGAGCATTTTCCGTAATGGATTGGGCTCTTATGAGCCCTAACACAAAGAAAAACCTATGTGCCCACCTCAAAACGTGATCTATACTCCGCTGATCTAGATACTTCTTTTGTCTATCCTAAGCCTCTTGTAAACTTTGTCTAATCATGCCCACCTACTAATCCATGTCCCGTAATAAAGTTGGCCCAAGATATACCCTATCCTCTAACCTATCTCAACTCGGTGGTGTCCTGCACTTGGCATATAATGCACGAAATATAGGTATTCCGGTTGAACTCTAAAAATTGTTGTTGTAACCAAACTCCACTAAGTACAAATACTCATCCCACCTTGACTAATAGCCTATGATGTATATTCAAAGCATGTCCTCTAAGATCTGATTCACCCACTTTGTTTATCCATCTACCTCGAGTGATAGGATGTCTTGAAGTTGATCTTCATCCCGAGAGCATCTTTGCATGGTAGTTCAAAAGTGAGGTGTACTGAGGGTTGCGGTCACAAATGATTTTCCATGGTATCCCGTGCAGTCTGACAATATCATCCAGATATACTCATGTCATTACACTAGCTGTATAGGTGGTCTTTCCCAGAGAAAAATGAGCCACTTTTGTCAATCTATCCACCATGACCATAATGGTGTCATTGTGGTATCTCAACATAGGTTGACCTAGAATCAAATCCATAGAAATGGTGTCTTAATTCCACTTTGGTATGACATGAGGATATAGAAGGCAACCTAGATGTTGATTCTCGGCCTTTACCTTCGATACTCCAAACGACGAGAAACAAGATAAACTACATCTCTCTGCACCCTCTCTAATGAGAAAACTATCTCTAAGTTGTGTGCATATTCTTCACCCCTAAACAGGGAAAATTTTAGTGGCGAATATTCGTAATATGGCGAATATTCCATTTTTGAAAATTTTGAAAAGGTGAATTTTTGGCACGGGCAGAGTGACTTGTTTGCCCAAAAATTACACTTTAATTTTTTTTAGGGGTCGGCTTCGCCTACCCTTGAAAAATATCCCCTATATAAACCTAGATTATTCGCCAGGTAGAACACTTCTACTTCACATTTTTCAACAATATGATATATCCCGTATTATAGATGCGCGACAAGGGGGTAAGTTATTGACATGCGACAAGGAGGGTTTGCAGACAAGGAGATACTGTAGATATTGACGCATAGTAGACGCATGACAAAGATTTGGTTGACGAGCGACATGGAGTTTTTTTCGATGAGCAAGAAGAGGGCAGAGGTTGTAGACGCGCGTCAACAGGCCTTAGTGACGCGCGTCAATAGGCCTTAGTGACGCGCGTCAATAGACCTTAGTGATGCGCGTCACTAAGGCCTATTGACGCGCGTCACTAAGGCCTGTTGATGCGCGTCAACAGGCCTTAGTGACGCGCGTCACTAAGGTCTATTGATGCGCGTCACTAAGGCCTATTGACGTGCGTCACTAAGGTCTATTGACGCGCATCAACAAGCCTTAGTGACGCATGACAAGGAGGTACAACAGATATTGACGCGCATAGCGTGAGCGCTTACGAAAAAGAGTTTGTTGATGTGTGACATGGAGATTTTTTTATGAGAAAGCAGAGGTCGGATGCAAAATCTCCCGTCGTGTAATGCAGCCTTACTCACACAATGCTTGATAATCAGGTGAAATTTTTTCATACAACCCCCAAAAAATTCACCTTCCCGTGAAACCGGTTCCGGGGATATTCGCCAGGTATTCTCCACCTCCGATTTCCAGGAGGTCTCTTAAAATGAACCCCGCCCCTAAATGGGATGAATAGGGTACAAGACGTGCCTCAACAAGGATATCCTACCTCAATCTACCATCTCTAGTACATAAATTCGACCTCTGCATGCCAAAGCGGACCATCGCCTCTAATGAAAATCCCTCAAATTTCCCTTGAAGGGGTCTCGAGACTCGATATCTGCTCTAATTGAAAGGTAGAAGATGTCATGTGGAAGTTTTTGTAAGATCATGGTCCTCACGTTTTTACCTACTATAGCCATAACCAAATGTCTCGAGGAATCAATGCATCTGCACCAAATTTTCCTTCCATTTCAAATGCTCTATCTCCATATCACTCACAAAGAAGCTCCATCGAATATTGTTGACCGACATTTATCTTGTGTTGTTTGAAGAGATACTTGAAGACTCATGTGCAATGAAAAGTTTTTTAAAGCTATGAAGATGGGGTAAGAATATTTAAAGAAACCTAAAATCTTTGGAAAAAATAACTCAAATCACCATCAGATTAGAGATAAGCAAGAGCTACCTATTTGCATGCATATATAAAGCTTGAAACAAACAATCAACCTCTAAACATGACTATATTAGTTCTCTACTCCATGAAATCTATCTATAAGTGAACCTATTAAAGCTCTAGCAATCAGTTATGTGTTTATTGATGTTTCAAAAGCTTAAGAATGGAAGCTCACCATTAACATATTCTCCCATTTACCTAAAGCTTTGAAAGGATTAGAAAATAACAAGTAAATAGCTCAAATAAAATATAAAATGACTCTAAAAGACTTAAGCATGACCTAAATCAAAAACGAGAGAGAGATAGAGATTTTTAAAGAAAAGTGGTGTTGGTATCCAAATTGATTCTCCCTCAAAGTCTAAGTAGCATCACTGGTTTGACTGGAAAATAAGAGACAAATTAGATCATGATGAGTCATTTTGTAGCCGGGGATGAGATCTAACCGGCTCTCTGTCACTCAAATGTGGAGAAATGGATAGCACTCTCAAGAGGATTTGATCTATCCTCACTATTTTAGGTTGTGCCTTTCAACCAGGGTAAGAGGACTCTCGACACTAAAATTTTCCTCCGTAATTTCTATTTCATTAATGTATGTATTAGGAATAGGATGTTGTTAAGTGTAACTAGTAGTAACGTCCGATGGAAGATAACGGCGCCATCAATACAGTGCCGCCAATAATGTAGAGTACGGTAACAGTCAAAGTACAATAGGAATGTTGTAAAAAGTAAATATTTGTTGTAAGTGGTCCAGTAATGTTAAAATGTCAAAGTTGGGATAAGTAGAGAAGTAGGGTCTACATGATTAGGAATTAGAAATATTATATTTGTAATAAGGAAAAAGAGTGATGTCATAAATATTTTGTGTATTTTATTTGTGGAAAAGTCTAAAAAGGTGGAACCCATGTGAGATGATAAGGTTTATCTTATCTTAGAAGATAAGCCTACATGTAAAGGCAAGAGTTTAGGCATGAAATATGATTGGCTGGAAGAGATTTCCTATCCTATCTTAGAGATAAGATGGATAAGCCTAAATTCCTATAAATAAAGAGGCCACCCCCCTCATTTAGCATATAGAAGGAAGTAGTGAGAAATATTGTATGAGTAAGTGTGTAAAGGAAGCCATCATTTTGAAGGTGTGTTAAAGAAGCCATTAAGAAGTGTAATTGTGAAGTTTCTCCCATAGTTATTGTTGGAAGGCAAGTGAAGTCATAACACTTAAAGTACCTCATGGGTGAGATTGTAAAATTTCATGTTGATATTATAATTTACACTTATATTTCAGATTTATCGTCATTCTTTCTTATCATAGTCTATGGTATTCTTGTGTTATGGTTGTTGTTGTGTTTCCAGATTCCATCCACCAAACTAAAAGTCATGTGCATTAGTAAATAATCATAGCATGAGGAGTTCTGGTGAAGAATTATCATAGTGCTTGGATTGGTGATGACATTTTGGTTCCGTTGCTGGACCATTCCTCGTTGGTGGATTTTCTGGAGAGATATTCCCACCTAGTCAAAAAATCATTTGGAGGGTAACCTTGTTTTTACTATCCATAGGAGTTACCATGGTAAAGTCATTTTTACCGTGAATAGTATTTACCACAGATAACTTCATTTTTTGTGAATAGTATTTACCGCAGATAACTCCACTTTTATCGTGAATAGTGTTTACCACAAGTAAAGTCGATTTTACCGCAAAGATCGTCAAGTTTTACCATAGTTTACCATGGTCATTTCTATTTTACTGTAGAAAGGTGTAAAGTCACTTTCTATTATAGTGATTCCAATTATTTGTGCACATAAGTCTTGTTGATTGTATTTGTGGGTTAGTATTTCACGGTGGTTACTTTTGAAAATGGGGAAGATTCCTATTTTTTCAGCCCAATCTGATGAAGATGCTTCCTCTTTCATTCAAGATTTTAAATGATCTTGTATTTGTAATGGCCTTATAATAAGCGAACAATGGACTGAATTTTTTCCTACCTTTTTGGATGGTTCAGCACTTAGGTGGTTTGAAACACTAGGTGAAAATGTAAAAAAATCATGGGATTTATTAACTAAAAGTTTTCTTGAAGAATTTGGTGAACAACAGAAATATGCAGATCTCATGATCGAGATCACAAAGCTAGCCCAAGGAGAGAAGGAGAAGATAAGATATTATCATGCTCGTGTTCTAGAGCTAAGGAGGAAGCTCGATGCCCAGATCCGGAAGGAAGGATTAGCGGATGGGTTGATGAATGGCATGGATAATCTCCTATGTAAGCACTTCATTCTTGGGATGAAGCCAGAGATCAGACAACGAGTGAAGTATGACCGCCCAACTACCATTGAACAAGCAAAGGAGATTGCAAGAAGGCAAGAAGAAAGCATGGAAGAGGAGCCCAAAGAAATTGTTGCTAAAGTAGAGCCTACACCAGCACCTTTGGTTTAGAATCCACAACCACTCTCGGTGAGCACAAATCTTTCTCCTAGTACATCTACTGAGTATGAAGATCTGCTCAAAAAGATGGGTCAGTTAACTATTAATCTTCTTCAAGGAAAGGAATTTAGTTCTCAGGGAGGAGATAGAGGTCCAAAAAGAAATATTTCTAAAGTTGTATGTTATGGTTGTTATAAAAAGGGTCATTATAAGTATAATTGTCCAGATAGAGCTTCTACATCTGGTACAAGAGATAATGATAAAGGAAAAGCACTTGTGAATTCTTTTGATGTAGTAGATAAGAGCAGTAATAATGAAGCGATGTGTTTGTAACAAAAAAAAGAAAGAAAAAGATAACCAAGATGGAAATGATCCTAAGAAGATGAAAGGAGAAACTAGTAAGAAACATAGGAGAAGAAAGTTGGGTGTGCGGGATTTTCTTATTTCACAATGACAAGGACCATACTCCATCTTAGACGATTTGTCCAAAAGGCTGCGAAATATTACATATGGTCAACTCTTGGCTATGTCTTCGAGAAGAGGCGGGAGCTGCGAAGTGGACTTAATGCTAGACGAAGGAAGGAGGTTGAGATCTGTTTTGGAGGCGAGGCGGATCCCTATGCTCCACAAGGTGAGGTACTATGTAATGGTATTTCAATTCATGATGTCTTAGTTGATGGAGGTGCTGCAGCGATTAATGTAATGACCGAGTCTGTAATGAATATGTTAGGTTTAAAAATTGATCGCCCTCGACACTTATGTTAAGGTCATTAAATAAGGGAAAAACTAAACTAGAAGGTGTAGTTTCAAATGTGGCAATATCTGTTATGGGTGTTGTATATGTGGTAGACTTTCAGGTGATGAAAAATGGTACTGTTGCGTATCCAATGTTGTTGGGAAGACCATGGCTAAGGAGAGTTCATGCAAGAAATTACTGGAATGAAGGCTTCATGACACTTGGACGTGGTAGAGAGAGGGTGAAAATAAATGTGATCCCTCGGCATCATAAGATAGAACCTGTCGATTCAAGTGATGAAACTGATGATTGCACATACTCTGATTACTCTAGTACCAGTGAAGTGGACATAGAAGATGAAGAAAGTGAGGTTGATGTTTTGGTCATGGATATCCTTCCAGTCACACCGACTCATGACCCCATAAAATTATCTGAAGAAGAAATTAATGATCGTCTCCAACAAATAAAGATTGGTGATGCTATGATGGAGAGTGAGAAGGAATCCTACCTCTAGCTCTTTCAAAGGTACATACACATATTCACTTTTGATTACAAGGAACTCCATCAAGTAAGTTGGGTAGAACATTCTATTGAGCTAGTAGATGGTGCTAAGCCCATAAAGCAAATGCCATATAGAATGAATCCTAATTTTTCCAAGACTGTAAAAGAAGAAATAGATAAGTTGCTTGATGCAGGATTCATATTTGTTGTGGAGAATTCAGAATGGGTTTCTCCCATTGTGATCTCAATAAAAAAGAATGGGAAGCTATGCATTTGTGTTGATTATAGGAAGCTCAATAAGGCAACAAAGAAGGATCATTACCCTCTTCCATTCTCAGATCAGATCTTGGATGAAGTAGCTAGCCAAGAGTGTTATAGTTTTGTTGATGGATATAGCGGATACAACCAAGTTCGTATAGCAGAGAAAGATCAGCTGAAGACCACATTCACCACTCCTTGGGGAACATTTTCTTATAGAGTTATGCCTTTTGGGTTGTGTAATGCTCCGGCAACATTCCAACGCACTTGATGAATAGGGTGTTTGAACCCTACATTGGGAACTTCATTAGAGTATTTCTGGATGATTTTTACATCTATGGGAGCAAGATGGACTACCTGCACCAGATGGAGACAACATTTCAAAGGTTAGATGAAGCACAAGCCTCACTAAACCCTACAAAGTGTGTCTTTGGATGTTCTAAAGGCGTTTTGTTAGGGCATGTTGTATCCAGAGATGGTATTGGTACTGATCCTGATAAAGTTTCAAAAATCAAAGAGTTACCATTTCCTATGAATAGAAGTAAATTGAGATCATTTTTAGGCCATGTGGGTTACTATAGAAGGTTCATCAAGAATTTCTCAAAGATTGCATAGCCACTAACCCAGTTCTTGAAGAAGGATGTTACTTATGAACCAGGAAATAAGGCGCATGAAGCTTTTGAACAACTGAAGGAAGCCCTAGTGTCTTCACCTATTTTAAAGAATCCAAATTGGAGCAATCCATTCATTGTGTATACTGATGCCTCAGATGCAGCACTAGGAAGTACTCTGAGCCAAAAGGATGAAAATGGGAATGATCATCCAGTTTACTTTGGGAGCAGACAAATGAGCAGTGTTGAGGTAAATTATACTGTAATTGAAAAAGAGGCTCTAGCTATCATTTTTGCTGTAAAGAAGTTTAGAAATTACTTGCTAGGGCAGAAATTTATGGTTGTGACGAATCATCGGGCTCTAAAATATATTGTCAATAAGCCTAACCCATCGGGAATATAGCAAGATGGATAATTTTTCTACAATAATTTGAATTTGATATTATAGATAGGCCAGGAAAGAAGCATGTCAATGCAGATGCACTCTCTCGAGCCTATGATGGTTTAGGTTCATCTTGTGATGATGATGATTTCCCAGATGCGGCATTGTTATCCCTTGACACAATCCCTAGTGAATACATACATATTTGGAATTATCCGAATGAATTCAAGTTTCCGATGGTGCCAATGTAAAGACTAAGAGGAAGATTACTCAAGTCGATCGTCCATATTCTATTCTGCATGGATTATTATTTAGAATAGGACACGATGGAGCCAGTCTGAGAGGGCGATTGGACGTGATCAAGGGAAGGAGCTGATAGAAGAACTCCACAATGGTACATGTGGAGGACACTTCTTTGGACAACTTACAAAGCAAGAAGGATCTTAGATGCGGTTATCACCGACCCACTCTTTTTAGAGATTGTTATAATTATTGTAAGACATGTAATATTTGTCAAACACATGGTAACCGTAAGACTTCATCAGCTCCATTATGCTCTATTCTTCCACTTGGTCCCTTTGAAAAGTGGGGAATAGATATTTTAGGTCCACTTAAAAATACCCCACACCAAAATAAGTATATTGTAGTTGCCATGATTATTTAACTAAGTGGGTTGAAGTTAGGCCATTGAAAACATCTTCTATGGATGAAGTGGCAAGGTTCATTTATGAACGTGTTGTCACAAGATTTGGTTTCCCATTAGAAATTGTAATGAGATCAAGGAAGCCACTTCATTAATGAGGTAGTTGAAGCCCTAGTCAACAAGTTTTCTATTAAGAACAGAAGGCAACAACATACAAGCCAAGCACAAATGGACGGAGTGGAACGGACAAATTTTGTGTTGTGTCAAGTTCTAACAAAAGATGCAGCCTTACAGGTACATAAGTGGGATAAAATGATTCATGCAGCATTGTGGGCATATAGGGCAACATCAAAGTCAGCAATAGGATACTCCCCATTTCAGTTGGCCTATGGCATTGATCCAGTTCTTCCTATTGAGTTTGATATTCCCACTGTGAGAGTTATGAAAAATGAAAGGATGGATGAAAGTGATTCAATAAAAGAAAGGTTGGTACATCTTCATTTGCTAGAGGAAATGAGGGAAATAGCAAAGGATACAAGCTATAAGAAGAAAATGAAGCAACATGAATACTTTGATCAAAATATCCGTTGGTCTCCATTTCATGTGAATGACTTGGTTCTAGTATATGATACCAGATACAAAAAAAGAAGACAGAAAATTTCTTCCAAAATGGATGGGGCCCTACAAAATAACAGCTGTGCATGAAAATGGTACGTACCAACTGGAGGAATTAGATGGCACTTCCATTACGAAATGGGTCAACCACGAAAAGTTGAAGATTTTCCAAGCACTGAATAGTCTCGCTCCGAGGACGAGTAGAAGCTAGGAAGGGGAAGATGTCGACACTAAAATTTTCCTCCGTAATTTCTATTTCATTAATGTATGTATTAGGAATAGGATGTTGTTAAGTGTAATTAGTAGTAGTGTCCGATAGAAGATAACGACGCCATCGATCGATGTCCGCCAATAATGTAGAGTACAGTAATGATCAAAAGTACAATAGGAATGTTGTAAAAGTAAATATTTGTTGTAAGTGGTCCGGTAATATTAAAATGTCAAAGTTGGGATAAGTAGAGAAGTAGGGTCTACATGATTAGGAATTAGAAATATTATATTTGTAATAAGGACAAAGAGTGATGTCATAAATAGTTTGTGTATTTTATTTATCGAAAAGTCTAAAAAGGTGGAACCCATGTGAGATGATAAGGTTTATCTTATCTTAGAAGATAAGCCTACATGTAAAGGCAAGAGTTTAGGCATGAAATATGATTGGCGGAAGAGATTTCCTATCCTATCTTAGAGATAAGATGGATAAGCCTAAATTCTTATAAATAAAGAGGCCACCCCACTCATTTAGCATATAGAAGGAAGTAGTGAGAAATATTGTATGAGTAAGTGTGTAAAGGAAGCCATCATTTTGAAGGTGTGTTAAAGAAGCCATTAAGAAGTGTAATTGTGAAGTTTCTCCCATAGTTATTGTTAGAAGGCAAGTGAAGTCACTTGAAGTACCTCATGGGTGAGATTGTAAAAATTTCATGTTGATATTATAATTTACACTTATATTTTAGATTTATCGTCATTCCTTCTTATCATAGTCTATGGTATTCTTGTGTTATGGTTGTTGTTGTGTTTCCAGATTCCATCCACCAAACTAAAAGTTGTGCATTAGTAAATAATCATAGCACGAGGAGTTCCCGGTGAAGAATTATCATAGTGCCGGATTGGTGATGACAGGACCCTTTTGTAGCATGTTGTTATGGAGGAGGTGGAGATATCCTTCCTTATGAAGATGTTATGGAGATGTTGGAGAAAATATGATCAATGCAACAAAATATAACTCTCATGAGTTGTCACTCTAGATAGTGGAGATACTTTATGGGCAAGGTTCAGGCTACTAAAGACATTTGAAACCTTGGTTGTTTCTACATGTTTTGGTGATGAGGATTATGCATTGGCATACACACATGACAAACAAGGGTAGTACAGAGTAGGATTAGCTATTTTTAATAAAAAATTTTGTGGGAGGTGAGACGAGAATGAACACAGTTAACCGAGATCCTTGAGAAGTATTACAAAATGGCATATTAGACCAACAGGATGTCATGGGGCAACTAAAATGTTCTGTTGTATATATATCTCCCCAGGTAAATATAGTCAAGAGCAGAAGAATATGGAAATCAAGGAAAATCGAAATCCTTCATTTCGGGTTTTGAAAGTGCATTACATGGTCGAAAACCTGACATTTATTGCATCACCAAGTGCCTCTGGTGCACATCAAAGGGTGTCGACATGTGAAAATTCACACCCTAGTGCAGGTTGGGGGTGCACATTAGAAGGTTCTGACATGCGAAACTTCACGCCCTGGCGCAGGTTGGGGGCACACATCAAAAGGTGTCGACATGCTAAAATTTGCGCCATGGTGCAGGTTGCGAGCGTACATCAAAAGGTTTCGACATGTAAAAATTCATGCCCTAGCATAAGTTGGGGGCACACATCAGAAGGTGTCAACATGTGAAAATTCGTGCCCTGGCGTAGGTTGGGGGCGCACATCAGAAGGTGTCGACATGCGAAAATTCGCGCCTGGCATAGGTGGGGCACACATCGAAAACATCAACACCACATTTTCAGTGCCTATGGAGCACTTAAGAGTATGTTGACATGAGGATAGTTGCGCCGAGGTGCATCTTCAGGAGGCACAACATTTTGAATGTTGACACCCCGAACCCGACAGAAAGTAAACCTTGGTGTAGATATTCAAATGGCCATAACTTTTCACAGGAGCTCAGATTCACGCAAGGTTGGACTTTTCGGAAAGCTTACGAGGTCCTCTGATCCAACTATGACTGGATATATTTAATTAGGTGAGAATAATTTCTTCAAAAATGTAAAATACAATTCACCATTTCTTAGGTTTGCTAAGGTTCTCACCTACTGCCATAATGAGATGAATTAAATGCAACTTGGAGGTGGTTGGGGTAGATTTGGAATTCCTCTCTCTTTTCTCTCTCATTCTTCCTATAAATTGTAAGGAGGGGCTTCTTTCTAAAGGTTGGACATTCTTGTTTTGCCCCTCCCTTCTTCTCTTTGGCAGGTGAATTTGTAGAGATCAAACCTCTCATCTAAAATTATAATGCAACTTTTCCTCTTGGCATTTTGTAGTGTATTGTATCAATATTTGGAGTAAATAATACATGTCTTTGGATGATTCTCAACCCTCTATGTGTTCACTTGCATCCTCCTGATCTTTCACTACAAATCAAGTTATCTCAGTGCATGATATTGCATTGCATTTTAATGGTTTGTGTTTATTGGCAAGATATATGTTTCTTCATTCCTCGGTGCATCACCTTTGTTAGTTTAGGTTTATTTTTTATGTAGCTTCTTACCCTATCTCCTTGGAAAGTTAGATTAGGTTTATTATTAAACCCTCTACTTTTTTACGTGTGCATCTGAACAGAGGAATAGGAACCGGCCTTCATTCAGAGAGATTTCCCAATTCACAAGGTCCCACACTTGGGAAAAGCTCCATGTTATGAAATCACACTGAGAGTATCAACCTATCAAGTGCGCAGACATTCAAGGGTGCGATTTTGCCATCAATAGTTCCTTTAACAAGAATATGTGCTTTAATGGAAGACCGGATTAGCAATTTTTAACACAACCTACGAGATTTTACCATGAAGGCTTGAGTTAGAGAACCTAACAAAGCATCAAGATCTAAGCCAAATCACACCTAAGGTACACCCAAAGGCTTACAAACAATGCATAGTGCGAATTCACAACACCCCTAGATGTCGATCGATTTCTAGTTTGATCATTCTAAGCATCCAGTGTGATTGCACAACATTGAAACCTCTCTCAAGTGTGGAACTTGTAAAAATGAGAAAGGAATTTTCAGAGAAGGTGGTTCCTCTCCCGTGCGTACCTTTGTCCCAACCGTCCCGGATTGCACAGGACAAATATCTCTGAACCGCTTTGAAATGGATGTCTTTTCGGCAAATTGGTTGATTCGCGTCCCGCTGCATTTCTACGGCCCAGATGTCCCAAACCACGCGATAACAACACTTAGTCATTTTTTCCACCTTCGGTCGGTTCACCTTTTCGCGTCCCGCGCGTCCCGACGTCCCAACTGTCCCAACTGCTGCGCGGACCGCCTAGCGGATTTTCAGCCGATTCGCACCCCGACATCCCAACTTTCCTGCAGACCGCTTGGGACAAAAATGTCCGACTTAGCCGATTTTCTCTGTATTTCAGCCCCAAGCTTGTTTTTTTGCAATTTTTTCACACTTTTCTAACTCGTTGGGTTTTCTTCTTGGATGGAAGAGTTAGAAAGAAGTTTGAGGGGCCCCAAAACATGATTTTGGGCCTTGAATCAATCTTACTTACTCGGATCAATAATTTGGTGCATGTTATCAAAATTACCTTGAGGGGTGAATTTTGGATAACAATTTGGCGACTCAGCGGGGTTATCTACCTGCTAGATAAGGAATTGCCAGCTACCTAAAGCATCCATTGGGCATGGAGTCATGAGTTGTAGCTTGCAAACCCGATCTGAAATTTGAAAACCTCCTCTCTCGAACCACTTGGAAACCCACCGAAATGGACCGTGCAAGAGCAAAACCAGCACCACAAAAGCTATGTACTTTAAACGAAAAATCATACATGCTCCAAATGGAACATGCAGAGTGTGCACAAGAACTTCTTTTACTGGAAGCAAACCTACCTACTCTATTCTAACTGGAAGAAAAGGTAAGCTAAACAAACCCCACAACTGGTTGTGCAAAATAGCTTCCTTTCTTCAAAATTGGCAACCATGCAACTGATTTGGCATTGAACATGGCTGATTGGATAAATGGAAAATCAACAAGAAGCTGGTCTTCCACCCAAATCATCAAGGTATCAGCTGAAGGCAAATTCAATACCTCTTTTAGTTGTTCTGCATTTGGATTGGAGAGGTATGACAGCTGATCCTTGGTTCTTTGTAGCTCATCCTCATGCTTAGAAGCAAGCATGACTGGTTGTGACTTCTCCTTTGGCTCCAATAAAGCCAAATACCTTATTGGGCAAGGTATGATCCGTTTGATATACCCATAGCTCTGATTTTCAACTCCAAAAATGGAGTCTTCTTGTAGACCTTCTTGAATGGATGGTGTGGAAGCAATGGTAGAATCTTTGTCCCCTTTCTCTTCCTCCAATGAAGAACATGGAAGATTAAAATCTTCCAATCTTGGTTCCAAAGAGCTACTATAAGATGCAGGCTGCTACAAATGAATGATATCCTCCATGACAGTAGGCTCAGGTGTTTGGAACGTGGATGATAAAAGAGAGAATGGTAGAAACTCAACCAGTTCTTCTTCATCAAAATAGTCTTCCAAATCAGACAGGTAAATTACCTCATTGCTGTCCTGCTGCAAATGCTCAAATTCTCCCATGGTGTTCTCTTGCTCTGCAACTTGATCACCATGGTTTCTTTCATCCTCCAACATTGAGTTTGAGAGATCAAACTCTTCTTCAATACTAGAACTTGAGAGAGATGAAGTAGAAAGAAGAACTGAAGGTTCTTCTATAGCCTGCTTTGTGCTCAAAGCCTTTGGATCTACGCACTTTTCTCCTCCACAACTAGAATGTGCTCCTCTTCTTTTGGATTTGGAGCAGCTTCTCCTTCCTCCAATGTTTGAAGACAATCTTGCTCTTGATTGAACTCTTCCTCTAGCATGAAGTTTTTCAAGTCAAACTCTTCGATCTGCTGCTCTAGAGGACAAGTTGGGACTGCAAGATCTTCTTCTTCTGCTGCAACAAAATCAGTCCTGACCACCATTTGTTCTCCAACTCCAACCTCTTCTAAAGGCTTAACCATCAAGGGGATCTTTGTCATCCCAAATTTAAGAACCCAACTCTTCAGGGTTTGAATATCTTCATCTTTGTTTGGCTTCTCTTTTTGCTGTTGTTTTCCTTGACTGGCATTCTGATTTTCATCCTCCCAACATGGATTTGGGAATGCAAGAGGAGAAGTGGATTGTAACTCAAATGGCTTGGCAATTTTTCGTGGTGGTGGAGGTAGAAACTCTTGTTTCTTTAGAGGAGGGGGTATTTCTGTTAGCTCTTGTGGAGGGGATGACTGTTTGGAAGGAAAAGGGACAAAAGGATTGAGATGAGGTGGAAGACTGGGGGGTGGAGAAATGGATTCAACACTTGGGACAGCAGATGGAGAGTTTAAAACTTGACACTGCTAAGATAAAACAGATTGGGAAAGAGGAAAAGAAAAGGCATGAGATGGTGTGCTTACCCGTTGACAAGGTTGCTGAATACTCCTCTCATACACCTCTATTCCTTCAATCCACTTTGTAAGCAATGGCAGCATTGTAATCATGAAGTCAAACTTCTCTTGAGGGTTGTAATGCCTTGGGAAAGGTCCCACCCATGGACGGGTGCTCCACAACCGATTCCAAATTCTTTCATTTGTGCTTGAGCCTGGATTGCACCATGTTTACCTCCATCTTTTGGATTTTCTCCAATAGACCAGCATCTTGCATCTGATTGTCTTCATTGTATGCACACCCTTGCTCTTGGAAAGCTCCATAGCCAAACTAATTTTGGCATTGCTGCTCATATGGGTATGTATTCGATTTTGAATTTGTTCAAAATGCTGATTTGGAGGATTTAAAAACATGTTGGAGGTGGGAAACATTGTTGCTGTTGTAAATGTGAGTTCCATGATGGAGATGAAGTCATGATTGCACAACTTCATGGAATGGAAAAGAATGAAAGAGATGGAAAGAAAGATGGATGGAAATGGATGGAAAACGGGTCTGCAACTCAGAGAATGAGTTATTTACCAGATGGAGTCGCCAAATGTGCTTTTGAAAGTGCCTCCAAAAGGCTGAATCTTTAACAAGAACACACCAACCTGTCAAAGATAAAGTGAAAGACCTCTAAGGTCCCACTGGGCATGCCAAAACTGTTAGTGTGAATTCACAAAGACCCCCGAATGTTGATCAGATTTCTAGTTTGATCATTCTAAGCATCCAGTGTGATTGCACAACATTGAAACCTCTCTCCAAGTGTGGGACTTGTAAAAATGAGAAAGGAATCTCCAGAGAAGGCTGGTTCCTCTCCCGCACGTACCTTTGTCCCAAATGTCCCGATCGCTCGGGACAAATATCTCTCGAACCGCCCGAAATGGATGTCTTTCAAAGAAATCGGTCGATTCGCGTGCGTGTATACTACGGCCCAGATGTCCCAAACCACGCGATAACAACACTTAGTCATTTTTCCACCTTGGCTACTGGTTCACCTTTTCGCATCCCGTGCGCCCGACATCCCAATCCCATCCCCAATCACTTCATGCGACCGCTTTGGCGGCTTTTACTGATTCGCGCACCCCGACGCCCCAACGTCCCAAGCCCCGCGGACCGCCCGGGACAAAATGTCCGACTTAGCCGATTTTCTCTGTATTTCGCCCCAAGCTTGTTTTTTTGCAATTTTTCACCTTTTCTAACTCGTTGGGTTTTCTTCTTGGATGGAAGAGTTAGAAAGAAGCCGAGGGGGTCCCAAAAACATGATTTTAGGCCTTGAATCAATCTTACTTGCTCGGGACCGAATAATTTGGTGCATGTTATCAAAATTACCTTGAGGGGTGAATTTTGGATAGCACAATCTGTGTCAAATAGAATGAAATAAAAGTGATTTTAAATCATTTATTCTAATCCCAAATGAAGACTCTTCTAAGAAATGAAATTACCGATGCCACTAAACTATCACAAGGATTGAGACTTGTGTGATTGGAACATATTTTAATACAAGATTGCAATAGAAACAAGAAAAACTATTCACATACATTCAGAGATAGAACAAGCACATTTTTCTCAAGACAACACAGAATATCTCATATTTGATTAAATCTATCGACTTAAATTTTCTAGAAAAATCTTATAGCTTGTCAATGGTTGTACACTTGCAACCACCTTGACACGATCAAACTTAATACAAAAGAGATATACAGGCTTCTCAGATAGCTTCTCAAAAGATAGGATTTGTCAAATTTTCCTCTTGGGAATTTTCTTCAACCTCTAACACTCCAACCATTTGCATGAAAAATTTGTGCCATTTATAACATTTACAATAGAGCCCCTTTCCCCAAAAATATAGACATTGAGTGCACAAATGTTCACCATGATCACAATCATGATTTCTAGGATCGATCTGCATAAAGTTGCCGGGTGCTCGAGGGGCGATCTCTCTTCAAAAATATCAGCATTCAACTCCTTCATCTAGTAGAACACTCCTCCTTTAACTCGCCAACCACTTCCGCCCCTAATCTATCAAATCTGGTTCCTTGCATGCTCGGGAAAAGAAAAATGGAAAATCATATTGAGCCCGAGAGTCAGACCATTTTAATGCTTGAAAGACATCTCCAAATCTCCCCACCGACTTAGATATCAAAATTAACTCTCCTCTCTGTTTGGCATGTAGGAAACACCAAGAAATCATGAAGACTCGCACTTCCAAGAGCGTTTCAGTAAAAATGGGGAAAATCGATTCAGACTCATAGTTGTCGTTGATCTTTACTTTGAATTTGGGCTGTCCACGTGGAAGATTAAACTTTAAAACAAGGTCAGGAGGTTCCTTTGAATTTTTACAACCTTTGAAAAAATGGAAAAAAATCTATTTTGCTCCACACCTCCACCCTTGGGAAATGAGCCTGACACGTGTCCTAATGTGGGTCCCAATGCAGAACCACGCTTCCTTTTTCATTTTTAACCTTTTTCTCCCAAGAGGAAATTTTTCCAAATTTCCTTCACGTGTCCGCACCTCCACCATTGACTGGAGCAAGCTTTGACTTTTCCCTTATCGGGCTTGCGGGCCATTTTGAGATTTTAATCCTTTTGATGTCAAGAGGCAAAAAATCAAATTTTCCTCCAATGGTCCGCTTCCCGCCTCTTTGAATTTTCAAACTGCCATGTGTCACAATGGCGCATCCAACCAGAAAGGGCCACTTTTCGGTGATGTCAAGAAGTAATTTTGACCGGAAATTACACCACAAATCGTAAAATGCAGGGACAACCACCATTTGAGCACGGGAGATAGAAAACATAATAGAGGCCGCAATCTGAAGAATTTTAATGACAAATGGGGTGAGACAAATCTAAGCACCAACATATCTTTTGGAGGAATAAAATCTATTTCATGATGCATCTGTCCATCCTTGATTATTTTGTTGTCTCTTCTTGCCTCTCGTCATTAGGGTATACTGTGCATACTTTGATGTTTATTACAGGTTACTGGGAGCTATGCTTAATGGGTTTTGAAGTGGTTTTCCGTGTGAACTTCATCTTTGGTCTGTGGTGCATCTTGTCCACCCCCTCTTCTACTCACCTCTCTCCACTTCAGGAAGTTAGATTTGTGATCAGCCACTTCCTTTTCTGGTGTATCACTACTTAGTGTAGTCTCTCTCTCTCTCTCTCTCTCTCTCTCTCTCTCTCTCTCTCTCTCTCGGTCTTCTTGGAATGGTTTGATTAGGATTAGATAGGTTCTTCCTGCACTGGAGTAGCTTCGGGCATGTAGATTAGGAAGCAGGAACAAACCTTTTCTCGGAGGGCTACCTTAAGTCTGCAAGTCCCATAGCTTGGGAGATGGTCCAATAATGTGAAATCACACTGAATGCCCCATTTCATACTCATGCCATTTGGGGGTGTTGTGATTAACTACTAACGAGATAGTCCAAGAGAGACACTCTCGGGGAGGAAGCTCCACTTCCAAGGGTATGATGGCTTTAGTGCTATAGAATAGTGAATATGGGGTCACTCCAGTAGGAGTGTGGATGGAGGTTTGATAGGCCCAAAGGGAGGGATGTATCTGTAAGTGCCAATTATGGCCAATCTTACTTACCATTTTCTCCATGATCCATACAAGAGTTTTATTGGTAGCCTCGGCTTTGCCCATTACCTTGGGGGTAATAGGGGGTAGACCACTTGAGATGAATATGGAAGCATTTACATAATGGTTTGAATATTTTATTCTTGAATGATTTACCATTATCAGTGACAATGGAAAAAGGGATACCATAAAGGCAAATGAGGTGATTCATGATGAATTTGGAGATTTGTCTACTAGTGACATAGTTGAGAGGTACAACCTCTACCAATTTAGTAAAATATTCAGTGGCAGTAATAATGTGGGTATGACCATCTAAAGAACAAGGATAGAGCTTCCTATGAGATATAGGCCCCATTTAGAAAATGGTCAATGTGTCGCAATGGGCAGTAAATCCTATGTTGGTGCATGTATTAAGCTACCATAGTTTTTGCATAGCTCACATTTCTTTACAAAATTACAACGATGCTTCCCATGGTGGGCCGAATAACCCACTCTCAAGAGCTTCTTAGCCAAGACCATGTTGTTGGTATGTGCTCCAAATATACCTTTGTGTATTTCCTTAATAGTGTGGACTGACTCAGTAACGTCCAAAAAAGCGTATCGATTCCCATCATAGCCATGATGATAAAGGGTGCCTCCTAGGAGGGTGCAATAGGCTATATGGCAGATAAGAAATTTCATCTCAGAATGGATAATGTCTAAGAGAAATGTTCCATCTTGTAGGTATCTAAATATAGGGTCATACCAAGGGGAGAAAGTTCCAACAACTTCGCATGCCAAACACGACTTTGACATATCATATGCAAGTACTTGAAAATGCTCTACAAAGAAGAGAATTTTAGTTACCTGAGATGGAATGCGTAATAGTGATCCAATAGTAGCCATGGAATCTTCTGATCTATTATGAGACCTTGGTTTCTGTTCAAATATAATTTGTATAAAATATTCCTTCAAGGTTTCAACTAGTTTCTTGTATGGAACAATATTTTCATCTTAAACCTTATTCTCATCATTAACTTGTTTAATAATAAGTTGGGAGTCCCCAATGACTCATAGCTATCTGATATTCCAAGTGATAGCCAACTTTCAAACTGATGATGAGTACCTCATATTCTGCAATGTTATTAGTGTAAGGGAATCCCAAATGGAATGCTCTTGGAATAACCTCACCTGTGGGAGTGATGAGCACGACTCCTACTCCTGATCCATGGAAGGTGAATGATCCATCAAAATGGACTTGCCACTCCATAGACTCTTCAACATACATCATGGATGCATATAGCAGATATGTTATCCTACAAAATTGCCAAGGAAATTTTGCAGTAACCATACCATTCTACTCGGTTCCTCGTCAAGGTCCCTCGGCGTTCGGAATGGCATAAAATCTCTTTCCGGAAAATCTGGTTTTTCAAACTTAGTCATTTTGGTCCTTTTTGGGCTGGGCACAAATTTTGTTCATGCAACACAAACATTATTTGCACCCCCTTCTATTCCTTTGGTGCACCCTTTGGAGTGTTAACACAACAGTTTTTGCGCCTCCCCGTGATGCGCCTTTCTTGCATGCGCCAAGGCACATGCGCCAACCTGTCAACAACAAAAATTTTACACCCTTAAGCGATGCGCCAAAGCGCTCAAAATCCATGTTGATAGTCCTGAGTTTACACCAAAGGCGCATATAGTATCGGGTGACAGACGCATAACCGCGCCAAATGGTGCAAATATTTTCATGTCGACATACTTTTTGGTGCGCCCTTTGAAAAATTTGGTGGCGCATTTATTGCACCTTTTGCTATATATAGGCACATCCGCCCTATCATTTTCACAATTGAAAAACACATGAAAATTTATTCCTCTGCACCTATCAGTGCTTCTGTCATCCTCGTGTCACGTTCGTGGACCCCGCTTCATTTCTCCCAGTCTATATATCTCCGGTAAGTGGTTCTTGATTTTCTTGTGATTTTTTCTTGTTGCTTTGCTTTGAGGTTTTGCTTACTATTGAATAAATAAATAAACCTAAGAGGCTTCCCCAAACCATTTTTACCCTCCTTTCAAATCTGCTTTGGCCTAGAGGGCTTTGTCTTAGAAACAAACCCAACAAACCTCTTTGCTTTGTTCCCCTCACTAAAAATCACCAACTTTGTCCAAGAAGAGAGAAAATGTAAAGTTGTTGCATTTCCACTCACGGTTTTCCTTTGGCGCAATCACCATCCTTGTTGCATAAAACACAGTCATGCCAAGAGGGTGCACTGTCCTTACCTGCAACATGCATCCTTCCTACGCCAAACAAAACTAAGAATCCTTACACCACAAGCAGGCATAATCCTCGATTACACCAACAAAGTTTGTTATGCAATCTCTTCCTGTGCCACGCCAAAGGCCCCTTGGCACACATAAAGTTAGTGATACACCCTTTAATGTTGCGCCCCTTGGCACACCAAAATTCCCTGCAACATGTCCCATATTTGCGCCATTGTCCATCTTGACCCCATACGAACACCAAAATCATTTTGCGCTCGATCTAAAACCTTATATATTGGCACAGGCGCAAATTTGTCTACAACAACATTGATGTTATGTGTAAATTTCCTATGCCCTGCACCCTTTGGCATTGTTTTCTTCCTTGCAACACTCCACATCAGTGTGCCTTGCTTTATTGACCTATGCAACCTACAATATTCTTGCGCCCTGCGCTAGAAGCTTTTAAATTGCTAACTCCTCTTTCTATAAAGCTCTGATGAATGATCTAACAACTAACATGGCTCTTCTACCTTGGACATCATTCCTTCTTCTTACGGATCAGAAACCAACTCGAGATTCACATATGTCAACATCAAGCAAAAGGCCAACCAAGTTAAAGGGTAAGGCCAAACTCACGGAGGAAGAGATGAAATACAAATATCAAAGGGTCAAAATGCCCGAGTCCAAGGCAGAATGTGACTTAAACATCAGAGATTCCGAACTTGGCCATATAGACATGGAAGATTTTTTGGATAGAACTAGAAGGGTCACATGCAGTCCTTGGATGGACAAACTGGTGGGCAGTGGTCTACATTTCACTGGGGGAATCCCCGTTAGTGTAGTAAATAATGAGTTCATGATGGTGTTGGCCCGCTGCTATAACAAAGACATAATGTGTGTCGAGAATGAAAAGGGCGAGGTCATAATCAACCTCACTACCTCCGACACTTCAAGATCATGCTAGGCATTCTCCACCACCAACATTATGTGGCTATAAGCCAAGAAGACGCATCAAGGCATGGGAGGAAAATGAAGACAAATGCATACAGTTAATGAATGAAGTGTATTTGAAAAATAAGAAGGTAATAACCAGATGGCCGCAGGTTATTCACCGTAGTGACTTTTATGAGGAACTAAGCAATACCATTACATTCCTAAGCATGGTATTTGGGCTTTCTGATGCCCATTACTTCCGAAATGGATGCTTAGGTATCTGGAAACAATGAATAAGAACATGCCTAATTAGCGTTTTGAATGGGCATAGATCATTAGCAGCACCATCCCTGAGCAGCTCCAACAACTCACCACAACAGAGAGGTTCTACATGAACTCCTACGTAGTCTATCTTTGCAGCCTCAGAGAGATACTATCCAGTGCTAAGCTAATGTGGGGTGAGGCCCCAAGTAAAAATATATTAATACTACCCAGAATTAAAGCTGGAGAACAACATCCCATAATTCACCAAGATCAATGATGCCTTCTTCTACGGCATCATCTCGACTATTGAGGCCCAATATGACTCACGGTTAGACGACAAGGAGCATAGTCACTGCAACCGAGAAGTGGGGGCATTGTTTACGTAATTCCCTACTTTCACCTATCTCAAAGCAACTAACTTCTTGGGAGAGCCCACCAAGTTACCGAGGTATGCGCAGCCCTAAGTTGATCCTGTTGGAACTGTCCCGTAAAGCTCATAACATATCGGGAGAAGTTCTGAAAGGGAAGAAGGGTGGACCTCCTTTCCCCCTCACAGTGGGTAGGTACACCTGCACTTCTCACACCAAGGCCCAGGAAATGTTCGCAGAGCTGGAACTGCTTAATCTAAAGCACAATTTCTCTGGCAAGGCCAACCTTTGATCCACAAAATTACCTCCCAAAGGAAAAACTTGATCCGATCCACATCCCACAGATCAAGGACATTTACATCGACCTGTATCATGAGGTTGAACTCATTAGAAATGATCACTCCCGCCTAGCCCTGGAAAAAATTATTCAATATGGCATGGCCATTGTTCCAAAATCTTTCCAAACAACCGATCAAGAATTTGATCAGGTATATCTAGATACGGATGGGGACAACTAGCCATGTTTGCCGAGATTGACAGGACAAAGGCACTTTAAACCATTGAGGAGAGGGTTAAGGGCACATTACAGTGCACAGAGCATTCTTGCAGAATGAACAACCTCATCTACCTTGGAGTAGATTTCACCACATCCCCTTTGGGCAATGCACCTACCAGGCTGAAGCATTTGCCGAAGGGAAAAGGTAAAGATAAAGAGGGAGAATCAAGCTCCACTTAAGAAGAAGCTCCTGAGAGCCCTCCTCCCACCGCACAGGAATAGGTTGCAACCCCGTACCTCCGAAAAGAAGTGGCAAAGAGTGTTCCAACATGCACATCCACTCGTGGATGTTGCCACTTTTCTACAACTATTGAGTTTCCTTCCATCCCTTCTCCCTCTCCTCCTTCCCCTCCTCATGTGTTATCAGCAACCATTCCTTTGGTTGTATCCTCTCACCCATCTTCTAATGTTCCCCCTTCCTCTTCCTCCATTTTCTCTTCCCTCACGGAGCTATCCCCCACCATTTCTTCTCTCATCTCTCACTTCCTTCCACTCCCACGACTACCTCCCCCTGCAATGTCTCCTCCTCTTATGAGCACTTTCTTGGCCTCTCTCTTGATGCCGCCACCAAGTGTCTTGACCCATTTCCCCTCATCCACTGCAGCTGCTCCCTCTTCCAGCTCTGGTCCCACTCCCTTAAGTCCAAAGCATGGATCTCGTAGTACTCGAGTCGGCATAAGAGGAAAGTCCAGATTGCACCTATGGACCTCTTTGTCATCCCAACAAAAGGGGCTAAGAAGCAAAGCCTATAACCCGCTTCTCTTAGAGTGCATCGGGAGAAAGAGTAATGGAGATTGCGTATCCTAATCTCACGAAGGATAAAAAGGATTCATCCCCTACAGATTATACGGTGACACAGTCACAATGGGAACGTCATCCAAGAGCCTTCAAGGAGGCCCTATCTATGGTGGATGCCCTTTGCAAGAAAATTCAAGAAGCAAAGGAAGAGAAGAGGCTAATAAAAGAGTAGAATAAACATCTTCGCCATGCCCTACAGAAAATGGGTAGTGCACCTCCTACAACCGCCATTGAAAATCATGAGGCACTTAGTCGATAAGATAAACGAATACGCCAAGATTGGTGAACAAGGCATGGCGGTATCCACCGGAGAGACCAGATCCTCAAAGACAATGAGAAAGTAATCATCAAGTTCACGAGCTATATCGGAACATTGATCGTGTGAATAAGGAACTCCGAGAGATCGCAAGACTTATCTTCAAAGAGTTGGACCATGCTAGGCTACAACATGAGACATTCCAGAAGATGCTCGACTGCTCAGTCGATGATTTAGTTAAATTTGGTGTCTTCGATCACCCCGAGTGCCCAAAAAGTCCTTGTTGCTTTGGACTACTCTTGGGTCGATCAGATGGAATTTGTCCTGGAGAAGATAGATAAGGTCAAGGAGGAAGCCCTGGAAGTAATGCATCAAATGGAGAAAAGTTTCCTAAGGATGTCTCCGGCTTGCTCACTCCGTCATTCTCCTTGAGGAAGGCAGATGAAACCATCTGGATCTTCAAAGAGATCATCTTGCAAGGGTTAGGGCTACAAGCTAATTTTGACGCTGAATCCATCAATAACCTTCGGCTGCCATGATTTTTAGGGTACTGATGGAGGCAGTAATGAATACTTCAAGCTCCCCTGAAAAACTCGAGAGATGAATAGGATACTTGTTAAGTCATCGGCGATCATACCAAGGGTCTGCCAGATCAACTTCAGCTAAAGGGTCATGGAGTACTGGACTCAATTCCACATTGCCTCTCCTAAGCGAAAGCAAGATACTCCCTTCCACCGCGAGACAATGACGAATAGCCTTACGCCTCTAAGCTTTTCTTTAGTAATATCTAAAAGTATGTTGTCACAAATGATAACATTATCCATGTTGCACGATGGGATGTTGTCATCTACCAAGTTGTCCCAAAAAGTCTACATTGACTTTTAGATATTTTCTAATTTTTGTAATTAGTTTTTCGTTTCTTTTTTCCTTCTCTCTTCTCCTCCTATATATACTTGAATGTTGGTTGTATTCGGGGTGGACATTTTTAGATGAAAAATAGAAGTGAGAAGAAAAGGCTTTGTACTTTTTGTAATAGAAGAAAACATTAATACAAATATTGAGACTTTGTGTTGAATACATGTGTTATGTGCATCAGACCTTTCTTATGTCAGATCTGTGTGTTTATTCTGTTAGATCTATCTCTACTTTTTTGTCATTTGTTCATCAGTATTGCTTTGTTTGTTTATGTAAGTAGGTTTGGCTTCGTTTATTACCAATCCCAAAACATAAACCTTCTGACCTTTCTACTTTGGAATTCATTTCTTTTCTCCCTTCAGAACTATCCTATCTCCCCTCTTCTCTTCATCCCTTTCTGCTCATAGTCAGAAATACCTAAGCGGGATGAGATCCCAAACCCTCAAGGCGAGATACTCGTAGGAATTGCGTAGATTCCTACTAGTAGAATAGCAATGAACCAGTTTCTCTTTCTTTGTCTCAAAGAGGGCTATGCCCCGCACACTTTGTTGGCTCATCTATCCATAGATCTCCCTCCCGACAGATTTTTGGACCAACAGCTTTGGCAAATCTCATCATGGATCAAATAGATCTATTTGATAAAACGTAAAAAAACACTACCTTTTTGCAAATCTTAACTTTTGTTCAAAATTAAATTTTTTTGCAAAAGTGATCCAAACTGAAATTTTTCTTCAAGGATCCATAGATCCGGGCTAGTTAGAAATCTTTAGTTCACTGAGTTTTTATAAAAACCCCATAGTTGCATAGATATGAGTTTTGACTATTTTACAAAATTTCAAACCCTCGCCAAAAAAGTCAACTCCAAGATCCGAAAATTAGCTTCTTGAGTTAGCCATCATTTTATCCTCGCTAAACTTTGTCATTAAACCGCAATCGATTTTCAAAAAGAGGGATAAAATTAAATATTTAGAAAAGGTACATGATTCAGATTTTTATCAAAAAATCAAAAATCAGCAAGTACAACCAAAAAGAGTTTCTAAAAACTACTCCAAAACATTACGAGATCCGAACGATACACTGGTAGGTGAACCATTTAATCGTAGCAGGAGAGCTCATGGAGAAGTTGATCCCACTTTTGATCTACTTTGAAGGCACAACTTTAGTGTTACACCAGCACACTTCTCATCGCTGAGTTCAGCTGATCGGTCAGCCAGAAGTGTCTCACCCCCATGAAGGAATCATTCTTCACAAGGAGCATCCACATCCCTTTGCAGTGCTTTGTTGCTCAAGTGGAACCATCCTCCCGGCTCGCATCCTTTTTCTAGCTTTTCAAATGGCAGTACCATGGGGAAATGCTATGGGCCCTCTTGCTTTTCCACATCCTGTTCACACGCTCCCTCATGGAAACCGAAAGAATTTCCCCAAATTTGATGGAAGCGGAAACCAAAGCATGGATTCACACATATCTGCATTCATCATGTCATGCAGTATCTTGGATGTGACCCATGAAGATGTGTCAGTTCACCTCTTTCTGGAGACCTTGCAAGGACCCGCAGCAGAATGGTTTCAGCATTTGCCGGCTGGATCTATCACTAGTTGGGCCACATTACAAACTACATTTGAAGAAATATATAAGCCTTCTAAAGACGCATTTGCGTTACTGTCAAAGATCACTCATCTAAAGAAGGAAGTCAATGAGACCATGCGTGATTTCATCACCCGTTTCAATTCACTAATCAACCGTGTGCCACCTACCATGCTGCCAACACCAGAAAATCAGAAGTGTTTCTTCGTCAATGCCATGAGCTCAAAAGTAAGTTTCTTACTCTTGCAAGAACATCTGGTTCTCGCCCAAGATGCTACCATTCGGATTGAAGATAACTTGCTAATATCTGGTGAATTAAAGTGAGAACCATCCAAGCCTAAAGCTTCAACTCCTTCTCCTGCCACTTCATTTGATCCGGCATTTCAAAAGATGGCGAATGACTTGCTCGCGTTAAAGAAGCAGCTAGCTCAGCTTCCCGAGCTCTTCATACTTTGGGATATCCTGCGAAGAAATTTCACTTCCAACAACGTCCCACAAAGGCCGCATTTACCTACAACTACTCCGCATTGGAGCTCGAGGCCCCTCTAGTTAATGCTCTAGCCAAAATCGAAGAAGAGGAGCAGAGATTATGAAGAACCTTCATCTCAAGGTGAAGATGACCAAGATGTCGGCGAAATCGACTAGTGAATCTACTATTGGGTATATGGAATTTGACAAGGAGGATTCGATGAAGAAGAAGAGGGTACCCAAGGATATACTAGTGGGCATTCATATGTTGTTTTCAATGCTCGGAAGGAAAAGAAGCGAAGTTGCTTGTCAGGATACAAAAGGAGAAGGTTGTGTCAAACACGCCTCCAACCATCACTAAAAGAGGTAATCCCCTTCCTGCTCAACCTCTTATTAAGTATTTTTGAAGAAATATTTTTCCCCTATCTCCCCTCTGAATCAGTCCTCTCCTATTCCTATCAAGACGGGTAATCCTACCCCACCATCATGAAATGAGGGACTCATTCCTTCATCAATGCAACCCTTGGCTGCATTTGACATAATTGATCATGCTAAAAAGACCAAGATCCAAATATCTGAAGCCGAGTATCTTCAGTCAAACCCTGAGCAACTTGTAAGGTTGACCAAATATATTCAAATCCAAGCTATCATAACTTCTCAGGCCTCCCGAAAGGAATTCTTTCTACTCCTCCTGTATCTTGCATAAATATTGCCTCGACTTCCATGTCAGGCAAAATATAACCCTTCTATCTCTCCTTCCTAATCAATGGCCACAAGCTAAGCAACTGCATAATTGATTCTGGGGCTTCTAATAATGTCATGCTGGCAAAAGTTGCCCATGCTTTGGGCCTCACCCTTACCAAGCCTTTTGGCAGATGTTACTCCTTGGAAACCAAACAGGTTCCGTTGATTGGTCAAATCAAAGATGCGCAGTTCACATTTGTAGTGTTCCCAGAGAAAAGAGTAAAGATGACCGTCTTCATTTCCGATATTCTGGAAGCATATGGAATTCTACTAGGAAGGAGCTTTTGCAGTGAAGTTGGTGGAGAGATTCATATGGATTGGTCTAAGGCTAGAATCCCCGTCAAAGGTGTAATGCAAACATTGGAGCCAGAATCACAAAAGAAGTACTTGGTTACTAATTCTGATGACCCCAAAGCCCAAATTCTCTTTGAATCATCGGGATGGGAAATTATTTCTTATCTACTGAGTCTAACAAAATGGATGTTCTCATCCGGGAAGAGGATCTTAACAAGATATGGACGTTGCAGTTTGATGGCAGTTGTGCAACTAGCGGATGCGGTGCCGGAGCTGTGTTAATTTCCCCGGAGGAAGAGATTTTTCCTCTCTCTTTCAAGTTGTAGTTTTTCAACATGAATAATACTACTGAGTATGAATCTTTGCTACTTGGCATGCAAGCCACAAAAGAAAGGGGAATCAAGAACCTAAAAGTACAAGGTGATGCAGAGCTGGTCGTAAATCAAGTGAAAAGGATATACCAAGTAAAAAATGAAAGGCTCAGGCATTACCGCAACGCAGTATGGGATAACATTGAAGAATTTGATGCTTTTTCAATAAAAGTCATTCCGAGAGCTCAGAACAACATGGCCGATTCATTAGCCGTCTCAACATCCCTCATGCTCCCTCACCCAGGGTTGAAAACAAACACATATACCATTGAGGTAGTTTTCCACCCAAGCGTGCCAAACAACTCTCAAAGACAGTAGGTATTCAATGATGACAACCAACTTATTTCCTTTTTGGAAAAGTCAGAAAATTTCAGTGACCTTCATTTTGAAGGATCCACTTTTACATGCCGTGAATCATTCGATCGTGACGATGAATCAAAAGGAAGTGATGGCATATGTCAGCTCAAAGGAAATAAAATTCCAAAAGGTTTGGTCTCTCTGGAACGTTTGTTTGACAGACATGACCATTTTGTTAGGAAGAAAAGGTAGGATAATCCTCACTCCTCTCTAGAAACCAAGCCGGTCAATCTAGGTACTGCGGAACATCCGCAGTTTGTAAACATCAGGAGGTGTTGCACACCCGAAGAAAAGCAGAAATTCTTCAAATTTTTGATGAAGTATATAGATGTATTAGCATGGTCTTATGCCAATCTAAAGTCTTTCAAGCCGAAAGACATCCAAAGATGACATCCCATTCAAGGGAGGTGTCAAACCCTTTTGCTTAATCAAAGGCACTATAATCCCAAGGTCTCGGGTACCATCCAGAGGGAAATACAAAAATGCTTTGGAAGTGAGAATCATTTTTCCTATCCACCACAAAGTACAGGGTCAAAAATATCGTGCCGAGATGAAAAAGAATGGCGAAATACGCATTTGCGTAGACTTTCACAACCTGAATTAGGCATCCTTGAAGGACAACTACCCGCTTCCTATAATGGATCGGTTCTGCAGTAGTGATCGGATCGAAATGTTTTCCATGCTTGATGGTTTTTCGTGCTATAATCAGATTGAAGTCTCGCTCAAGACCAATTCAAAATAGCATTCACTAGCCCCCAGGGCACATTTACCTATAGTAGAATGCCTTTTGGTTTGACCAACGCTTGTGCCACCTTTCAGCGTGCAATGGACTTTGTGTTCAAAGGTATGATGGGAAAGGTTATCGTAGTCTATTTAGATGACTTAATTGTGTTCTCTAAATAGTGAAGTGATCATTGTGATCATTTGGAACAAGTATTGATTAAATGCCGAGAGCACGGATCTCCTTGAATCGAATTTTTTTTTTTTTTTGGGGTCACTAAAGGAAAGTTGTTGGGTCACATTGTTAGCAAAGAAGGGACAAAAATAGATGCCGAAAGGGTTAGGGCTATTCAGAGCCTTACTTTACCCACAAGCAAGACCGATGTTCACTCTTTCTTCGGAAAAGTGAATTTTCTCAGGCGCTTCGTTCCCGACTTTCTGAAAAGACTCGCCACATATTAAATATGATAAAAGGGTCACAAAATTTCTGATGGAGCAAAGAAGGGAAGACATCATTCGACGATATAAAAGCCTTCGTCACTCACGCACTAGTCCTAGTATGTCCCAATTTTTCCAAGGATTTTATCATGTATAGCTATGCATCTGAGCATACTGTATCGGCCATCTTAATGCAAAAGAATTATGAGGATGTTGAATCCCGATCGCGTTCATGAGCTCTCCCCTCAAGCCTCATGAGCTGAAGATGTCTCAGTTGGAAAATCATAATTTTTCCATTGTCAAAGCGATTAAGAACTTCTCGTATTATGTCCTAAACTCTCATACGGTAGTCTTTGGTCCATGACAGGGCGGTCAAGTCAATCTTAACTCAATAGGAGTTAAGGAGTTTGCGAGGAAATTGGATCGCAAAGGTCCAGGAGTATGATCTAGATATAAAACCAACCAAGCTGGTAAGAGGTAAGGGCATGTGTCACTCATGGTTGAAAATAAATATTCGAAAACCTTAGAGAAATGATGATTGCACCAATCAAAAACAAGGCCAGCTAAAGAAAGTTGATTCTCTACCCATTGTCCTATTTGTTGCGACTAACAATGAATGGTATCCTGATATCGCTTACTTTCCCACTTACGGTGAATGCCCAGCTCATCTAACTTCAAAAGAGAAGCGTACTATAAAGCTCGAGAGCAGCCGAGATATGTCACCTGGGATGATGGTTTATACAAACACGAAATAGATGGCATCTTCTTGTGATGTGTTGATAAGCCACAGCAGGTAAAGTTACTTGAGATTTTTCACGATTCAGCCTGTGGTGGTCATTTCTCCTCTTCCATGACAGCACACAAGATCATCCGAGCTAGGTACTATTGGCCAACGTTATTTTAGGATACAGCCACCTGGGTAGCAAAATGTGAGCTCTGCTAATAATTTGTTGGCAAACCAAAAGTGGTTGCTTTTCCCCTCAGGCCGGTCGTTATTGACGGACCATTCAGGAAATGGGGAATCAACTTTATCGAGCACTACACCCACAATCGAGTGCCGGACATAGTTATGTCCTAACAGTAATAGATTACTTCACCAAATGGGTGGAGGCCATACCTATTAAGAATGCCACTTCTGAAGTTGTTTGCAACTTCATCAAGGAAAATATCATCGTGAGATTTGGCATTCCAAACAAGATTGTTGTTGATAATGCTTCCAATCTTTCCTCTCGGGAAGTTATCAGTTTCTGCTATGAATATGGGATAACCTTGGCCCACGCCTCAGATTATTACCCCTAGGGAAATGGTCAGGTAGAATCCAGTAATAAAAACTTAGTGACCATCATACGGAAGCTAGTTGATGAGAATCAACGGATGTGGCACAAGTCATTGTATGACGCTTTGTGGGCGGACCGCATTACTCCCAAGAGGTCTCTTGGTATGTCACCTTTTCAAGTGTTATATGGAATCGATGCCGAGCTTCCCATTTCTATAGAACTTCCTGCTTTGCACTTGGCACGAGCGATTGAAGATGAGACTTTCCAAAATTCTCTTGAAAAGAGGATCATGTATCTATCAAAGCTCGAAGAAAAAGGGTAAGAGTGGTCGACAGGATGAATGAACATCATAATCAAGTCAAGATACTGTTTGATAAAAAGGCTAAGCTGAGGAATTTCTAGGTGGGAGATCTCGTCCTTTTGTGGGACAAGTGAAGAGAGCCAAAAGGCATGCACATGAAATTTGATTATCTATGGAGAGGACCTTTAAAGATCAAGTGGCTCAACGAAGATTATAGCTTCTATCTCTCCTATCTGGATGGAACCGAGCTCCCACTTCCCTATAGTGGGCAATATCTCAAAATATTCAGGAAGTAGAGCTTGCTCTCTTCTTTGTATAGTTTGATTTGGTTGTTTGTTTGTTTTTGTCGTGTGTTTTATTTTTGTTTGTTGTGTGTTTCCTATTTTCCCTTTTGGTCACCCTTGTTTTTGACTATCTGTAACCCAATGGATAGGCACATGTTGATCTGGGATTCTCTACCCTTAAGCTTCACTTAAGGATAGTCCCCGAAAGAGCAAATTTGTTATCCCGCAAAATCGCCAGGAAATTTTGAAGGTAACCATACCTGATTCTACTCTGGTTCCTCGTCAAGGTCCCTCGGCGTTCAAAATGGCATAAAATCCCTTTCCATAAAATCTGGTTTTTCAAACTTAGTCGTTTTGGTCCTTTTTTGGGTCAAGGCGCAGATTTTGTTCATGCAACACAAACATTATTTGTGCCACCTTCTATTCCTTTGGCACACCCTTTGGAGTGTTAACACAATAATTGTTGTGCCTCCCTGTGATGCACCTTTCTTGCATGCGCCAAGGCACATGCACCAACCTGTCAACAATAAAAATGTTGCGCCCTTAAGCGGTGTGCCAAAGTGCTCAAAATCTCATGTTGATGATCCCGAATTTGCCCCAAAGGCACAGATAGTATCTTGTCGACAGACGCATAACCACACTGTTGGTTCAAAATTTTGTCAGTGGACAGATCTATGAACAGATGAGCCAACAGCGGGGGCATAGCCCCTCTTTGAGTCAGCAAAGCGAAACTGGTTTATTGCTATTCTACTGTAGGAAGGAATATTGTGCAAGTCTCACAATATTCTGCCTTCAGGGGTTGGGATCTCATCCCAGTAGAGGTATTTCCAACTGTAAAAGAAGGGAAAGGAACGAGGTGGGGAGATAGGAAAGATCTGAAGGGAGAAAAGAAATGAATTCCAAAGCAGAAAGGTCAGAAGGTCTATGATTTGGGTTGGTAGTAAACAGAGCCGAACCTACTTGCATAGACGAATAAAGCAATACTGATGAATAAATGACAACAAAGTAGAAGTAGATTCAACAGAACAATCATACAGATCTGACATAAGAAAGGTCTGATGTAAAACACAGGTATTCAGCACAAAGTCTAAATATTGTATTAATATTTGTTTATGTTACAAAAAGTTCAAAGTCTTTTCTTCTTACTTCTATTTCTCATCTGAAAAGTATCCACACTTGAATACAACAAATATTCAAGTATATATAGAAGAAGAGAAGAAAAGAAGGCAAAAACAAACCAACCACCTAATTACAAAATATCTTACAAAATATCCTAAAGTCATTTGTTGACTTTTGACAACTTGGTGGATGACATCATCCCATGGTGCAACATGGATGATGTCATCATTTGTGTCAACATACTTTAGATGTTTACAAAGAGAAGGTCGAAAAGAATGAGACTATTCATCATCGTCCCCACTGAAACAAAGTTATCCTGCTTTTTGCTGCTTTGCTCGAAGACGTGATGTGGAATCGACACAATATTCCATGAACTTGCTGATCATGGGCTGAAGTTGATCCAGGGAAGGATCCTTGTGATGATCACTGATAGCCTTGCAAGTCTCTTGCTCATCTGTGAACTTTTCCGGAGCTTGGAATATTCATTTTCTACATCTATCAGGTACCCTATGAAGTCACGACAGGCCAACAGGTTGTTGATGGATTCGGCATCGAAAGTGACTTCTAGTCCCAGCCCTTGCGAAATGATCTCCTTGAAGATCCGAATAGTTTCATCAACCTTTCTCAAGGTGAAAGAAGGAGTGAGAAATCCTGGAGACATTCTCAGGACAATCTGCTCCATTTGATGCATTACATCCAGGGCTTCCTCCTTGATTTTGTCAATCTTTTCCAGAACAAACTCCAGCTGATCGACTCGGTAATCTAGAGTAGAAAGGATTTTGTTGAGGGATTTGGGGTGACCGAAGACGCCGAACTTGACCAAATCTTCGACTGAACAGTTGAGCATTTTCTGAAAGGTCTCGTGCTTGCATCTGGCATGGTCCAAGATTTCGAGAGATAAGTCCTCGCTATTTCATGGAGCTCTTTGTTCACCCGACTGATATTATGATACAATCTGGTGAACTTGGCGATTACTCCCTCACTTTATTTGAGGATTTGGATCCTCCAGTGGAAACCGCATACCACCTTTCGCTGATTTTGGCATATTCATTTATCCTATCCTTGCTCGAGAGCTTAGAAGTTTCGGCGGCAACGTTGTAGAAGGTGCACTACTCATTTTCTACAAGGCATAGAGAAGATGTTTATTTTGCTCCTTTAACATCCTCTTTTCTTCCTTTGCTTCCTGGAGCTTCTTGTAAAGGGCGTCAACTACAAATAGGGCCTCTACCTAAAGGCTTTTGAAGATGTCCCCATTATGACTTGGGTCACTGTATAATCTATCGAAGACAGATCCTTTTTATCCATTAAAGGATTGGGATACGTTATCTCCATTACTCTCTCTCCGACGCACTCTGAGAGAAGCGGGTTATAGGCTTTTGCTTCTTGCCCCTTTGATGGGATGATGGAGAAGTCCATCGGTGCGATGGGAACTTGCCTCTTTTTTGGCTCGGTGTTGAGAGATCCATGCTTGAACTTATGGGAGAGGGACTAGAAGTAGAAAAGGGGCTTGGTAGAGTAGAGGGAAAGTGCATTGAGACACTTGGAGGTGGCATTGAGAGAGAGGTGGGAAAGTGCTCATGGGAGGAAGAGATACTGCGGGGGAGGAAGACATGAAAATGGACGGGAGCCGAGAGATGAGGGAAGAAATGGTGGGGCATAGCTCCGTGAGAGAAGAGAAGATGGATGACGAGGAAGGGGGAACAGAGAATATGGGGAGAGGATACGATTAAAGGAATGGTCATGCGAGAAGGGGAAGGAAGAGAGGGAGAAGGGATGGAAGGGACCTCAACAGTTGTAGCAGTGGCAACATCCTGAGTGGATGTGCCCAATGGAACATCTTTGGCCGCTTCTTTCTCTGGAGAAGCCAAAGTTACAATTTGTTCTTGTGTGGCGGAAGGGGGACTCTCAGGAGCCTCTTCTTGGGCAGAGCTTGACTCGCCCTCTTTGTCTTTACCTCTCCCCTTTGGTAGATGTTTTGGCCTGGAAGGTGCGTTGCCCAATGGAGATGTGGTGAAATCAACCCCGAGGTAGATGAGGCCATTCATCCTGCACCACCGCTCTGTTGTCCGCAAATTTCTTTAACCCTTTCTTCAATGTTTTGGAATGCTTTAGTTCTATCAATTACAAAGAAATGGCCAGTTGTCCCCATCCGTGTCGATATACCTGATCAACTTCTTGATCAGTATTTTGATAACCCTTTGGGACAATGGCAATGCCATACTGAATGATTTTAGCCAAAGCCAAGCGGGAGTGATCTTTTCTTCTAAGCTTGACCTCATGATACAGGTCGATATAAATATCCTCGATCTGCGGAATGTGGATTGGATCGAGTTTGGCCATGGGAAGGCAATTTCTTGGGTCAAAAGTGGGCCTTTCCAGGAATTTGTGCTTTACATTGAGCAGCTCCAACTCTGCAAACATCTCCCGGGCTTTGTGGTGGGAAAGACAAGTGTACCTACCCACTGTGAGGGGGAAAGGAGTTCCACCCTTCTTTCTCTTCAAGAACTTTTTGTGGTAGGTTATGAGCTATCTGGATAGCTCCAACAGGATCAGCTTGGGGCTGGCATATCCTGGCAATTTGGTGGGTTCCCCCAAGAATTTGGCTGCCCTTAGATAGGTGAAGGTGGGAAATTACATGAATAAGGCCTCCCACTTCTCCGTTGTTGCAACAATGCTCTTGGTCATACGACAGTGAATCATGTTTGGCCTCAAAAGGTAGACAATGCCGTAGAAGAAAGCGTCGTTGATGTTTGTAAACTATGAAATACTATTTTCCAGCTTTATCTCTAGGTAGTATTCATATATTTTCACTTGGGGCCAAACCCTGCATTGCATCAATGCTGGATAATCCCTCTCTAAGGCTGCAGCATAAAGTATGTAGGAGTTCATGTAGAACCTCCCCGTTGTGGTGAGTTGTTGGGGCTCTTTGAGATATAGTGCTGCTTATGATCTCCACCCACTCAAAGCATTGATCCGCACGTTCTTGTTCATTGTCTCCGTGTACCTAAGCATGCATTTATGAAAGTGGGCGTTAGGAAGCCCAAATACTCTGCTTAGGATCGTGATGGTATCACTTAGTTCCTCGGAGAAATCATCTGCGATGAATGACCTACGGCCATTTGGTTGCCACCTTCTTGTTTTTCAGGTATACCTCATTCATCAATTGCATACACTAGTCTTCGTTTTCCTCTCAAGCCTTGGTGTAGTCTTCTTGGCTTACGGCCACAAAGTTCCGGTGGTGAGGAATGCCAAGCATAAGTTCGAAGTGCCGGGTAGTGAATTTGATCACGACCTTGCCCTTCTCTTTATGGACACACCTCGTGTCTTTGTTGTAGCAGCGAGCCACTACCATCATGAATTCATTGTTCACTACACTGACTGGGATCCCCCAACGAAATGCAAGCCACTACCTACCAGTTTGTCCATCCAGGGACTTCCTGTGACCCTCTTGGTTCTGGCCCAAAAATCTTCCATATCAATGTGACCGAGCTCAGAGTCTCTTATGTCTAGGTCACATTCTTCCTGGGATTCGGGCATCCTGACCCTCTGATATTTATACTTCATCTCTTCCTTCGTAAGCTTGGCTTTACCCTTAGACTTGGTTGGTCTCTTTCTTGATGTAGACATATGTAGTTCTGAACTCAGTTGCTAATCTGCAAGAAGGAGAAGCGAAACCCAACACAGAAGAGTCATGTTAGTTGTTTGATCTCCCATTAAAGCATTGACAGAAGGAAGAGTTAGCAATTTTAAGGCATCGGGACACGGGCGCATGAACACTGCAGGCTACAGGGTTAAATAATATGGCTCACAAAAAAAGGGTGGTACAGGGAAAATCAGCGCCAAATGGCACAAGGCGCATGGATACTACACATGATATTTTTGTTGTTGCAAGTGGAAGTGTGCTTGCGCCATTTACATGTGTTTTATAACAGGCGCAGATATTTTTCATGTTACATGGGTACAGGATGCGCCAAAGGGCATAGGTTTAGTGTGTGTAACATCATCTTTACGTGTGATAGGGAACTTGGCACAGTGCATGAAAGGTTTGCATGGCAATGTGTTACTATAATAGGGGATGCACCTGCACCGTTTAACATAGTTTTATACTTGGCGCAAGTAAGGTTGGTGTTGCATGGGTGCAGGGTGCGCCAATGGTGCAGGTTTATTCTTTGTTACATAGGAGTTCGGTGCGCCAAGGGGCGAGGTTATTGGGTGTTGCAGGTAAGGAAAGTGCGCTTTGAGGGCGCAACTATTTTTTATGCAGCAAGCATGGCAGATGCGCCAAGAGGAAAAGTGCAGTCTACCAACTTTTAAGTCTTGTTTCTTTCTCTGGAGGGGTTTGCATGGGTTTTAAGCCTCTTCTGCAGGGTTTCTTGGATAGTGAAGAGGGCATATTAAAGAGATCCAAGTGATTTTTCTGAGGTAGAGTCCTCCTTACCAGTAGATCTGGAAAGAGGAGGGAGAGTATGGGAGAAGGACAACAAGAACAGCAGGAGAGGGGTTTTTACAGAAACATGCCTCCTACTGCACAAACAAACAACCAACAACAACAAAACATAAGAGGAAAAGGACCACCTACCCGGATTAAATATAACATGAGAGACGAAGCGGGGTCCATGAGCGCGATACGAGGATGACAGGCATCTGACAGATGCAGAGGAATAAAATCTATCACGTGTTTTTTTAATTGTGAAAGTGACAGGGCGGATGCACCTATATATAGGCAAGGGTGCAATAAATGTGCCAACCACTTTTTGAAGAGGCACATCAAAACACCTATCGACACTTCAAACTTGCACTTTGGCACACCAAAACGTATGTTAACACGTTGTTATGTGCGCCTTTGGCGTAGCAAAAATACTATCAACACGAAATACGTGTGCCTTTGGTGCACCAAAATGCGGCGCAACAAAAATGTTGTTAACACGAAGCGCATGCGCGCTTGGCAGCGCACGCAAAAAAGGAACATCACGGGAGGCACACTAACATGTGTGTCGACACTTTGAAGGGTGCACCAAAGGAAATGAAGGGGTGCACGGTTACTACTCGTGGTGCATGATAAAAGGTGCGCCCAACCAAAAAGGACCAAAAATGGCTAAGTTCGGAAAACTAGATTTCCCGGGAAAGGACTTTGCAACGTTCCGAACGCAAAGGGTCCCTAACGAGGACCAGAACAAATTTTCATATGGTTACCCGCAAAATTGCCCTTGTCAATTTTACGGGATAATAGATGGCTCTTTCTGGGGACTATCTCTAAGTGAAACTCAAGGGTAGAGAATCCCAGATCTTCATGTGCCTATCCATTGGGTTACAGAGTCAAAAACAAGGGCGACCGAAAAGGGGAAACACACAACCAACAAAAGCAAACACACGAAAAAAACAAACACACAACCGAAGCAAACTGTACAAAGAAGAGAGCAAGCTCTACTTCCTGAAGATTTTCGAGATCTTTGCCCACTATAGGGAAGCGGGAGCTCGGTTCCGTCCATATACGAGAGATAAAAGCTATTCTCTCCGTTGAGTGCTTGATCTTGAAAGGTCCTCTCCATAGGGAATAAAAAATTTTGTGCATGCCCTTCACTCTCTCTTCATTTGTCCCACAAAAGGACGAGATCTCCCACCCGATACTCCCTTTTCTTAGCTTTTTATTGAACAATCTCTTGACTTGATTCGATGTTCGGTGATCCTGTCGACCACTCTTACTCTCTTTTCTTCGAGCTCTGCTAGATACATGATCCTCTTTTCAAGGAAATTTTGGAAAGTCTCATCTTCAATCGCTCATGCCAAGCGCAAAGCAGGGAGTTCCGCAGAAATGGGAAGCTCGGTGTTGGTGCCATATAACACTTGAAAAGGTGACATGCCAAGAGACCTCTTAGGAGTAATGCAGTCTTCCCACAAAGCGTCGTATAATGACTTGTGCCACATTCATTGATTCTCATCCACTAGCTTTCGTATGATGATTACCAAGTTTTTATTACTGGATTCTGCCTGACCATTTCCCTGAGGGTAATAATCTGAGGCGTGAGCCAAAGTTATTTAACACTCGTAGTAAAAACCAACAACTTCTCATGAGGAGAAGTTGGAAGTGTTATCAGCGACAATATTGTTTGGAACGCCAAACCTGACAATGATATTTTCTTTGATGAAACTGCAAACAACCTCGGAAGTGGCATGCTTGACAAGTATGGCTTCCACCCATTTCGTGAAGTAATCTGTTGCTTCCAGGAGATGAATATGTTCGGCACTCGATTGGGGATTGAGTACACCGATAAAATCGATTCCCCACTGCCTGAATGGTTTGTCAATGATGACTGGCCTAAGGGTAAAGGCAGCCAATTTTGGCTTACCAACAAATTGCTGACAAGTCCCACACTTTGCTACCTAGGTGGCTATATCTTGGAAAAGCATTGGCCAATAGTACCTAGCCCGGATGATCTTGTGCACCATCACGGAAGAGGAGAAATGGCCACCACAGGCCAAATCATGAAAACTCTCAAGTAACTTCACCTGCTATGGCTTGTCAACACATCGCAAGAAGATGCCATCTATTCTACGTTTGTATAGACCGTCATCCCATATGATATATCTGGCTGCTCTGAGCTTTATAGCGTGCTTCTCCTTTGTAGTTAGACAAGCTAGGCATTCACCATAGGTGAGAAAGAAAGCAATATCGGAATACCACTCATCGCTGGTTGCGACAAATAGGACCATAGGCAGTGAATCGGCTTTCTCCAGCTGGCTTTGTGCTCCATTGGTGCAATCATCTTTCCCCGGAAACTTCTGAATCTTGGTTTTCAGCCATAAGTTGACATAGGCCCTTGCCTCTTACTAACTTGGTTGGTTTTATATCCAGATCATACTCTTGGACTTTTGCAATCCAATTTCCTCGCAAACTCCTAACTCCTATTGAGTTAAGATGGACTTTACTGCCATGTCAGGAACTAGAACCACTGTATGAGAGTTTAGAATGTAATACCTGAAGTTCTTAACTGCTTTGACAACGGCAAAGGCATGTTTTTCCAACTGGGTCATTTTTAATTCATGAGGCTTGAGAGGAGAGCTCATAAATGCAATTGGGGATTCAACATCTTCAGAATTCCTTTGCATTAGGATGGCCGACACGGTGTGCTTAGATGCATAACTATACATAATAAAATCCTTGGAGAAATCGGGACATACCAGGACCTAGCGCGTGAGTGATGGAGGATTTTATCTCCTCGAATGACTTCTTCCCTTCTTCACTCCATTAGAAATTTGGTGACCCTTTCATCATGTCTAATATGTGGCAAGTCTTTTCAGCAAAGTCGGGAACAAAGCGCCTGAGAAAATTCACTTTTCCGAAGGAGTGAACACCGGTCTTGCTTGTAGGTAAAGTAAGGATTTGAATAGCCTTAAATCTTTCGGTGTCTATCTTTGTCCCTTCTTTGCTAACGACATGTCCCAAGCAACCTTCCCTCTCTGACTCCAAAACAGACTTTTTCGGATTCAGGGAGATCCCGTGCTCTTGGCATCTAATCAATACTTGCTCCAAATGATCATAATGATCGTTTCGTTGTTTGGAGAACACAGTTAAGTCATCCAAGTAGACTACGATGACCTTCCCCATCATACCTTTGAACGCAAAGTCCATTGCTCACTGAAAGGTGGCACCAGCGTTGGTCAAACCAAAAGGCATTCTGCTATAGGTAAATGTGCCCCAGGGGGTAGTGAATGCTGTTTTAAATTGGTCTTTAGGTGAGACTTCAATCTGATTGTAGAAAAACCATCAAGCATGGACAACATTTCTGATCCGGTTACTACTTGTAGAACCTGATCCATTATGGGAAGTGGGTAGTTGTCCTTCAAGGATGCCTGATTCAAGTTACGGAAATCCATGCATATGTGTATCTCGCCATTCTTCTTGTGCACTGGAACAATGTTCATGACCCAGGTACTGATGATGGATAGGAAAAATAATCCGTGTGTCCAACATTTTCTGAATTTCAGCCTGGATAGTACCTGAGATCTTAGGATTATAGTGTCTCTACTTTTGGCGAAAGGGTTTGACATCCTCTTTCAACGGGATGTCATGCTGGACCTCCTTCAGCTTAAAAGACTTTAGATCGGTGTAGGACCATGCTAATACATCCATGTATTTCTTCAGCAGTTTGACAAACTTCCGCTTCTCTTCAGCGTGCAACATTTTCCAATGTTTACAAACTGTGGATGTTCAACCGAACATAAATTGACCGGTTCGGTTTCTAGGGAGGAGCTAGTATCATCTCGCCTTTTCTTTTTTACAAAACGATCATGCCCATTGAACAATTGCTCCGAGAGAAACCAGACCTTTTGGAATTTTATTTCCTTTGGTGACATATGCCATCACTTCCTTTTGATTAGTAATAGACTCACAAAGATGTGGAAGTGGATCCTTCAAAGTGAAGATCACTAAAATTTTTCACCTTTTTGAGAAAGGTAATGAGTTGATTGTCATCGTTGAATACTTACCAGTCTTCAAGAATTATCTCATGCACGCTTGGGCGGAAAACCACCTCAATGGTATATTTGTCTACTTTCAAACCTGGGTGAGGGAGCATGAGGGATGCTGAAACGGCCAATGAATCGGCCATGTCATTTTGAGCTCTTGGGATGGCTTTTATTGAAAAAGCGTCAAACTCCTCGATGTTGTCCCACACCGCGTTGCGGTAATGTCTAAGCCTTTATTCTTCACTTGGTATATCCTTTTAATTTGATTTATGACCAGCTCCGCATCACCTTGTACTTTCAGATTCTTTATTCCTCTTTCCTTTGTGGCTTACATGCCAAGTAGCAAAGATTCATACTCAGCAGTAGTATTATTTGTGTTGAAAAATTGTAACTTGAAAGAGAGAGGAATAATCTCTTCCTTGGGAGATATTATTATGGCGCCAGCGCCGCACCCACTAGTTGCGCAGCTGCCATCAAACTACAAAGTCCAAATCTTGTTAAGATCCTCTTCTTAGACGAGGACATCCATTTGGTCAGACTTGCCAGACAAGAAATAGTTTCCCATCCCTGATGATTCGAAGAGAATTTGGGCTTTGGGGTCATCGGAGTTAGTAACTAGGTACTTCTTTTGCGGTTCAAGCTCTAATGTTTGCATTACACCTTTGATGGGGATTCTAGCCTTAGACCAGTCCATATGAATCTCCCCACCAACTTCACTGCAAAAACTCCTTCCTAGCAGAATTCCATAGGCTGCTGGAATATCGGCAACAAGGACGGTCATTTTTACCCTTTTTCTAGGAATGCTGCAAACGCAAATTGCGCATCTTTGATTTGACCGATCAGTGGAACTTGCTTGGTTTCCAAGGAATAACATCGGCCAAAAGGCTTGGTAAGGGTGAGGCCTAGAGCATGGGTGACTTTTGCCGGCATGAAATTATCGAAGCTCCGAATCAATTATGCGGTTCTTAGTTTGTGGCCGTTGATTAGAAGGGAGAGGTAGAAAGGTTCTATCTTGCTTGATGCGGAAGTCGAGGTGACGTTTATGTGGGATGAAGGAGGGGTGGAAAGGATTCCTTTTGGGAAACTCGTTAGTTCACGACAGACTTGACTTTGGATGTATTCGGTCAACCTTACAAGTTTTTTGGGGTTTGATCAAAGATACTCGGCTTGACATTTGAATCTTGGTCTTTTTAGCATGATCGACTATGTCGAATGCGACCAAGGGTTGCGTTGATGAAGGAATGAGTCCCTCATTTCACGATGGTAGGGTAGGATTGCTGGTCTTAATAGGAATATGAGAGGGCTGACTCGGAGGGGAGATAGGAGAAAAATATTTCTTTGAAAAAGACTTAATAACAGGTTGAGCCGGAAGGGGACTACCTCGTTTAGCGATGGTTGGAGGCGTGTTTGACATGGCCTTTTCTTTTTGTATCTTGGTAGCAACCTCTGCTTCCTTTCCTTGCGAGTGGGTGAAAACATCATATGGTTGTCCGCTTGCTTATCCTTGGGTACCTTCTTCTTCATTAGATTCCCCCTCATAAAATTCCATATACCCGATAGTAGAGTCGCCAGTCGGTTCACCGACATCTTGATCATCTTCGCCTTGAGACGAAGGTTCTTCATAATTTTTCTCCTCTTCTTCGATTTCGGCTAAAGCGTTGACCGGAGGAGCCTCAGCGCCAATGCATGAGCGATTGCATTCAGTAAACATGGCTTTGTGCGGGGGACGTTGTTGGAAGTGAAAGTTCTTCATGGAATATCTGGTATGGGGAACTGGGGGAAGCTTGGGCTAACTACTTCTTTAATGCGAGCAAGTCATTCGCCATCTTTTGAAATGTCGATCAGATGAAGTGGTGGGAGAAGGGCTCGAAGCTTTAAGCTTGGACGATTCTCTTTTTAATTCACCAGATATTAGCAAGTTATCTTCGATCCGGATGGCAGTAGCCTGGGTGAGAATCAAAGTAGCTACTTTTTCTTGCAGGAGTAAGAAACTTACTTTCGAGCTCATGGTGTTTACAAAGAAAAAATTCTGATTTTCTGGTGTTGGAAGCATGATAGGCGGAACACGGTTGATCAGTGAATTAAAGCGGGTGATGAAGTCACACATATTTTCATTGACCTACTTATTTAAGTGAGTGATCTTTGTGATGCGTGAACACGTCTTCGGAAGGCTTATACCTGTCTTCAAATGCAGCCCGTAAGGTGGCCCAACTAGTAATAGATCCGGCCGGCAAATGCTGAAACCATTCTGCGGCTGGTCCTTGCAAGGTCTCCAGAAAGAGGTGAACTGACACATCTTCATGGGTCACATCTAGGATACTGCATGACATGATGAACGCGGATATGTGTGAATCCGTGCTTTGGTTCCCGCTACCATCAAATTTAGGAAAATTCTTTCGAGTTTTCGTGAGGGAGCACATGAACAAGATGTGGTAAAGTAAGTGGGCCCATAGCATTTCCCCATGGTATTGCCAGTTGGATGGCTGGAAAAAGAACATGAGCTAGAAGCACGGTTCACCGAGCAAGAAGGCACTTTGCAAAGTGATTTGAATGTTCCTGGTGAGAGATGCTTCCTTTGCGGAGGTGAGACACTCCTAGACAACCGGTCAGCTGAGCTTAGCGATGAGAAGCGCACCGATGTTACACTGAAGTTGTGCCTTTGAAGTAGATCGAAGGTAAGATCAATTTCTCCACGAGATCTCCTACTACAAGTAAATGGTTCACCTACCAGTGTACCTTCTAGATCTGCAATTTTTGGAGCAGATTTAAAAACTCTTTTTGGTTGTACTTGCTGATTTTCTTATTTTTCTGACAAAAATCAGCAGCATGTACTTTTCTGGATATTTAATTTTATCCCTCTTTTGAAAACTGATTGCGGTCTTAATGACAAAGATCAATGAGGATAAAACGATGGTAAAGCTTAGTAAGCTGATTTTCAGATCTAGAGTTGACTTTTTGAAGAGTTTGAAAATTTTGGTAAACTATCAAAAACTCAGATCTACGAGAAAAATATAGATTTTTGTAAAAACTCAGTGAACTAAAGATCTCTAACTAGTCCCGATCTATGGACCTCTGAAGAAAATTTTCAGTTTGGAGCATTTTTGCAAAAATTTTAGATTTCAGACAAAAAGTTTAAAATTTGCAAACAGGTAGTGATTTTTGACTTTTTCTTGATTTTCAAACACACCACTACTATAGATCCGTTAGGTCTATTTGTTCCCCAGTGGAGTCGCCAAAAGCATTGGTTTGAAAATCATTGGGTGGACAGATCTATGGACAGATGAGCCAACAGTGAGCAGGGCATAGCCCCTCTTTGAATCAACAAAGCGAAACTGGTTTATTGTTATTCTACCAAAAGGAATCTTGTGCAAGTCTCACAATATTCTGCCTTCAGGGGTTGGGATCTCATCCCAGTAGAGGTATTTCCAACTGTAAAAGAAGGGAAATGAATGAGGTGGGGAGATAGGAAAGATCGACGGGAGAAAAGAAATGAATTCCAAAGCGAGAAGGTCGGAAGGTCTATGATTTAGGTTGGTAGTAAACAGAGCCGAACCTACTTGCATAGACAAATAAAGCAATACTTGATGAATAAATGACAAAAAGTAGAAGTAGATTCAACGGAACAATCGTGCACGATCGACATAAGAAAGGTCGATGTAAAACACAAGTATTCAACATAAAGTCTAACTATTGTATTAATATTTATTTACATTACAAAAGTTCAAAGTCTTTTCTTCTTACTTCTATTTCTCATCCGAAAAGTATCCACACTTAGAAACAACAAATATACAAGTATATATAGAAGAAAAGAAGAAAAGAGGCAAAAACAAACCAACCACCTAATTACAAAATATCTTACAAAATATCCTAAAGTCATTTGTTGACTTTTGACAACATGGTGGATGACATCATCCCATGGTGCAACATGGATGATGTCATCATTTGTGTCAACATACTTTAGATGTTTACAAAGAGAAGGTCGAAAAGAATGAGACTATTCATCGTCGTCTCGCGGCTGAAAGGGGGTATCTTGCTTTTGCTGCTGCTTAGGAGACGTGATGTTGAATCTGACACGATATTCCATGAACTTGCTGATCATGGGCTGAAGTTGATCCTAGGAAGGATCCTTGTGACGATCACTGATAGCCTCGCAAGTCTCTTGCTCATCTATGAGCTTTTCTGAGAGCTTGGAATATTCATTTTCTGCATCTATCAGGTACCCTATGAAGTCACGATAGGCCAGCAGGTTGTTGATGGACTCGGCGTCGAAAGTGACTTCGGTCCCGCCTTACGAAATGATCTCCTTGAAGATCCAAATAGTTTCATCAACCTTTCTCAAGGTGAAAGGAGTGAGAAAGCCTGGAGACATTCTCAGGACAATGTGCTCCATTTGATGCGTTGTATCGAAGGCTTCCTCCTTGATTTTGTCAATCTTTTCCCGAAACAAACTCCATCGACACAGGTAATCTAGAGTAGAAAGGATTTTGATGAGGGCTCTGGGTGACCGAAGACACCGAACTTGACCAAATCTTCGATCGAACAGCTTGAGCATTTTCTCGAAAGGTCTCGTGCTGCATCCTGGCATGGTCCAGCTCTTCGTAGATAGGTCCTGCTATTTCCTGGAGCTCTTTGTTTGCCCGACTGATATTCTGATATAATCTGGTGAACTTGGTGATTACTCCCTCACTTTCTTTGAAGATTTGGCTCCTCCAAGTGGAAACTGCCATACCTTGCTCGCCAATTTTGGCGTATTCATTTATCCTATCCTGGCTCCGAGGCTTAGGAGTTTCGGAGGAAGTTGTGGGAGGTGCACTTGTCCATTTTACTGCAAGGCGTGGATAAGATGTTTATTTTGCTCCTTTAACAGCCTCTTTTCTTCCTTTGCTTCTTGGAGCTTCTTACAAATGGTGTCAATCTGCAGATAGGGCCTCTCCTGAAGGCCTTCTGAAGATGTCCCCATTGTGACTTGGTCACTATATAATCATCGAAGACAGATCCTTTTTATCCTTTAAAGGATTGGGATACGCTATCTCCATTACTCTCTCTCTGACGCACTTTGAGAGAAGCGGGTTATAGGCTTTTGCTTCTTGGCCCTCTTTGATGGGATGACGGAGAATTCCATCGGTGCGATGGGAACTTGCCTCTTTGTTGGCTCGGTCTTTGAGAGATCCATCTTTGGACTTATGGAAGAGGGACCGAGAAGTGAAAAAGGGAGCAGCTGCGGTAGTAGAGGAAAGTGTGTTGAGACACTTGGAGGCGGCATTGAGAGGAGGCTAGGAAAGTGCTCACGGGAGGAAGAGATCTGCGGGGGGGAGGAAGACATGGAAATGGAAGGGAGGCTGAGAGATGAGGGAAGAAATGGTGGGGACAGCTCCGCGAGAAGAGAAGATGGATGACGAGGAAGGGGGCAGAGAAGATGAGGGAGAGGATACGACCAAAGGAATGGTCACGTGAGAAGGTGAAGGAAGAGAGGGAGAAGGAATGGAAGGGACCTCAATAGTTGTAGCGGTGGCAACATCACGAGTGGATTTGCCCAATGGAACATCTTTGGCCGCTTCTTTCTCTGGAGAAGCTTGAGTTACAATTTGTTCTTGTGCGGTGGAAGGGGACTCCCGGGAGCCTCTTCTTGGGCAGCTCTTGACTCACCCCTTTGGCGGATGTTTTAGCTTGGAAGGTGCGTTGCCCAATGGAGATTTGGTGAAATCAACTACGAGGTAGATGAGGCCATTCATCCCGCACTGCTCTGTTCTCCGAGTTTTCTTTAACCCTTTCTTGATGGTTTGGGGCACTTTAGTTCTATCAATTACAGCAAATAGCCGGTTGTCCCCATCCATGTCAAGATATACCTGATAAACTTCTTGATCGGTAGTTTGATAACCCTTTGGGACAATGGCCACGCCATCTTGAATGATTTTAGCCAAAGCCAAGCGGGAGTGATCTTTTCTTCTAAGCTTGACCTCATGGTACAGTCGATATAAATATCCTCGATCTGTGGAATGTGGATTGGATCGAGTTTCACCCTGTGAATGCAATTCCTTGGGTCGAAAGTGGGCCTTCTTTGAGAAGTTGTGCTTTAGATTGAGCGGTTCAGGCTCTGCAAACATCTCCCGGGCTTTGTGGTGGGAAAGACAAGTGTACTCCCACTTTGTGAGGGGAAAGGAGTCCCACCCTTCTTTCTCTTCAAGCACTTTTCATGGTACGTTATGAGGTGTCTGGATAGCTCCAAGAGGATCAGCTTGGGGCCGACATATCTTGGCAATTTGGTGGGTTCCCCCAAGAAGTTGGCTGCCCTTAGATAGGTGAAGGTGGGAAATTGCGTGAATAAGGCCCCCACTTCTCCATTGCTACAACAATGCTCTTGGTCATACGACCATGACTCATGTTTGGCCTCAAAAGGAAGACAATGCCGTAGAACAAAGCGTCATTGATCTTTGTAAACTATGAAATACTATTTTCCAGCTTTAGCTCTGGGTAGTATTCATATATTTTCACTTGGGGCCAAACCCCGCATCGCATCAATGCTGGATAATCCCTCTCTGAGGCTGCAACATAAACTACATAGGAGTTCATGTAGAACCTCCCCATTGTGGTGAGTTATTGGAGCTACTCGGATATAGTGCTGGTTATGATCTCCACCCACTCAAAGCATTCATTTGGCACGTTCTTGTTCATTGTCTCCAGGTACCTAAGCATCCATTTATGAAAGTAGTGGGCGTCAGGAAGCCCAAATACTCTGCTTAGGATCGTGATGGTATCACTTAGTTCCTTGGAGAAATCACTGTGATGAATTACCTATGGCCATCTGGTTGCCACCTTCTTGTTTTTCGGTATACCTCATTCTTCAATTACATACACTAGTCTTTGTTGTCCTCTCAAGCCTTGGTGCGAGTCTTAACGCTTACGGCCACAAAGTTCCGGTGGTGAGGAATGCCAAGCATAAGTTCGAAGTGCCGGGTAGTGAAGTTGATCACGACCTCACCCTTCTCATTTTGGACACACCTCATGTCTTTTTTGTAGCAGCGGACCACTACCATCATAAATTCATTGTTCACCTTTGCACCGATCGGATCCCCAACAAAATGCGAGCCACTTTGCTACCAGGTTTGTCCATCCAGGGGACTTCTGTGACCCTCTTGGTTACGCCTAGAAATCTTCCATATCAATGTGACCGAACTTAGAGTCTCTTATGTCCAGTCACATTCTACTCCGGATTCGGGCATCCCGACCCTCTCGATATTTATACTTCATCTCTTCCTCCGTAAGCTTGGCTTTACCCTTAGACTTGGTTGGTCTCTTGCTTGATGTAGACATATGTAGTTCTGAACTCGATTCTTTGTTCTGCAAGAAGGAGAAGCGAAAACCAACACAGAAGAGTCATGTTAGTTGTTTGATATCCCATTAAATCATTGTGAAGGAAGATTTATCAATTTTAAGGCATCGGGCGCGGGCGCAGGGCGCATGAACACTGCTGCAGCTACGGGGTTAACTAATATGGCGCACAAAAAAGGGTTTTATAAGGGAAAAATCAGCGCCAAAGGGCGCAAGGCGCATGGATCTGCACATGATATTTTTTTTTGCAAGTGGAAGTGTGCCTACGCCATTTACATGCGTTTAATAATGGGCGCAGATATTTTTCATGTTACATGGGTACAGGATGCACCAAAGGGCATAGGTTTAGTTTGTGTAACATCATCTTTTCATGTGCAACAGGGAACTTGGCGCAGGCATGAAAGGTTCGCATGGCAATGTGTTACTTGTGATAGGGGATGCGCTACGCCGTTTAACAAAGTTTCAAACTTGGCGAAATAAGGTTGGTGTTGCATGGGTGCGGGGTGCGTCGATGGTGCGAGTTTATACTTTGTTACATAGGAGTTCGGTGCCCCAAGAGGGCGCAGGGTTATTGGGTGTTGTAGGTAAGGAAAGTGCGCTTTTAGGGTGCAACTGTTTTCTATGCAGCAAGAATGGCAAATGCGCCAAGAGGAAAAGTGCAGTCTACCAAATTTTAAGTCTTGTTTCTTTCTCTGGAGGGGTTTGCATGGGTTTTAAGCCTCTGTTGCAGGGTTTCTTGTATAGTGAAGAGGGCATATTAAGGAGATCCAAGTGATTTTTCTGAGGTAGAGTCCTCCTTACCAGCAGATCTAGAAAGAGGAGGGAGAGTATGGGAGAAGGAAAACAAGAATAGCAGGAGAGGGGTTTTTATAGAAACATGCCTCCTACTGCACAAACAAACAACCAACAACAACAAAACATAAGAGGAAAAGGACCACCTACCCGGATAAATATAACGTGAGAGACGAAGCGGGGTCCACGAACGTGATACAAGGACGATAGGCATGCTGACAGATGCAGAGGAATAAAATATATCACGTGTTTTTTTAATTGTGAAAGTGACAGGGCAGATGCGCCTATATATAGGCAAGGGTGCAATAAATGCACCAACCACTTTTTGAAGAGGCACATCAAAACACCTATCGACACTTCAAACCTTGCGCCCTTTGGTGCACTAAAACGCATGTTAACACGTTGTTATGTGTGCCTTTGGCGCAAAAAATATTATCAACATGGAAATACGTGTGCCTTTGGCACACCAAAATGTTCTTGCATGCAACAAAAATGTTGTTAACACAAAGGTGCGTGCGCCTTGGCACACACAGGAAAGGCGCATCATGGTGAGGTGCACCAAAATGTGTGTCGACACTTCGAAGGGTGCGCCAAAGGAAATGAAGGGGGTGCATAGTTACTCTGTGTTGCACAGATAAAAGGTGCGCCCAACCAAAAAGGGCCAAAAATGGCTAAGTTCAGAAAACTAGATTTCCCGAGAAAGGACTTTGCAACGTTCCGAACGCAAAGGGGTCCATGGCGAGGGACCAGAACAAAATTTTCATTGGGTTACCCGTAAAATTGCCCTTGTCAATTTTACGGGATAACAACGCCAAAGGGTGCAAATATTTTCATGTCAACATACTTTTTGGTGCGCCAATTGAAAAAGTTGGTGGCGCATTTATGGTGCCTTTTGCTATATATAGGTGCATCCGCCCTGTCATTTTCACGCTTGAAAAACACGTGAAAATTTATTCCTCTGCACCCTGTCGGTGCTTATGTCATTCTCATGTCACATTCATGGACCCCACTTCATTTCTTCCAGTCTATATATCTCCTGGTAAGTGGTTCTTGCTTTTCTTGTGAGTTTTGCTTGTTGCTTTGCTTTGTGGTTTTGCTTGCTATTGAATAAATAAATAAACCTAAGAGGCTTCCCCCAAACCAGTTTTACCCTCCTTTCAGATCTGCTGGCCTGGAGGGCTTTGTCTCAAAAATGAACCCAACAAACCTCTTTGCTCTGTTCCCCTCACTGTCAAATCATGTCGATAAGGCCTAAAAATCACAAACTTTGTCCAAGAGAGAAAATGTAAAGTTGTTACATTTCCACTCATGGTTTTCCTTTAGCGTAATCACCATCCTTGTTGCATAAAACACAGTCACGCCAAGAGGGCACACTGTCCTTGCCTACAACACGCATCCTTCCTGCACCGAAAAAAACTAAGAATCCTTACACCAAAGACAAGCATAATCTTACTTACACCAACAAAGTTTGTTATGCAATCTCTTCCTGCGCCACGCCAAAGGCCCCTTGGTGCATATAAAGTTAGTGATACACCCTTTAATGATGTGCCCCTTGGCGCACCAAAATTCCCTTTAACATGTCCTATATTTCCGCCATTGGCGCATCCTAACCCCATGCAACACCAAACTCATTTGCGATCAGTCTAAAACCTTATATATTGGCACGAGGCACAAATTTGTTTACAACAACATTGATGTTATGTGTAAATATCCTGTGCCCTGCGCCCTTTGGCACTATTTTCTTCCTTGCAACACTCCACATCGCTGCGCCTTGCTTATTGACCTACGCACCTACAATATTCTTGTGCCCATGCCCCAAAGTTTTTAAATTGGTAACTCCTCTTTCTATAAAGCTCGATGAATGATCTAACAACTAACATGGCTCTTCTACGTTGGACTTCACTCCTTCTTGTAGATCAACAACTGAACTCAGATTCACATATGTCTACATCAAGCAAAAGGCCAACCAAGTCAAAGGGTAAGGCCAAACTCATGGAGGAAGAGATGAAATACAAATATCAAAGGGTCAGAATGCCCGAGTCCCAGGCAGAATGTGACTTAGACATCAGAGATTCCGAACTTGGCCATATAGACATGGAAGATTTTTGGGCTAGAACCAGAAGGGTCACAGGCAATCCTTGGATGGACAAACTGGTGGGCAGTGGTCTACATTTCACTGGGGGAATCCCCATTAGTGCAGTAAATAATGATTTCATGATGGTGGTGGCCCGCTGCTATAACAAAGACACAAGGTGTGTCGAGAATGAAAAGGGCGAGGTCATAATCAACCTCACTGCCCGACACTTCGAGATCATGCTAGGCATTCCCCACCACTGGCATTTTGTGGCTATAAGCCAAGAAGACTACATCAAGGCATGGGAGGAAAATGAAGACAAATGCATGCAGTTAATGAACGAAGTGTATTTGAAAAATAAGAAGGTAATAACCGAGAAGACCATGCGCAGTTATTCATCGCAGACTTCTCTGAGGAACCGAGTGATACCATTACATTCATAAGTAGGGTATTTGGGCTTTTTGTGTCCCATTAATTCCACAAATGGATGCTCAGGTATCTAGAAACAATGAATAAAAACGTGCACAGTTAGCGTTTTGAATGGGTAGAGATCATCAACGGCACCATCACGTGAGCAGCTCCAACAACTTACCACAACAAGAAGGTTCTACATGAAGTCCTATGTAGTCTACATTGTAGCCTCGAAAGAGACTATCCAGTGCTGATTTGATGTAGGGTGTGGCCCCCAAGTAAAAATATATGAATACTACCCAGAGTGAAGCTAAAGAACAAGTATCCCACAATTCACCAAGATCAATGATGCCTTCTTCTATGACATCATCTTCCTATTGAGGCCCAATATGACTCACATTCGGATGACCAAGAGCATAGTCATTATAACCGAGAAGTGGGGGCGTTGTTTATGCAATTCCCCACTTTCACCTATCTCGAGTAGCTAACTTCTTGGGAGAGACCACCAAGTTACCAAGGTATGCAGGCCCTAAGTTGATCCTGTTGGAGCTGTCCAGACAGCTCATAACATATCATGAGAAGTGTCTGAAAAGGAAGAAGAGTGGAACTCCTTTCCCCCTCACAGTGGGTAGGTACACCTACACTTCTCACACCAAGGCCCGGGAAATGTTCGCAAAGCTGGAACTGCTTAATCTAAAGCACAATTTCTCGGCAAGGCTAACCTTTGATCCATGGAATTGCCTCCAAAAGGCAAAACTCGATCTGATCCACATCCTACGGATCGGACATCTACATCGACCCGTATCATGAGGTTGAACTCGGGAGAAAGGATCACTCCCACCTGGCCCTGACAAAATTATTCAATATGGCATGACCATTGTTCCAAAAGCTTTCAAACAATCGATCAAGAACTTGATCGGTATATTTAGATATGGATGGGGACAATCGGCCGTTTATCGAGATTGATAGGACAAAGGAACTTTAAACCATTGAGGAGACGGTTAAGGGCACATTGCAGTGCATAGAGCATTGGTGTAGAATGAACAGGGTCATCTACCTTGGAGTAGATTTCACCACGTCCCCTTTGGGCAATGCACTGCCAGACAAAGCATTTACCGAAGGGAAAAGGTAAAGATAAAGAGGGAGAATCGAGCTCCACTCAAGAAGAAGATCTTGAGAGCCCTCCTCCTGCCACACAAGAATAGGTTACAACCCTAGTACCTATGGAAAAGAAGTGGCAAAGAGTGTTCTAATAGGAGCATCCACTCAGGATGTTGCCACTACTACAACTGTTGAGTTTCCTTCCATCCCTTCTCTCTCTCCTCCTTCCCCTCCTCATGTGACATCATAAACCATTCCTTTGGTTGTATCCTCTTCCCCATCTTCTAATGTTCCCCCTTCCTCTTCCTCCATTTTCTCTTCCCTCGCGGAGTTGTCCCCCACCATTTCTTCTCTCATCTCTCAGTTTCCTTCCACTCCCACAAATACCTCCCCTGCAGTGTCTCCTCCTCCCGTGAGCACTTTCTTGGCCTCTCTTTCAATGCCACCACCAAGTGTCTCGATGAATTTCCCATTATCCACTTTGCTGAGCTCTTGCCTCTTCCATCTCTGGTACCACTCCCTTAAGTCCAACATGGATCTTCCAGCACCTGAGTCAACATAAAAGGAAAGTCCCCATTGCACCTATGGACTTCTCTATCATCCCAACAAAAGGGGCTAAGAAGAAAAAGCTTATAACCCGTTTCTCTCACAAAGCATCGGTAGAAAGATTAATGGAGAAGCCGTATCCCAATCCCACAAAGGATAAAAAGATCTCCCTCTGACAGTTATACGGTGTGTAGTCACAATGGGAACGTCATTTGAAAGCCTTCAAGGAGAGGCCCTATCTGCGGTGGATGCCCTTTGCAAGAAAATTCAAGAAGCAAAGGAAGAGAAGAGGCTCTTGAAAGAGCGAGAATAAACATCTTCTCCACACCCTGCAGAAAATGGGCGGTGGACCTCCTACAACTACCACCGAAACTATTGAGACCCTTATTCGAGATAATATAAATGAATACGCCAAGATTGGTGAACAAGGCATGGCAAGTATCCACCGGAGAGACCGGATCCTCAAAGACAAAGTGAGGAAGTAATCGTCAAGTTCACCGAGCTATATCGGAACATTGATCGGAAAACAAGGAACTCAAGGCAATCGCGCAGACCTATCTCGAAGAGTTGGACCATGCTAGGCTGCAACATGATACATTCCGAAGATGCTCGATTTGCTCGGTTGATGATTTAGTTAAATTCAGCATCTTCGATCACCCCAGAGTGCCCGAAAAGTCCTTGTTGCTTTGGACTACCGGGTCGATCAGATGGAATTTGTTCTGGAGAAGATAGATAAGGTCAAGGAGGAAGTCCTGGAAGTAATGCATCAAATAGAGAAAATTTTCCTAAGGATGTCTCCAGGCTTGCTCACTCCGTCATTCACCTTGAGGAAGGCAGATGAAACCATCCGGATCTTCAAAGAGATTGTCTCGCAAGGGTTAGGGCCAGAAGCTACTTTTGACGCTGAATCCATTAATAACCTTTTGGCCTGCCGTGATTTTGTGGGGTACCTGATGGAGGCAGGTAATGAATACTTCAAGCTCCTGAAAAACTTAGAGATGAACGGGAGACTTGTGAAGTCATCGGGCGATCATACCAAGGGTCCTACCCAGATCAACTTTAGCCAATGGTCAAGCAAATTCATGGAGTATCGGGCTCAATTCCACATTACCTCTCCTGAGCAGAAGCAAGATACTCCCTTCCAGCCATGAGATGACGACGAATAGCCTTCCTCCTCTTGGATTTTCTTTTGTAATATCTAAAAGTATGTTGGCACAAATGATGACATCATCCATGTTGCACCATGGGATGTTGTCATCCACCAAGTTGTCCCAAAAAGTCAACAGTTGACTTTTAGATATTTTGTAATTTTTGTAATTAGTTGTTTGTTTCTTTTTGCCTTCTCTCTTCTCCTCCTTCTATATATACTTGAATGTTGGTTGTATTCGGGGGTGGACATTTTTTAGATGAAAAATAAAAGTGAGAAGAAAAGGATTTGCACTTTTTGTAACAAAAGAAAACATTAATACAAATATTGAGACTTTGTCTTTGAATACATGTGTTATGTGCATCAAGACCTTTCTTATGTCAGATCTATGTGTTTATTCTATTAGATATATCTCTACTTTTTGTCATTTGTTCATCAGTATTGCTTTGTTTGTTTATGCAAGTAGGTTTGGCTCCGTTTATTACCAATCCCAAAACATAAACCTTTTGACCTTTCTGCTTTGGAATTCATTTCTTTTCTCCCTTTAGAACTATCATATCTCCTCTCTTCCCTTCATCCCTTTCTGCTCACAATCGAAATACCCCAACTGGGATGAGATCCCAAACCCCTGAAGGTAGAATACTATAGGACTTGCATAGATTCCTGCTAGTAGAATAGCAATAAACCAATTTCACTTTTTATCTCAAAGAGGGGCTATGCCCTGCACACTGTTGGCTCATCTATCCATAGATCTTCCCTCCCGACAGATTTTCGGACCAACAAGATCCGGACACAAAAAGGTTCCATCCTGTAGAGGGGCTTCTACTAACGATCAGCCAATACCTGTCCTTTTGATGACTTTTGGCTAACAAAATCGATATCAAATTCTCTTAGGAGGATGATCCAATTAGCCATTCTCCTCGTAGGGGAGGTTTTTGATAAAATGTATTTGAGAAGGTCAACTTTGGATATTAGCTTAGTCTTATTGTTATGGAGATAGTGATGTAGTTTTTGAAAATAAAAGACAACTTCGGGATAGCCTATTCAATGTGGGTAATTCAGTTCATAGGCAATCAAGGTGCAACTAAGGTAATCCACTTCGCTTTCTATATGGTCTAGGTCATATTGGGCAAGTAGTGCACCAATAGCAAATTTGGTAGCTGAAATGTATAATAGGAGAGGTTCTCTTGGGGTAGGTGACATGAGTACGAGTGGGTTGACAAGGTACTTTTTAAGTAGTGCAAATTACTTTTGACAGTTTGGTCCCCAGTTGAACGCAACATATTTTTTCAATAGATGTGTAAATAGATGGAACTTATCTACAAGATATGAAATAAAACGGTTGATTAACTAAAAATTTTCATGTAAAATTTTTACTTGTTTCAGATTTGTAGGTGGAGGCATTTCTGTGATAGTTGTAACCTTTACAAGATCTACCTTTATTCCTCTCTGTGAAACGATGAAACCTAGGAGCTTTCCTGACAAAATGCTAAAGACACACTTCTTAGGGTTCAAACGTACTTTGTAATCTCTGAGATGTTGAAAAATACATCTTATTACTTCAGGGTGCTCTCCTCTTTTGGATTTTAATAAGATATCATCAACGTAATCCTCCATGATGTCATTCATCATGTCATGGAAGATGATTGTCATTGCGCGTTGATAAGTGGCCCCAACATTCTTGAGTCCGAAAGGCATGACCTTGTAACAAAATTTCCCCCAAGGGGTGATGAAAGTTATCTTATGTTGATCTTTCTTTGTAATTCGGATCTGGTTATAGCCTAAAAAAACCATGGAATTAAGGATAACATTTCATAACCGGTGGTAGAATAAAAAATCATATAATTAGTAGGCAAGGGAAGTCATCTTTGGCACATGCTTTATAGATGTCACGAAGTCGGTGCTGATCGTTATACCAACCAAATTCTTCGAGCGGGAGCTATGTTGGATATCCAATCTGAATAATCAATGGGTTGGATGAAATCAACAACTAATAACTTTCTTAGTTCTTCTTTAACAAGTAGTGCAATTTTGGGGTGCATTCTTTCTCAATTTTTACTTGATGGGTTTTGCATCTGGGTGCACAACGAGGTTTTGTGCAAGTAATTCTAGGTGCAAACAAGGCATATCTTTGTATGAACATGTAAATTTATCTTCATATTCTCTCAATAGTTCCACAAAAACTTTATGTTATTCAGATGAGAGTGAAGCTCCCAATTCTATCATTCTAAGCTCCTCTTATGAGCCAATGTTGACACTAATCATTTCTTCAAAAGCATTTTAGAAGCATCTTCCATCCATGTAGGATCAGGGGGAAGAGTAAGGTCAACCTCCTTAGGTGGCTCATCATTATCTTTGAATGGGTATACCATTTCTTCTATATGTTCTTCGTTTTTCTTATTTAATAGTGCCTCAAAACGTTTTTATTGTGAGACTTGTATTTGTTCTATCCACGAGGCTTATCTCGAAGTGTTCTTACTCTTGCTTATGGCCTTCCTATTCAAGCATCCACACATCTCTGCCTCTTCTCAAAAGTATGCACAAAAATCTAGTTTGATAGAAAAACCTTTCTTGTGATCCCTAGTCGAATAGAATCCCTGACTCCCATGAATTCTTTGAATTCCTTGTCATTCTCAAAGAAATCGATTGGCACGTGAAATTATTTATTCCAATCTACAAGTTTGGGATATAAGAGGGTTACTTGGTCATTGGTTTGATAATTATAAATGGATAAGGTAAAACCAGTTGAATCAAGGAATAGGTTAGTGGAGGCAAGATCCTCGTAGAGGCTACATTGGGAATCTGCATCACTATCTGAATGAGATGAGTCATCCTCACATTCAAAAGAGGTGGCATCAATCTCAAAGGGTGGATCGTCATGAGGTATAATTCCAAGACCATGTTTGTTGGATTTAAAATGAGGAATAGGAATGGGTTCTAACTATCCTTGTGCATTGATACCACATCCAAATCCATTATATCCCATGACGTACATCATACGGTGGCCTTTGATATACTGCAGATCTTGATGACATGATGCCATGGTACCTTTAGGTACCCTCCTAATGGGATCTTCTAACATCTTTTCCTCAGATAGGAGACCACTAGGGATGAACTTCTCCAATGGTTTAGGGCATTTATCCCGAGTGCTCTTGAATTGAAAGTAGGGTTTACCATGTGTCCTAGGTGACAATGATAGATTTGATATTAATAAGGCATGTTGAAGAGTGAATTGCTCACATGGGTCATACTTTGCAGAAATTTCCTATGATGATGTAAAAGGGTTGACTAATGAAGGAAAGTTTTGATTACAACGAGTGAGTGAATCTATATCCACACATTCCTTGATAGCTTCTATTTTTAAAGGAACAACAATATCTACAAAAGGAAATTCATAAGCTACACAAGAAAATTTGTGTAATTCCCTATAATGCGTGAATGGTTCTAGATCACCCTGAATGGTGACTATTTGTCCTTCAGGGACATCTTAATACACTGATGAAATGTTGAAGGAATGACATGCATGACATGAATCCATGGGTTCCCTAGGAGCACGTTGTAAGGAATATAAAAGTTAAGGATATGGAATATCGTATCATGACAAGTCGACCCTACTTCCATCAGAACTACTATAGTACCTACTAAATATCGCTCCTCATTATCACAGGTTGTGATTGTAATAATTTTAGCCCATATATCTGTTTCTAAATGGCCTAGTTTCTTAACCAGCTTGAGAGTGTAAATATTTAGATCAGATCCACCATCTACAAGTAGTCTCTTGATCTTATGACGGGTAACAACTACTTCTATGTATAAGGGTAGGTTGTGCTCTGGGTCATTACACGGGATTGTAGTGTGATCAAAAGTGATATGATCATTAGAATCAAGGTGTGCAATCATCACTTAAAGGTGCATGAGATCTACATCTATGGAGACTCCTAAACTTTGTAGTGTTGTGCTTTATACAATATGTTTTTATGAGCAGTAGAGATTTTGAGGAGATCTAAGATCGATATCCTAGTGGGTGTCTTCTCTAACTATTCTATTAAATTATACTGACCTTCCTGAGGGACAAGTAGGGGATCTAGGTATGATAAAATGAGCATGTCACGTCCCTACTACACAACATTTTTCTAAGATCCTAATAGTATTAACCTATTCATCTGATGAACGGATACATCCTATAAGGGAATCAAAGGGACTATCATTAGTTGGATAAACATAAGCAATAGTCCTATAGTCATTGGAAGTTTTTCTCGTGATTTGGATTCTTGTTTTTTTTATCTGCATGGTTAGGAAAGGGATCTTTGAAGATACCCATTTTCTCATTGGGACCCTATCTTGAGTCAGGGGGGGAATCTACAATGATTTTTCCCTCTTTAATGAGGTCTTGTATATAATGTCGTAGTCTCAAGCACCTATCTGTTTTGTGTCCTTTAACATGATGGAAATCATAGTACTCATGCTCTTTGAACCAACCGAGTTTTGGAGCATCCTTTGGATATGGTACTATCACGGTTGGGTATTGCACCATGTTTACCACATCTAACTGTTTAAGTATGGAAGATAGTGATTCCATTAGTGGCGTAAATGCACATTTGGTGGGTGCCTTTACATGAGGTCTTTGTGAGAGATTTAAAAGTAGACCAGTATGTATAGCTTGGAATCTCTTAGAGTCTATGATGCCATCACCAATGACATGTTTATTCTTATTGAAGAACTTTGGTTTATCTGTAAAAAAAAATTGTGTTTGTCCTTTGTGACGGGTTTGAGTGTCCCTTTCGTAAATAGAGCCTTTTTGATTTGACTACCCTTTTTGATAATTTCATCAAAGTTAGAGCCACAGTGTATTTGTAAATTAAAGGCTACTTCTCGATTTAAGTTTGGGACGAATATGCTTACTAGGTGTTTTTTTGATAGGACACAAGGGAAAAAGCTTGCAATCCACACCATCGCTGCAAGAAGCCTGCAAAGGTCCCATTGGGTTTTTGCTTTGTGTTTCAAAGGTCATTCATGGTGATATCATTCTCCATATTGAAGGAGTAATGTCGCACAAAATTTTTGGCAAGTGCGGGCCATGTCGTGATTGATCCCTTAGGTATACTAAAGAACCATTCTAACGCCAATGCTCCTAGGCTATGAGGGAATAGTCGTATTAAGAAATTTTCGTTATACGTGACCTCTTGACAAGCCATGTAGAATTACTTGATGTGATCACAAGGATCACCTTTGCTTTTATATTTATCGAACTTAGGAATGGAAAAATGTTTTGGAAATGATTGTCGTAGCATGTCCTTGTCAAAGGGGTAAGGACATAGTTCTTCATATAAGTACTTCCTATTGTGTCCTACGTTTCCTTCCTGTAGCGTAGTAAGTGTGTTATTCATTGATTGTAACTCTTGTTGAATGAGTTGCTCTTTTGTAGGAAATATTGGTTTTCTTACCTTAACAACTTTAAAAGTTGTGTCATCATATGGATCAAAGTGAAACTCACTAGATTTTCTTTTGAGTTTGTCTTTATGCACGTTCCTACTTGAAGAACCTAAGTTTGCTAATTTTTGACTTAGTTTTGATTTTTTTAAGGATATCTTCTTAAACTAAGGTATCATCTTCCTCGTCAAATTTATGAGGAATTGATCCTTTGCGCCCATGCTCAATTTTTACTTTACGTGAATTCTTATAATAAGGTGTTTATGTTAGCATAATTTAGCATAGGCATATTTATTGCATTTTATTGCATTGTCTTTTATTTAATAATGTGCAACATGTGCACTCTAGTCTAGTGACTTGCATTCAATATTGTTATGTTGGATAACATTTAATATTGGTATTAGTAGTAATTACATGTGCATGTGAGATGGGTCTTATCATCTCGTAGTTGGTGTCTGCTAGGGTGTCATGTCTATCCATATGAGGTTGTCTAATATCTATAAATATTACAGCTCTTGCATTGTAATGTAATCTGATTTCATGATCAATAATATTTTTGAGGCTTCTGTCCCTCTTTGGTCATTGCAATCTTATTCTATTCTATCATTTGGTATCTAAGCTATACCATTATTATCATTTGGTATCAGAGCTATACCATTATTATTATTTAGTATCAGAAGGCCAAGTTGATCATCTTGTTTAGCATAACAGACAAAATTTGATGTTCCCACTGAAGATGATAGTGATGAATTGGATGATGGTGAAAACTTGGATCCACCACAATCCAAAGGAACAACTAATAAGTTACCTAAATGGTATACTCAATTAATAAGAGATGCAAATTTGGATGAAGCACCTAGCACATCGTCCAATCCTAGACCTAGAACTTGCAGTCAAGCTCGTGAAGAGGTCAATTATGCCCTAATGAGCAGAGTTGTTGAAACAGTTGAGCCATCTACAGTTTAGGAAGCCCTATAATCAAAAGCTTGGAAAGATGCCATGGATTCAGAGTATCAGTCAGTGATGAAGAACAACACATGGCAACTTGTCGACCTTCCACCAGGGAAGAAACCCATTGGATACAGATGGATATTCAAGACTAAGTACAAATCAGATGGGACTATTGACAAGTATAAAGCAAGGCTTGTAGCAAAGGGGTATGCACAACAAGAAGGCATTGATTATGAGGAGACATTTTCTCCCACAACCAAGATCAAGACAATCAAGATGATCTTTGCTCTAGCTACACAATTTGGTTGGAAAGTCCACCAAATGGATGTGAAAAGTGCCTTTCTTAATGGAGATTTGCAAGAAGAAGTCTATATGACTCAGCCAGAGGGTTATGTAATACCAGGAAAAGAGATGATGGTATGCAGACTCATAAAATCTCTATATGGCCTAAAACAGGCACCCCGGGCATGGTACATCAAAATTGATGAGCATCTCATAAGTCATGGATTCGAAAGGAATCCTTATGACCCCAATCTCTACCTCAAAAAGCAAGGGGGGGAGATTGTCATTGTGGTTGTTTATGTTGATGATCTAGTCATTATAGGCAGTTCTGTGAAGATGATCGATGCAACAAAGAAGGATTTTAATCGATCGTTCGACATGACAGATCTCGGGCTCATGCACTATTGTCTTGGGTTGGAAGTATGGCAAAAAGAGAATCATATATTTGTGTCACAGTTGAAATACACCAAGACAATGCTCGATAAATTCAGGATGATGGACTGCACTCCTATTGCTACACCTATAGAAGTGAGACTTCAGTTATCTCGTTCCGATCCATCACCACCGGTGAATGCAACTCTCTATCGGCAGTTGATCGGGAGTCTCATTTACCTGACATATACTAGACCGGATATCGCTTTGCGATCGGCTATTTATCACGCTTCATGCAAGAACTGAAAATATGTCATTGGAAAGCAAAAGAGAATACTAACATATCTAAAGGGTACAATTGACCTTGGTCAGAGTACAAGAAGAATGACAATTTCTTCTTGACAGATATTCGATTCGATCATGCGAAACATGGATGATAGGAAGTCAACATCGAGCTTCATCTTCTTTATGGGATCTGGACCGATATCATGGGGAAGCAAGAAACAAAATTTGTTTCTCACTCTTCTACGAAGGTAGTATCGAGTGCAGTGAAGCTGTTTGTGAAGCAATATGGCTACACCGAATACTGGAAGGAATTGGTCTACCACAACAGAAATATACTCCAGTATATGTTGATAATGAAGGAGTTCTAAAGCTTTTTCGCAATCCATTATTTCATGAGAGAACCAAGCATATTGAAGTACAGGTTCATTTCATATGCAAGCATGTCTTGAAGCACAACATACAGCTCCATTTCTGTCCTACAGCTGAACAGAAGGTAGATGTTTTCACTAAGTCACTTGCATGTGACAAATTCACACTGTTCAGAGAGTTCCTCTCCACTTCATTGGAAACTATGAAAAATTAAGGGGGGGAATGTTAGCATAATTTAGCATAGGCATATTTATTGCATTTTATTGCATTGTCTTTTATTTAATAATGTGCAACATGTGCACTCTAGTCTAGTGACTTGCATTCAATATTGTTATGTTGGATAACATTCAATATTGGTATTAGTAGTAATTACATGTGCATGTGAGATGGGTCTTATCATCTCGTAGTTGGTGTCTGCTAGGGTGTCATGTCTATCCATATGAGGCTGTCTAATATCTATAAATATTACAGCTCTTGCATTGTAATGTAATCTGATTTCATGATCAATAATATTTGTGAGGCTTCCGTCCCTCTTTGGTCATTGCAATCTTATTCTATTCTATCATTTGGTATCTAAGCTATACCATTATTATTAGTTTACGAATCACCAATTGGTTTGTATGGGTCTTCTTAAACGTGTTTTTGATGTTGTCCGTATATAATCATACCCTACTTTGTAAAGGGGTTATCCACGTCTAAGAGGGATGGTCACTCTTTCATTTTAGGATTAATGATCTTAGTTTCGACTTCACCTTCTAATGGAATCTTAGCCCCTAACTCTAGGATTCTTGTGAGTACTTGATCTATGTTATAATAAAGGACATTGTCAAATCAAACTAGGTCTAGCTTATGTTGTTCTTTAGAATAATCATACTCCTCTCCGCTATGATCAAAAATCGGTTGTGTCTTTGACTTGCTTAAAGAGAGGTGCTGAGTTATTACCAATGAATGGTAAGGATGTGAAATAATTTTATTCGAGTCATGCTCATTTGGTTTAGATGCCATTTTTGTGATTCTTGGCATCACTAGTCAAAGTTATACTAGGTTTTGTCTAAATACCTTCAAAATTGTATGAAACCTAGGTTTATGTTGTGTAACTCATCCAACGATCAAAATATCCTAGTGTGTTATAGATGTAATGCTATGCAATTGTTTATCATTCAAAGAACAATCATGTGAACATTCTAACAAATCAGACAATCATTCAAACTATCATTTTATCAAGACTATGCCTAAAATATGATTCCAAGGAAGGGCTCAAAATGGATAGTAACAATACCCTATTAATACATAGGTCAAGTTAGATAAGTACGAAGGCCTAAATATCAAAGTGATATTTCCACGATCTCTCCATGAGATATACTAAGACCAGTGTAAATACTGATGAAACATAAGTATTTCGAAACATGGAAGTCATGAATGCAGATAACATAACAACACTATCTTTACATGTTAACCTAGCAAGAAAGGTGTTAGTATCAAGATGATGTTATTGCGGTATACACAAGGCAATATCGACACTCTCAAAAGACTCAGATGACATTGGAGCTTAAACTAAGTATAAGTATAGAAATAAATTCTTAATTGTGTGATTAGCGTAACTATACAATAAAGGGACTTATACCAAGTTATCACAAAATTGAAAACATGATGTAAGTACCAAAATTGTATGGTTAGAATGCGAGTAAAAATAAAAACTTAAGGAGAATAATTGATGAACTGAAATCGTTGCAATGAAGACGATATTGAAATCAAGATCAAAGGGTTATCAAAGAAAAAAAAAGTACTTGCACACTTTAGATGTTTACCAACCCAACCGCAAACATAAATGGGTGTAAACAGAGAAAAAAGTGGCAAATATTGTCCTTGATAAGACTCATGGGGTATGCTTCCTTCTCACCCCAAATGGGCAAAGTGAGAATGAAAGGTTATAGATCAAAATATGAAAATAAACTAAGTGCCACTTATGAAGAGTTTTACCTCATCCGAGGAGCGAAAGAAACCAAGCTAATCGATGCATCGTTTAATTTAGTGATGTAATACACTTAGATATAACTCCAGTGGACTCTTTACCTTGTTTGAAAAATAAGGTTCAGACTCCAAGTAATTTGTCACTTCGTGATGGCTTGAAAATATGTGACAATGGACTAGTAAAGTGGCCTCCAAGAAAAAATTCCTTTCCTAATAAGATCACTCAACTAGGTGTCAATAGTTTGTCTAAATGTGAGCTCAATTTACCTAAAGATTCACACTAACTAATTTGGGATTATCTCGAATTTACTTTAACCCCTTCTGATACAATGAGAAATTACTGCGTTTAGTTGTTTCATCACTGTGGTCGCGATATGGACAACTTTGACTCAAACTTGGAATGTAAAATCTAGTCAAGTGGGTAAGTGGATCACTTCCTGTTTCATCCACAAGGTTACTTAGTGGTGGATTACGTTAGGGTTCCTAGAACCACCCCCATTGTTATAGCTTAAGGCATTAAGCCAAAGGGGTTATGTTCTAGTTAGCGGATAGGACGTACACTTTTCCGAAACCTCGCAATACAAAGTGTGATGAAAGTGGTGTCTTTTTAATAGTTCTTAGATTAATGTGGTTTTAAGTAGCACACTTTGTTTGACAACTTTGTATGAAAACATTTATTAGAAGGTTTTGTTTTGTCTTGACTCCTCCTTTCTTTGACAATATTTTTTTGGGTTTGCATTATGTATTAGTAATTTTTCATATGCATAAAGAGGAAAAGCTGTTGTTTCTAATTCTAAAGGTTAGCCTAGAACACAAGAGAAGAGCATACATTATGCGAAACTCCAATTAAGAAACCAACAAATGGAAAATACTTATTTTAAACGTAAAACACCTACATCTTGACCCAATTTGGACATTCTAAACATTTTCATAGTAATGAAAAAGATAAAAATCATTTCGATTCTCAAGATCGCCCCAAAAATGCAATGGAAGAGCATACGTGACCTTACTCTTATGATTAAGCATGCAACGTGTATCCAAGTTTATAAAAATTTTAACAAAAAAATAAAAATAAATCAGATTAAACCTGTAATGATGTTAGTATTTAATGACACAAGCCTTTGTAAACACATAATTGATATGCAAATGTAGAATGAGGTACTGCGCGTAGGTTAAAGTGTGTGCACATGGGGTATTGTGCTTGCGCTCTTGTGTGTAAACTTGGTGGGTCTAGAGAGTGCTTACGCTACCCAAGAGATGCATGCGCTAGCACAAGTGTGTCTCTGTGCTAAAGGACAAAGTGCTTGTGCACGGGAAGAGAAATAGAAGGTAAAAAAGCTATGATAGTGTGTGTACACCTTTGGAAGAGGGATTAACATGGTTTAGGATGTTTATAAGGGGTTAGAATGGGTATTTTATGAGTATAGTGCAGTAAATGAACACGAGACTAGGATAGTTAGTATGATCTCGATAATAAGATCATGTATACCAAATTATAGGTGTCTAAAGACCCAAGTGATCTCATCACGAGAATGAACATCCCGCCTAAAAGGAAATGTCTCCATCGAACCAAAGCACGCAAAACGGTGCAAGATAAAGGTCATGAGTTGGATAATTGAGATCATAATTCTTGAGTTTGTGAGACTCATTATATACTACACCACCCTTGTACATCAATGCACCTCTTAATCCTTCCAAAGAAGTATCTATGAATACGAAGAAATCTCCCTTTGGATCTAGCACTACTAGAATGGGTGTTGTGATAAGGAATTCATTCAGTTTCTGAAGGCCTATTCACATCTATCTAGAAAAAAATCTTCCCTTTCCGCTGATGGGAAGTGATGGATGCACAATACAAGATAAATCCTAAACAAACTTCCTGTAATAACCTACCAATCCCATGAAACTGCGCACCTCGGTCACACTAGTAGGTGTTGACCAATCTATAATAACTCTAATCTTGGAAGGATCAACTGTGATACCTTCCCCAGAAATAATGTTTCCCGATTACTAAACCTCTATTTGAAAAAGTACACACTTCTCCAAGTTCCCATATAGTTGCTACTCTCGAAGACACTACAAAACTGGTGAAGGTGCTCCTCGTGCTCCTCACATGTATGTGAGTAGATCAAAATATCATCAAGGAATATGAGTACAAAATGGTCTAGAAAAGTTCTAAGCACCCCATTCATCAAACTAGTCAACACTACATGGGAATTCCTTAGACCAAATGACACAATTGTGAACTTGTAGTGCCCATATCTCATACGGAAAGTTGTCTTGTGGACATCAACCTCTGCAATCCTAAGCTGATGGTAACCAAAATTAATATCTATCTTGAAAAAAACTAGCCCCCTTCATCTGATCAAACAAATCATCGATGTGAGGAAGGTTTTAATGATTCTTTATCGTTACTTTATTTAGTAGTTTGTAGTCCACACACATAGATGTAAGGATCCATCCTTATCTTTCGTAAAAGCAACTCGATGCACCCTAAGAGATACACTAGAATGAATTAGGTATTTCTCAAGAAGGCCCTCTAACTATAACTTAACATCACATAGCTCAAGGGTGGTCATCCTATATGGAGCACGTGAGATAGGCTCCGCTCAGAACCAAATAAATATGAAAGTCTATGTCACGTGGGGGAGGTAACCCTGGTAACTCACCTGGAAAAAAATTACAAACTCCCCAAAAATATGATGATGATCAAGTGAAGGTCCACTAACCTCATCCTCGACCTATCACTAACTGTAATAGCATACAAATAACATCCACACAAAGTGCACATCGCTTAAGCTACATAGAGGAAATAATGTAAATATAAATGGCTCTCCTATTTCCAACTATCATTGACTCAACTCAAAAATTGTTTGCACAAGATATAACCTTGCGGTGAAAACAAATTCTAGCTCTATGTGCTGATAACCAATCCATGCCCAAGATAAGTCCATAAGAACCAAATGGAAGGATAAAAAAATCCAAGGTAGTGGTGAAGGGTCCTAGGTCCACTACATACTCCTTGACTAAGGATTTAACTGATATTTTAGCTTCATAAGCCATCTCAACATCCCAACTAAGGCCCTACCTAACTGCCACCATTGTGCATCACTCTACTAAAGATGGTACAATAAAAGAATCAGAAGAGCTATAATCAAACAATATAGAGTTACGGATACCACCAATTCTACCTCGTAGTCTCTGTCACCGTGCCTTGATGCTTCACCCGACGGATCTCTACCAATGCATAAATATGATGGCTACATCCCATGTCACCAACTATAGGCTCTGAAATAGGTTCCTTACCCTTATTATTAGGGTTTTGTGGGCACTCTCTCTAATGGTGTCCAAGTACACTGCATCCATAACAAATACCTAGTCCCCTTTAATGAGATGTGGCTCCAACTAGTACTCTACTGGTTTGTGTCATGGATCTTGATGATCCTGCCATGGAATGTTATGGTTGTTACTAACGAGTCCCCGCTTCTTGATCTCTAGGTGGTTTTATATCTGATGGGTCCTCTAGGAGGAGGCCCCATACTCTATCCTTTCCGAGTATCAAATCTCTGTGGAGGTTTAAACGGTGGATGATTTTGTTACTACTACTTGCTAAGGTGGTTATTGTGGGGACTGAAAGAAGACTTTGCATGACCATGTCCTCTATGAGGAGGAGCTAACCCCTTCAACCTACTATCTAGTATTTGATGAGTATGGCTCCTCACTATATATATACTGTTGTGTCTCCCCCTAGTCTCCTCTATAATTTAAGCCTTCTCAACGGCCTCAGCTAAGGTTTGTGGATAATGAATGCGTACTGTACCTCCCAAATCAAATTTCAGACCCCATGAACTTGTGAATCCCGACCGCTCATCCCGCATATAGTTGACACACTAAAGCATGTCCAGAAAACGCCCTTTCATACTCCACTAGTGTCATGTATGCCTAACGCACATAATGAAACTCATATATTCTCTCTTGAATAAAACTCCTAGATATGTATCTACTCTAGAACCAATCCTCGAAGAGCTCCCAAGTAACTTTCTCTAAGTCTACATGGAGTTTATATTCCTTAATTCTCCACCAAACACCTGCTCCAAAAGATGAAACATAACATGACCTGTCATCACTAATCCGGCACTATGATAATTCTTCACCGGGAACTCCTCGTGATATGATTATTTAATAATGCACAGCTTTTAGTTTGGTGGATGGAATCTGAAACACAACAACAACCATAACACAAGAATACCATAGACTATTATAAGAAAGAATGACGATAAATCTAAAATATAAGTGTAAATTATAATATCAACATGAAATTGTTACAATCTCACCCATGAGGTACTTCAAGTGTTACTCACTTCACTTGCCTTCCAACAATAACTATGGGAGAAACTTCACAATTACACTTCTTAATGGCTTCTTTAACACACCTTCAAAATGATGGCTTCCTTTACACACTTACTCATACAATATTTCTCACTACTTTCTTCTATATGCTAAATGAGGGGGTGGCCTCTTTATTTATAGGAATTTAGGCTTATCCATCTTATCTCTAAGATAGGATAGGAAATCTCTTCCGGCCAATCATATTTCATGCCTAAACTCTTTCCTTTACATGTAGGCTTATCTTCTAAGATAAGATAAACCTTATCATCTCACATGGGTTCCACCTTTTTAGACTTTTCCACAAATAAAATACACAAAATATTTATGACATCACTCTTTGTCCTTATTACAAATATAATATTTCTAATTCCTAATCATGTAGACCCTACTTCTCTACTTATCCCAACTTTGACATTTTAACATTACCGGACCACTTACAACAAATATTTACTTTTTACAACATTCATATTGTACTTTGACTATTATGTACTCTACATTATTGGCATGCACCATACGACGGCGCCGTTATCTTCCATCGACGCTACTACTAATTACACTTAACAACATCCTATTCCTAATATATACATTAATGGAATAGAAATTACGGAGGAAAATTTTAGTGTCGACATCTTCCCCTTCCTAGCTTCTACTCCGTCCTCGAGTAGTAGACTATTTTGGTGCTTAGAAAATCTTCAACTTGTCGTGGTTGACCCATTTCTTAATGGGAGTGCTATCCAATTCCTCCAAATAGTACGTACCATTTTCAGGCATAGCTGCTATTTCATAGGGCCCCATCCATTTTGGAAGAAATTTTCTCTATCTTCTTTTTTTTGTATCTGGAATCATATACTAGAACCAAGTCATTCACATGAAATGGAGACCAACGGATATTTTGATCAAAGTATTCCTTCTGCTTCATTTTCTTCTTATAGCTTGTATCCTTTGCTATTTCCTTCATTTCCTCTAGCAAATGAAGATGTACTAACCTTTCTTTTACTGAATCACTTTCATCCATCCTTTCATTTTTCATAACTCTCACAGTGGGAATATCAAACTCAATAGGAAGAACTGGATCAATGCCATAAGCCAACTGAAATGGGGAGTATCCTGTTGCTGACTTTGATGTTGCCCTATATGCCCACAATGCTGCATTTATCCTTTTATCCCACTTATGTACCGCAAGGCTGCATCTTTGCTAGAATTTGACACAACACAAAATTTGTCAATTCCACTCGTCCATTTGTGCTTGGCTTGTATGTTGTTGCCTTCCTGTGCTTAATAGAAAAATTGTTGACTAGGGCTTCTACTACCTCATTAATGAAGTGGCTTCCTTGATCTATTACAATTTCTAATGGGAAACCAAATCTTGTGACAATGCGTTCATATATGAACCTTACCACTTCATCCATGGAAGTTGTTTTCAATGGCCTAGCTTCAACCCACTTAGTTAAATAATCTGTGGCAACTACAATATACTTATTTTGGCATGGGGTAGTTGGAAGTGGACCTACAATATCTATTCCCACTTTTCAAAGGGACCAAGTGGAAAAATAGGGCATAATGGAGCGATGAAGTCTTACGGTTACCATGTGTTTGACAAATATCACATGTCTTACAATAATTATAACAATCTCTAAAAAGAGTGGGCCAATGATAACCTGCATCCAAGATCCTTCTTGCTATAAGTTGTCTAGAGAAGTGTCCTCCACATGTACCATTGTGGAATTCTTCTATCAGCTCCTTCCCTTGATCACGTCCAACTCGCCTCTCAGATCTGTCCATCGTGTCCTATTCAAAATAATACTCCATGCAGAATAGAATATGGACGACTGGCTTGAGTAATCTTCCTCTTAATCTTTGCATTGACACCATCAGAAACTTGAATTCATTCAGATAATTCCAAATATCTATGTATTCACTAGGGATTGTGTCAAGGGATAACAATGTTGCATCTGGGAAATCATCATCATCACAAGATGAACCTAAACCATCATAGGCTCGAGAGAGTGCATCTCGCATTGACATGCTTCTTTCCCGCCTATCTATAATATCAAATTCAAATTCTTGTAGCAAAATTATCCATCTTGCTATCCTCCCCGATGGGTTAGACTTATTGATAATATATTTTAGAGCCTCGATGATCTGTCACAACTATAAATTTCTGCCCTAAAGCAAGTAATTTCTAAACTTCTTTATAGTAAAAAATGATAGCTAGAGCCTCTTTTTCAGTTATAGTATAATTTACCTCAGCACTGCTCATTTGTCTACTTCCAAAGTAAATTGGATGATCATTCCCATTTTCATCCTTTTGGCTTAGAGTACTTCCTAGTGCTGCATCTGAGGCATCAATATACACAATGAATGGCTTGCTCCAATCTGATTCTTTAAAATAGGTGAAGACACCAGGGCTTCCTTCAGTTGTTCAAAAGCTTCATGCACCTTATTTCCTAGTTCATAAGTAACATCCTTCTTCAAGAACTGGGTTAGTGGTTGTGCAATCTTTGAGAAATTCTTGATGAACCTTTATAGTAACCCACATGGCCTAAAAATGATCTCAATTTACTTCTATTCATAGGAAATGGTAACTCTTTGATTTTTGAAACTTTATCAAGATCAATACCAATACCATCTCTGGATACAACATGCCCTAACAAAATACCTTTAGAACATCCAAAGACACACTTTTTAGGGTTTAGTGAGGCTTGTGCTTCATCTAACCTTTGAAATGTTGTCTCCATCTAGTGCAGGTGGTCCATCTTGCTCCCATAGATGCAAAAATCATCCAGAAATACTCTGATGAAGTTCCCAATGTAGGGTTCAAACACCCTATTCATCAAACGCTGGAACGTTTCCGAGCATTACACAACCCAAAAGGCATAACTCTATAAGCAAATGTTCCCCAAGGAGTGGTGAATGTGGTCTTCAGCTGATCTTTCTCCGCTATACGAACTTGGTTGTATCCGCTATATCCATCAGCAAAACTATAACACTCGCCTACTACTTCGTCCAAGATCTGATCTGAGAATGGAAGAGGGTAATGATCCTTCTTTGTTTCCTTATTGAGCTTCCTGTAATCAACACAAATGCATAGCTTCCCATTCTTTTTTATTGAGATCACAATGGGAGAAACCCATTCTAAATTCTCCACAGCAAATATGAATCCTGCATCAAGCAACTTATCTATTTCTTCTTTTACAGTCTTGGAAAAATTAGGATTCATTCTATATGGCATTTGCTTTATGGGCTTAGCACCATCTACCAGCTCAATAGAATGTTCTACCCAACTTACTTGACGGAGTTCCTTGTAATCAAAAGTGAATATGTGTATGTACCTTCGAAAGAGATGGAGGTAGGATTCCTTCTCACTCTCCATCACAGCATCACCAATCTTTATTTGTTGGAGACAATCATCAATTTCTTCTTTAGATAATTTTATGGGGTCATGAGTCGGTGTGACTAGAAGGATATCCATGACCGAAACATCAACCTCACTTTCTTCATCTTCTATGTCCACTTCACTGGTACTAGAGTAATCAGAGGATGTCCAATCATCAGTTTCATCACTTGAATCGACAGGTTCTGCCTTATGATGCCGAGGGATCACATTTATTTTCACCCTCTCTCTACCATGTCCAAGTGTCATAAAGCCTTCATTCCAGTAGTTTCTTGCATGAACTCTCCTTAGCCATGGTCTTCCCAACAACATTGGATACGCAATAGTACCATTTTTCATCACCTGAAATTCTACCACACATACAACACCCATAATAGATATTGCCACATTTGAAACTACACCTTCTGGTTTAGTTTTTCCCTTATTTAATGACCTTAACATAAGTGTTGAGGGGCGATCAATTTTTAAACCCAACATATTCATTACAGACTCGGTCATTACATTAACTACAACACCTCCATCAACTAAGACATCATGAATTGAAATACCATTACATAATACATCAGCTTGTGGAGCATAGGGATCCGCCTCTGCCTCCAAAATAGGGACCTCAACCTCCTTCCTTCGTCGAGCATTGAGTCCACTTCGCAGCTCCCGCCTCTTCTCAGAAGACATAGCCAAGAGTTGACCATATGTAATATTTGCAGGCCTTTTAGACAGATCTTCTAAGATGGAGTATGGTCCTTGTCCCTATGAAATTAGAAAATCCTGCACACCCAACTTTCTTCTCCTATGTTTCTTACTAGTTTCTCCTTTCATCTTCTTAGGATCATTTCCATCTTGGTTATCTTTTTCTTTCTTTCTTTTTGTTACAAACACATCTACTTCATTATTTATGCTCTTATCTACTACATCAAAAGAATTCACAGGTGCTTTTCCTTTATCATTATCTCTTGTACTAGATGTAGAAGCTCTATCTGGACAATTATACTTATAATGACCCTTTTTATAACAACCATAACATACAACTTCAGAAATATTTCTTTTTGACCTCTATCTCCTCCTTGAGAACTAAATTCTTTTCCTCAAGAAGATTTTAATAGTTAATCGACCCATCTTCTTGAGCAATCTTCATACTCAAGGTAGATGTACTAGGAGAAAGATTTGTGCTCACCGAGAGTGGTCAGGATTCTCGACCAAAGGTGCCGTGTAGGCTCTACTTTAGCAACAATTTCTTTGGGCTCCTCTTCCATGCTTTCTTCTTGCCTTCTTGCAATCTCCTTTGCTTGTTCAATGGTAGCCGGGCGGTCATACTTCACTCGTTGTCTCGATCTCTCGGCTTCATCCCAAGAATGAAGTGCTTACATGAGGAGATTATCCACGCCATTCATCAACCCATCCGCTAAATCCTTCCTTCCGATCTGGGCATCGAGCTTCCTCCTTAGCTCTAGAACACGAGCATGATAATCCTTATCTTCTCCTTCTCTCTTTGGGCTAGCTTTGTGATCTCGATCATGAGATATGCATATTTCAGTTGTTCACCAAATTCTTCAAGAAAACTTTTAGTTAATAAATCCCATGAGTTTTTTACATTTTCACATAGTGTTTCAAACCACCTAAGTGCTGAAAAATCTAAAAAGGTTGGAAAAAATTCAATCCATTGTTCCCTTCTTATAAGGCCATTACAAATACAAGATCGTTTAAACTCTTGAATGAAAGAGGAAGCATCTTCATTAGATTGGGCTGAAAAAACAGGAATCTTCCCCATTTTCAAAAGTAACCACCGTGAAATACCAACCCACAAGTACAATCAACAAGACTTATGTGCACAAATAATTGGAATCACTATAATAGAAAGTGACTTTACACCTTTCTACAGTAAAATAGAAATGACCATGGTAAACTATGGTAAAACTTGATTTACTATGGTAAAAACTGACTTTACTATGGTAAACACTATTCAAGGTAAAAAGTGAAGTTACTATGGTAAATACTATTCACGGTAAAAAAATGAAAGTTACTATGGTAAATACTATTCACGGTAAAAAGTGACTTTACCATGGTAACTCCTATGCATAAAAAAACAAGGTTACCCTCCAAATGATTTTTAACTAAGGTGGGAATATCTCTCCATAAAATCCACCAACGAGGAATGGTCCCAGCAACGGAACCAAAATGTCAACACCAATCCGACACTATGATAATTCTTCACCGAGAACTCCTCGTGCTATGATTATTTACTAATGCACAACTTTTAGTTTGGTGGATGGAATCTGAAACACAACAACAAACATAACACAAGAATACCATAGACTATGATAAGAAGGAATGATGATAAATCTGAAATATAAGTGTAAATTATAATATCAACATGAAATTGTTATAATCTCACCCATGAGGTACTTCAAGTGTTACTGACTTCACTTGCCTTCCAACAATAACTATGGGAGAAACTTCACAATTACACTTCTTAATGGCTTCTTTAACACACCTTCAAAATGATGGCTTCCTTTACACACTTACTCATACAATATTTCTCACTACTTCCTTCTATATGCTAAATGAGGGGGGTGGCCTCTTTATTTATAGGAATTTAGGCTTATCCATCTTATCTCTAAGATAGGATAGGAAATCTCTTCCGCCAATCATATTTCATGCCTAAACTCTTTCCTTTACATGTAGGCTTATCTTCTAAGATAAGATAAACCTTATCATCTCACATGGGTTCCACCTTTTTAGACTTTTCCACAAATAAAATACACAAAATATTTATGACATCACTCTTTGTCCTTATTACAAATATAATATTTCTAATTCCTAATCATGTAGACCCTACTTCTCTACTTATCCCAACTTTGACATTTTAACATTACCGACCACTTACAACAAATATTTACTTTTTACAACATTCATATTGTACTTTGATATTCTTGTACTCTACATTATTGGTGGCACCATCCGACGGCACCGTTATCTTCCATCGACGCTACTACTAATTACACTTAACAACATCCTATTCCTAATACATACATTAATGAAATAGAAATTACGAAGGAAAATTTTAGTGTCGACAAACCCTTCGTGTTGCTTTAGATGGGAAAATATTGAAGCATCCACTCAAGCTCACTAACTAAGCCTCAACTTGAAATCCTCATGTATCTCCATCATAATGATATAGGTGTAGCTTCATATCTTCCCGATATGATATGCAACTAATGTATGTTGATCCCTAAGTCTCTCTACATGCTCATCCCTCGACTTAGGGCTCCTATATCTACCTCTATGTCTTATAACCCTATCTTCATGCCCCCTCTAAGGTGAATCTCCTCTAGCTAAATCCACGTGGGATTTCTCTACCATATGCTCATCGTTGTGTCTCGAAGGGTACTGAGCCTCATGTGATGGTTCCCTATCATGTTGGATAGGTTGTGCCCCTCTTGCTCCACCTCGTATATCTTATTAACATCGTGTAATGTCTAAAGTATCTATGGTAATATAGCATAAATTTCCTTCTCTATAGGTAGTATATATAACTCCACAAAAATAACCCTCATCTGGTTTGCACCTCTTGCACTGAAACCAAGACGGAGTTAGTTTATCATCATCAAGCTTTTATTTCAGTTTTCTAGGTTTTCTACATTTTAAAATATCATGCAATGTTATGTGATTTAGTTATAAATTGTACTAAGTTATCTCTGTTTGTGTTTCCATGTGTGACCAAGGGTCCAAGCATTCAACCCATGACTCGGATAGCAAGTGTAACACCTACCATTTTCCCGAACAAAACACAAGGGTAAACCTAATAATTACTAAGGAAAATTTACGGAATATTGTTTTTGGTTAAACATGTTACAATGGGATAATCTTCAACTATATTTAATTATTTCACGATTAATAAATCATTCAATCATTTTGGGCTTAAATCCCTCATAGGGTTCCCATTAATTCTCATTAATTAACTCTTATATACCATTAGTTAAGATACCCCTCTCTAAAATTTGTTTAATTTAGTCTTATATTTCTAATATCATTTATTGACTTAATATTCTATGGCTAAGGTCTAACTTACCCTAACTCTAATGATTAAGTTCAAATAATTTTTAATTAATTCCTAAGGTAAAGTCCTTTATAAAAGTCACTAAACTAAAATAATATAGGTCATGTTTTAATCCTAACATCATACAAATTCTTTAGCGGCCCCATTCACAAGTTACACATACATTTAATTTAATATATATTCACACCAAAATATCCTCATCTAACATTTGTAGGATTTATTTCCAACCATTAGATGGATTCATTTACAAACCTTGGATCATAGGTATTCAATTTAACCCTAAACATCCGTATGTGGTGCTCTTATCCATTTCTTTTATCCTATTTTCTGATTTTCATTTTGCGGGTTAGGGAGGAAGAAGGAGAATGCAGGTCATGAGAGGTTGCTCAAGATCACGATGGATATACACATTTTCTTGTTTCTTATTTCATTTGTAAACCTCTCTAGTGTTTTTCATATTGTTATTTGTTATTGTGTATTTTGTTTGCATTTTCCCTATCTGGGTATGGACATTTTTGTCCCATTTTTAGATCTAAGTTTAAATGGTGATAAATGTACAAGTAGTTTGAGAGTATATATATGTACACACACACACACACACACACACACACGTGTGTGTGTGTGTGTATATATATATATACATATACAAATATATATGTATATGTATATGTATATACACACACACATATATATATATATCTATATATGTATGTATGTATATGTATATGTATATGTATATATGTATGTATATGTGTATGTATATATACATATACATATATATATACTTTATACTTAACAATAGTTGACGCATTTATAAAAAAACATAGTGTTTATAAAACATCATCTTTGCCAAAATATTTGATAGGGTTAAATAAAAATTTAACCCTATCAAATATTTATTGGCAAAGTGATGTTTTATAAACACTATGTTTTTTTATAAATGCGATCAACTATTGTTAAGTATAGAGTATAAAGTATATAAATATACATATAAAATTTTAACCCTATCAAATATTTATTTGGTAGTGGATTTTTATAAACACTACTTTTTTTTTATAAATGCGGTCAACTATTGTTAAGTATAGAGTATAAAGTATATATAAATATATATACATATATACATACATAGATATACATGTATGTATGTATGTATGTATGTATGTATATACATGTATATACATATATATATATACATATATATATATATATATATATATAGTTTATACTCTATACTTAACAATAGTTGACCGCATTTATAAAAAAATCGTAGTGTTTATAAAAATCCACTACCAATAAATATTTGATAGGTTTAAATAAAATATATGTGACATTTGTTTTATACTGATGGATTTGTTTATTGGTGGGGGAGGGTAGGGGAGGTTGTCGATTCCCACTCCCCACCCCATATATTATATATATGGGTGGGGGTATATGGAATCGGGGTGGGGTTGATGGCCTCTATATGGGGTGGCGAGTTGGGTTGGCTACGTCCTGTCATTACCAATCCGGCACTATGATAATTCTTCACCGGAACTCCTCGTGCTATGATTATTTACTACTAATGCATAGCTTTTAGTTTGGTGGATGGAATCTGAAACACAACCATAACACAAGAATACTATAGACTATGATAAGAAGGAATGGTGATAAATCTAAAATATAAGTGTAAATTATAATATCAACATGAAATTGTTACAATCTCACCCATGAAGTACTTCAAGTGTTACTTGACTTATCTTGCCTTCCAACAATAACTATGGGAGAAACTTCACAATTACACTTCTTAATGGCTTCTTTAACACACCTTCAAAATGATGGCTTCCTTTACACACTTACTCATACAATATTTCTCACTACTTCCTTCTATATGTAAATGAGGGGGTGGCCTCTTTATTTATAGGAATTTAGGCTTATCCATCTTATCTCTAAGATAGGATAGGAAATCTCTTCCGGCCAATCATATTTCATGCCTAAACTCTTGCCTTTACATGTAGGCTTATCTTCTAAGATAAGATAAACCTTATCATCTCACATGGGTTCCACCTTTTAGACTTTTCTACAAATAAAATACACAAAATATTTATGACATCACTCTTTGTCCTTATTACAAATATAATATTTCTAATTCCTAATCATGTAGACCCTACTTCTCTACTTATCCCAACTTTGACATTTTAACATTACCGGACCACTTACAAAAAATATTTACTTTTTACAACATTCCTATTGTACTTTGACTATTACCGTACTCTACATTATTGGCGGCACCATACTAACAATGCTCCGTTATCTTCTTATCTCGACGCTACTACTAATTACACTTAACAACATCCTATTCCTAATACATACATTAATGAAATAGAAATTACGGAGGAAAATTTTAGTGTCGACATCTTCCCCTTCCTAGCTTCTACTCCGTCCTCGAGTAGACTATTCTTGTGCTTGGAAAATCTTCAACTTGTCATGTGGTTGACCCATTTCAGAATGGGAGTGCCATCCAATTCCTCCAAATCAGACGTACGTATCCATTTTCATGCACACCTGCTATTTTGTAGGGCCCCATCCATTTTGGAAGAAATTTTCTCTATCTTCTTTTTTTGTATCTGGAATCATATACTAGAACCAAGTCATTCACATGAAATGGAGACCAACGGATCTTTTGATCAAAGTATTCCTTCTGCTTCATTTTCTTCTTATAGCTTGTATCCTTTACTATTTCCCTCATTTCCTCTAGCAAATGAAGATGTACCAACCTTTCTTTTACTGAATCACTTTCATCCATCCTTTCATTTTTCATAACTCTCACAGTGGGAATATCAAACTCAATAGGAAGAATCTGGATCAATGCCATAAGCCAACTAAAATGGGGAGTATCATGTTGCTGACTTTGATGTTGCCCTATATGCCCATAATGCTGCATGAATCCTTTTATCCCACTTATGTACCTATAAGGCTGCATCTTTTGCTAGAATTTGACACAACACAAAATTTGTCTCGTTCCACCTGTCCATTTGTGCTTGGCTTGTATGTTGTTGCCTTCCTGTGCTTAATAGAAAACTTGTTGACTAGGGCTTCTACTACCTCATTAATTAAGTGGCTTCCTTGATCTGTTACAATTTCTAATGGGCAACCAAATCTTGTGACAATGCATTCATATATGAACCTTGCCACTTCATCCATGGAAGTTGTTTTCAATGGCCTAGCTTCAACCCACTTAGTTAAATAATCTGTGGCAACTACAATATACTTATTTTGGCGTGGGGTAGTTGGAAGTGGACCTACAATATCTATTCCCCACTTTTCAAAGGGACCAAGTGGAAGAATAGGGCATAATGGAGCTGATGAAGTCTTACGGTTACCATGTGTTTGACAAATATCACATGTCTTACAATAATTATAACAATCTCTAAAAAGAGTGGGCCAGTGATAACCTACATCCAAGATCCTTCTTGCTGTAAGTTGTCCAGAAGTGTCCTCCACATGTACCATTGTGGAGTTCTTCTATCATTTCCTTCCTCGATCATGTCCAACTGCCCTCTGTGTACTTGTCCATCGTGTCCTATTCAAAATAATACTCCATGCAGAATAGAATATGGACGACTGGACTTGAGTAATCTTCCTCTTAGTCTTTGCATTAGCACCATCAGGAAACTTGAATTCATTCAGATAATTCCAAATATCTATGTATTCACTAGGGATTGTGTCAAGGGATAACAATGTTGCATCTGGGAAATCATCATCATCACAAGATGAACCTAAACCATCATAGGCTCAAGAGAGTGCATCTGCATTGACATGCTTCTTTCCCGGCCTATCTATAATATCAAATTCAAATTCTTGTAGCAAAATTATCCATCTTGCTATCCTCCCTGATGGGTTAGGCTTATTTACAATATATTTTAGAGCCTCGATGATCTCACACAACTATAAATTTCTGCCCTAAAGCAAGTAATTTCTAAACTTCTTTATAAAGCAAAAATGATAGCTAAAGCCTCTTTTTCAAGAATAATATAATTTACCTCAAGACTCGCTCATTTGTTCTGCTCCCAAAGTAAACTAGATGATCATTCTCATTTTCATCCTTTTGGCTCGTAGTACTTCCTAGTGTCTGCATCTCGAGGCATCAAGTATACACAATGAATGGCTTGCTCCAATCTAGATTCTTTAAAATAGGTAAAGACACTGTGGCTTCCTTTAGTTTTTCAAAAGCTTCATGTGCCTTATTTCCTCGGTTCATAAGTAACATCCTTCTTCAAGAACTGGTTAGTGGTCATGGCAATATTTGAGAAATTCTTGATGAACCTTCTATAAGAACCCACATGGCCTAAAAATGATCTCAACTTACTTCTATTCATAGGAAATGGTAACTCTTTGATTTTTGAAACTTTATCGATCATCACTAATACCATCTTTGATACAACATGCCCTAACAAAACACCTTTAGAACATCCAAAGACACACTTTGAGGGTTTAGTGAGGCTTTTGCTTCATCTAACCTTTGAAATGTTGTCTCCATCTCGGTTTAGGTGGTCCGTCTTGCTCTTATAGATGCAAAAATCATCCAGAAATACTCTGATGAAGTTCCCAATGTAGGGTTCAAACACCCTATTCATCAAGTGCTAGAACGTTGTCAGAGCATTACACAACCCAAAAGGCATAACTCTATAAGCAAACATTCCCCAAGGAGTGGTGAATGTGGTCTTCAGCTGATCTTTCTCTGCTATAAAAACTTGGTTGTATCCATTATATCCATCAAAGAAACTATAACACTCTTGCCAACTACTTCGGCCCAAGATCTGATCTGAGAATGGAAGAGGGTAATGATCCTTCTTTGTTGCCTTATTGAGCTTCCTATAATCAACACAAATGCGTAGCTTCCCATTATTTTTTATTGAGATCACAATGGGAGAAACCCATTCTGAATTTTCCACAACAAATATGAATCCTGCATCAAGCAACTTATCTATTTCTTCTTTTATAGTCTTGGAAAAATTAGGATTCATTCTATATGGCATTTGCTTTATGGGCTTAGCACCATCTACCAGCTCAATAGAATGTTCTACCCAACTTACTTGATGGAGTTCCTTATAATCAAAAGTGAATATGTGTATGTACCTTCAAAGAGCCGGAGGTAGGATTCCTTCTCACTTCCATCACAAAGATCACCAATCTTTATTTGTTGGAGATGATCATCAATTTCTTCTTCAGATAATTTTATGGGGTCATGAGTCGGTGTGACTAGAAGGATATCCATGACCGAAACATCAACCTCACTTTCTTCATCTTCTGTGTCCACTTCACTGGTACTAGAGTAATTAGAGGATGTCCAATCATCATTTTCATCACTTGAATCGACAGGTTCTATCTTATGATGCTGAGGGATCACATTTATTTTCACCCTCTCTCTACCACGTCCAAGTGTCATGAAGCCTTCATTCCAGTAGTTTCTTGCATGAACTCTCCTTAGCCATGGTCTTCCCAACAACATTGGATACGCAATAGTACCATTTTTCATCACCTGAAAGTCTACCACACATACAACACCCATAATAGATATTGCCACATTTGAAACTACACCTTCTGGTTTAGTTTTTCCCTTATTTAATGACCTTAACATAAGTGTCGAGGGGTGATCAATTTTTAAACCCAACATATTCATTACAGACTTGGTCATTACATTAACTACAGCACCTCCATCAACTAAGACATCATGAATTGAAATACCATTACATAATACCTCAGCTTGTGGAGCATAGGGATCAGCATTTTTATCCAAAACAGGGACCTCAACCTCCTTCCTTCATCTAGCATTGAGTCCACTTCGCAGCTCCCGCCTCTTCTCAGAAGACATAGCCAAGAGTTGACCATATGTAATATTTACAGGCTTTTTAGACAGATCATCTAAGATGGAGTATGGTCCTTGTCCCTGTGAAATCAAAAAATCCTGCACACCCAACTTTCTTCTCCTATGTTTCTTACTAGTTTCTCCTTTCATCTTCTTAGGATCATTTCCATCTTGGTTATCTTTTTTTTCTTTCTTTTTGTTACAAACACATCTACTTCATTATTTATGCTACTCTTATCTACTACATCAAAAGAATTCACAGTGCTTTTCCTTTATCATTATCTCTTGTACTGATGTAGAAGCTCTATCTGGATAATTATACTTATAATGACCCTTTTATAACAACCATAACATAAAACTTCAAATATTTCTTTTTGACCTCTATCTCCTCCCCGAGAACTAAATTCTTTTCCTCAAGAAGATTAATAGTTAACTCGACCCATCTTTTTGAGCAGATCTTCATACTCTGAGATGTACTAGGAGAAATATTTGTGCTCACCGAGAGTGGTCAGGGATTCTAAACCAAAGGTGTTGGTGTAGGCTCTACTTTAGCAACAATTTCTTTGGGCTCCTCTTCCATGCTTTCTTTTTACCTTCTTACATCTCCTTTGCTTGTTCAATGGTAGCTGGCGGTCATACTTCACTCGTTGTCGATCTCTGCTTCATCCCAAGAATGAAGTGCTTACATAGGAGATTATCCATGCCATTCATCAACCCATCCGCTAATCCTTCCTTCCGATCTGGGCATCGAGCTTCCTCCTTAGCTCTAGAACATGAGCATGATAATCTCTTATCTTCTCCTTCTCTCCTTGGGCTAGCTTTGTGATCTCGATCATGAGATCTGCATATTTCTGTTGTTCACCAAATTCTTCAAGAAAACTTTCAGTTAATAAATCCCATGAGTTTTTACATTTTCACCTAGTGTTTCAAACCACCTAAGTGTTGAACCATCCAAAAAGGTAGGAAAAATTTAGTCCATTGTTCCCTTCTTATAAGGCCATTACAAATACAAGATCGTTTAAACTCTTGAATGAAAGAGGAAGCATCTTCATTAGATTGGGCTGAAAAAATAGGAATCTTCCCCATTTTCAAAAGTAACCACCATGAAATACCAACCCACAAGTACAATCAACAAGACTTATGTGCACAAATAATTGGAATCACTATAATAGAAAGTGACTTTACACCTTTCTACAGTAAAATAGAAATGACCATGGTAAACTATGGTAAAACTTGACTTATGATGTAAAAACTGACTTTACTGTGGTAAACACTATTCACGGTAAAAAGTGAAGTTACTGCGGTAAATACTATTCACGGTAAAAAAAAAGTTACTGTGGTAAATATTATTCACGGTAAAAATGACTTTACCATGGTAACTCCTATGCATAGTAAAAACAAGGTTACCCTCCAAATGATTTTTTGACTAGGTGGGAATATCTCTCCAGAAAATCCACCAACGAGGAATGGTCCCGGCAATGGAACCAAAATGTCACCACCAATCTGGCACTATGATAATTCTTCACCGGAAACTTCTCATGCTATGATTATTTACTAATGAACAACTTTTAGTTTGGTGGATGGAATCTGGAAATACAACAACAACCATAACACAAGAATACCATAGACTATGATAAGAAGGAATGATGATAAATCTGAAATATAAGTGTAAATTATAATATCAACATGAAATTGTTACAATCTCACCCATGAGGTACTTCAAGTGTTACTGACTTCACTTGCCTTCCAACAATAACTATGGGAGAAACTTCACAATTACACTTCTTAATGACTTCTTTAACACACCTTCAAAATGATGGCTTCCTTTACACACTTATTCATACAATATTTCTCACTACTTCCTTCTATATGCTAAATGAGGGGGTGGCCTATTTATTTATAGGAATTTAGGCTTATCCATCTTATCTCTAAGATAGGATAGGAAATCTCTTCCACCAATCATATTTCATGCCTAAAATCTTGCCTTTACATGTAGGCTTATCTTCTAAGATAAGATAAACCTTATCATCTCATATGGGTTCCACCTTTTTAAACTTTTCCACAAACAAAATACACAAAATATGTATGACATCACTCTTTGTCCTTATTACAAATATAATATTTCTAATTCCTAATCATGTAGACCCTACTTCTCTTTATCCCAACTTTGACATTTTAACATTACCGGACCACTTACAACAAATATTTACTTTTTACAACATTCCTATTGTACTTTGACTATTACAATTCTACATTATTGGCACTGCACCGTCTTGGCGGTCTTTTATCTTCTTCCATCGACACGCTACTAATAATTACACTTAACAACATCCTATTCCTAATACATACATTAATGAAATAGAAATTACGAGGAAAATTTTAGTGTCGGCAGTCCCTAGGCCCCCTCCCCTAAACTTTTAATTTAAAGACCAAACAATGCCATGCCCAGTCAACCATACTCTATTTTATTTACATTTAAATTATATATATATATAATTTCTAAATTATAGTTTGTTCTACATAAAATTTAAACATTCACTCAATTCATTTGTATAGTGAAATATAGGCAAGAAGATTGAAATTTTTTCTATCAATTTATTTATAGGTGAAAAAGAGAAACTAAAGGATTTTCTAATCCAACCCAATATAATTATAAAGGAGAAGATTCTTATTTATTCTAAGAACTCTAAAGATATAGTTTCTTTCTTATATCATAATATGAGATGTAACTATAATTTCATCATTTTCAATATGCGTACTTTTTTAATAAATCAAGAACTATTTCCTTTCTTTCACAATAGAGAAATCCCATCCTTTTCAGGAAAACAAGTGTATTCTCATACAAGAACACAAATATTTTAAAATGAAAAATATTACACTATTGAGGCAAATATTTAAGTTAAATATAAGCTTAGATTGAGAGAGCGTAATCTTCATTTCAAAAACCATTTCAAGGTCCTTACTTCATCTAAATAATACAAGACTTGATAGTTTCATTTTATAAGAACTAACCCATTCAAATTACAAGTTCTCATTCAATACACTCTTGATAAAGTATACAAGTTGAAGGGATTATCATAGTAACAAATGTAATTTCATTTGCCTACTTTCTAAAGATACATACATTTTGAAAGCTTAATACAAATCAACCTTTCACAACACATTTACAAGAATTTTAAAACTTTAAAATGTAAGTTACAAGCCCTCCACTTAAGTGGAGACAACATGACAAATATTTTACAAAATTAGGATCTCTCTTCATTTTCTTCAAAGTGTAACTATGACCAATAATTACTTGAGCTCCACTATCTTCTTCAAAATCAAAACACAAAAACAAAATAGGGGAGTAGGCAACACTCTCCACCCAACCAATAATCCAACGAGGAGGAGAAGCCTTATTCCTCATTGGCCCCCGAGCCCCAATAATAAAACAATAAGGATTATAAGAAAACCAATGCAACCTTACTTGGCTTCCACAACAACATTCAAACAAATTCCAACACAATAAGAAGAATAAAAAATCATAACAACACACAAGTTTCCCAAGCACAAAGGCTCAATACCCAAGCTAATAAAGAGAAAAGAAACATTTGGATCTACTTATGCATCCTAAAGGGTTGAGTTCCCACCTTAAATCCTCCAAGAAACTCCAATTCACATACGTAGAAAATTCTTATGCCTCTCTCAAAATCAACTCTTATGTCTCCTCAAATCTTATGCCACCCTTAATAAAACATGCAAGATAAACACTACTTTCACTTATCTACAAAGGTGGGACACCCCAACCAAACTCCCTCCTAAGATACACAACAATACTCTTATATATCCCTCCAAAATATCTCCATTACCATTTCATCCTACACAACCTAAAGGTAATTTTATTCCCAAATTCAAAAAATACAATAATCATCCATTCAAAATCATTTGCACTTCAAAATAGCAATAAAAATATTTGGGTGAAGTCCCTACCTTGCCATTGCAAGAGCATCCAATCCACATGCATAAGTTCCCATCCTTTCCAATTCCAAAGAAATCACAAATCAACTCCAAAACATCAAAAATCACTCCAAAAGAAAGATCCTCCAAAAATGTAAAAGTCCAAATAAAACAAGTAACCCCAAAATCATCAAACAAACTTGAATAAATAGAAAAGAGAGGAGAGAGAGGTGATGTAGCTCCATGTAGGATGTCACACCATTCCTCCTCCACTCCACAACAAATGGTCAAAACCCAAACCCAAAGCTCAATTATTCGGTGATTGAGGAATTGATAACCCTTTTACACACACAAGCTCTTACGCACACCTCTAAAGGACAAAATTAAAATCTCATGTAAGAAAGTGCAATAAATATGACCTTTTTGTCTTACAATCACATAATGGGGTCTATTTTTTACCCCTTAACCCATAGGGATAGTTGGTATGTGAAATTAAGAGGTGTGGGACAAGCTTAACTTGTCCCACAAACCTTAAAAATTTTCCCTTAAGCCTAAATCCGAATTTTACAAGCAAGGTTGAGTAAAAACACTTAGAAGTAATAAAATCCTTTCAAATCCAACATAAATCAAGGACCATCTAAAATATCCCCTTTAGATTTATTTTATATTCAATATTTCCAACCAAATTTTTCACAAATTAAAATATGATTTTATGACAACAAGATATAGAATAATATGACAAAGAAAGTACAAGATTAAGGCAAAAGGTATAAAATCGAGAAAATAACCAATATCTTCACTTTTATTGCAATTAAACTAACATGCAGCAACATGCATCAGCATGTAACATGCATCAACATGCAATGACAAGAAGTTCCACTGATAAAATAAATGATCTCTCTTACTGAATATGGTTGTCTTCTCTTTCTGGACTTGAAACTGGATCAGCAAGCCTCTGAAACTCTGAATCTGACAACCCGATCTGAATAAACTCCACAATAGCAAATCAGATCTGAAAACCCTTGATTTTTCTCCACAAAAGACCCAAAAATCTTCCAAAACCCTTCACTGAAACCCTCTGAAAATATCTCTGAAGAACAGCCCTGATTTCAGCTCCAAAAATGACAAACTAGGGTGGATCTTTCACCACCGAAGAGTGCCCTACTAGCTAGGGATGGATCTCTCACCACCGAAGCTAGGGTTCCCGTGGGATCTTACTCCACAAGCTGGATATTTGCAAACAACAGTTGCACATGAAAGAAAATATAAGTGTATGCATGAATGATCTTCCTTTCACCCCTCTTCTCCTTTTATAACTTTTCCCATGCCAAGGAACCCTAAAAATCCCAAGTCACATTTTCCCCTAGGGAAGACCAAAATAATAAAGTAACTTAAAGTTACTTTTTCCTTTTCAAGTCGCCATGGTCCAAAAAGGTGACCCCAACACAAAATTAGAATATTAGGAGTTAAGTGGCCCCTTCCAACAATAAAACATAACATCTAGTCCCTTTGAAAGCACTTTATAAACCTGTCAACAAAAATTATAATAACTGGACTAGATATTCATACCCAATAGCTCGCAGCATCTGTAACCCCCTTGGGCATGACTAGGGTTAGGACCCATACTAGCCCTCAGGCCTGTGGTGAGGGAAAGGGGACATTACAGTCCTCCCTTCCCAAAATTTTCTTGTCCCCAAGCAAATGCAAACTAGGATGCTATAGAATCTACTCGCCCTACCAAGTAGCATCCTCAAGAGGCAAACCCTTCCACCATACCAAGTATTCTGTAATATCTCTGCTCTTGAGCTTCCTCTGTCTGACCTCAATAATAGATTCTGGTTCTAAAACCAACTTCCCCTCCTTGTCCAATGGTGGCAACTCTGTAGAAGGTACAATATGTTGTCCCAGTGCCTTCTTAAGGCATGACACATGGAAGACATTATGTATCTTATTGTGCTTCTGGAAGATCCAACTCATATGCAACTACACCCACTCACTAGACTACCTTGTATGGACCATAAAACTGTGGTTTCAGCTTTTCTACCCCCTTCGCATGAGTGACAAATGCCTGTATAGTTGCAGACATAGGAATACCAAATATCCTACCTTGAAGGACCTCTCTATCATGTGTTAATCCACATAAACCTTCTACGGAGGTTCTCCTTAAGAGCTCATAGGATATCTTGGTTCTTCTGTAACCAATCCCAAACATTGGGAGCCCAACTATCTAATAATACCAAATCAGCAAATGGCATGGCATCGTATCCATACAATGCTCTGAAAGGAGTCATGCCGATGCTCATCTCATATGCGGTATTGTAGGAATACTCACCCATATGCAACCATCTGATCCATGCCTACTGATGTCTGGTCACATAACTCCACAAATAGCCCTCTATCCATTTGTTAACAATCTTCGTTTGCCCTTTAGACTAAGAGTGATAGCTCGTGTTGGGAGTTAACTCAGTACCGGAAATTCTAAATATCTCCTGCCAAAAGGTGCTCATGAAGATCTTATCCCTGTCACTGACAATATTTTTAGGCAAACCATGAAGCCTAAAAATCCCTGTATAAAATACCTGAGCCACGTCAGTTGCCTCATGCTTCTTAGGTAGAGAAAAGAAATGTGCATACTTGGTCAATCGATCAACTACCACATAAATGCAATTGTGCCCATGCACCATAGGGAGTCCTGTGATGAAATCCATCGATATGCTCTCCCACTTCTACTCAGGGATGGGAAGAGGCTGGAGTAACCTTGTAGGAAAAGAATGCTCTGATTTGGTTTGCTGGCAAACCATACACTCTCTGACGTGATTAAGGACATCGTCCTTCATCCCCTTCCAAGTGAATCTCTCTCTGATGTACCTGTATGTTTTGAAATATCCGGGATGTCCAGCTAATGGCGTATCATGTACTGCACGAAGGATCTTGTCCTTCATCTTAGACCCCGGTACAAGGAAAATCCGATCCTTGTAGAAAATGAGATCATCTACCACCCTGTATCGGTCATCCTTGATAATACCATCCATGGTCTCACATGCAAACTGATTCTTGGAGTACTCAACAAGTATGTGAGCCTTCCAATCTACTGAAATCTCAGACATAGAACTCAGCATAGTAGTAAGGTAAGGCCTCCTAGATAAAGCATCAACAACAACATTATTCTTACCTCTAGTGTATTCTATGTCAAATTCATATGTTTGTACCTTGTTCACCCATCTCTGCTAGCGGTCGTTGAGATCCTTCTGCCCCAAAAAGAACCTCAAACTATTGTGATCTATACATACCACGAATCTACTGCCCACAAGGTACTGTCTGAATTTGGCCAAGGCATGCATGATGGCCAACATCTCCTTGTCGTAAATTGAATACCCTCTCTCCACTGGGCTCAATTTCTAACTCTCATAAGCAATGGGATGCCTATCCTACATAAGCACCAATCCAACCCCCTCACCTGATGCATCACACTCTAGAACAAATGACCAAGAAAAATCTGATCATGCGAGGATGGGACATGAACTCATCACCTCCTTGAGATGATCAAAATCTATTGTCTTTGCTTCTGACCAACCAAAAGCTCCCTTCTTTGTCAAATCAGTCAATGGGGCAGTCAACCGTAAGAAGTTCTTCATGAACCTCTTGTAATAGGTGCACAGTCACAAGAATCCCCTCAGATGTGTCAATGTTTTGGGTGGCAGCCAATCCAAAATTGCCTATATTTTCTCTCTATCCACCTTTACTCCCCCTCCACCAATCACATATCCCAAATATAGCAACTTTTTCATGCCAAACTCACATTTAGAAGCTTTTGCATATAGCAAATTAGCTTCTAATATTCCCAATATCTCATCAAGGTGGCGATATGGCTCTCCCAAGTCCTGTTGTAGACCAATATATCATCAAAGAAAACCAATACAAACTTTCACAAATGGCGGTTGAACACGTGGTTCATGCAAGACTGGAATGTAGCTGGTGCATTAGATAGTCCGAATGGCATCACTAGAAACTCAAAATGTCCATAATGGCATCTGAAAGCGGTCTTATGCACATCCTGCTCCCTAACCTTGATCTGGTGATATCCAAATCGCAAATCTATTTTAGAAAAATAGATTTCCCCCTATAGCTCATCTAATAACTCATCAATACGTGGCACTGGATATTTGTTCTTGATTGTCTTCTTGTTCAATGCCCGGTAGTCGATGCACATCCGCATGGTCCCATCCTTCTTCTTCACCAATACCACCGAAGAAGCAAAAGGACTGGAACTCGGCCTAATGTGTCCCATGTCAATAAGCTCATGGATAGTCCTCTCAATCTCATCCTTAAACCGTTTGGGGTGATGGTAAGGAGTAGTAACTACTGGTCTAGTGTCCTCAAGCTCAATCACATGCTCAAATCCCCTATCTGGAGGTACACCAGGTGGTATGTCACTAAAAACTGCACTGTGCTTATCCAATAGCCCCTGTATATCCACATGATACTCTGGCTGTCCATCCTCTGATTTCTTGGTAGAAACCAAGCACTGTACTGCCCAATCAACCCCATTGTGCCTGTGAATCCTCTCGATCCTCTTTGCTGAAACAACCCTGGGTGCATCTGAAGATAAACCCCTCAAGGTTACATTCTTCCCCTCGGACTTGAACTTGAGTTCCATCGTCTGAAAGTTAGTCCAAAATTCTCCAAGAGAATGGAGCCACTGTACACCGAGCACAAGGTTGGTCTCTCCAATACCAACCACATAGAAGTCATCGGTAACTGTATGGTTACCCATGGTGATACTCAACTGCGGAACTCGCTGCATGCATCTCATGGACTCACCATTGGCTACCACTACATTGAAGCCCTCAAAGTCTTCTACCTGTAATCCCCACTTCTCTACCAAAGATGCATCAATGAAGTTGTGGGTTGCCCCACTATCAATGAGTACTACTACTCTCGACCCTGTAATACTCCCCTGACCCTGAATGCCTTGTACCTCGAGGTACTCGACAAAGTAGCAATAGTCTCATGGGGAAAAGTCTCCTCCTCCTGTTCAACCCCTGCACTATCCAATGTCTCTCCATCTTCATCCTCCAACTCCTAAGCATCCCGCTCCTCCTCGCTCTCACTCTCCTCGAAGACCTCTATGAATTGGGCCTTCCCTTTTCCTCTACAATCATGTCCTGGAACCCATGGTGTGTGGCAATCAAAACATAGTTTCTTTCACCTCAACTCCTCTCTATCCTCTCTCGATACAAATGGTCTCCTTACTCGTATCCTAGCTAGGTGGGGGACCCTTTAGCTATGAACCATCACTCTTGAAGGGAATACCTTAGGCCGAATTCGGGGGGAAACCTCGATTTTGGAGTGGACAATTCCAAATCACATGCTCTCCTAATAGCCTCATGTGAGGAAGGATCAAATGCCTTCACAAATCTTGCTAAAGCGTCGCTTAATCTTGCCATGAAGATTGAATTCAACCTCATCTCTCGAAACATCCCATAACCGATAACCTTTGAAAATCAGAATGTAATTGATCTATAGAACCTATCTACCTCAAGTGATTCAACTCTCTCGAAGTGCCTATCTAGGTCACTCCTATTGAATCTACTCATCAACCTCTCGTAAAATCTGCATAAGTAGTGATATGCATGTTCCTTGTGTGATCAATCCATGATGCCACCAATCATGAGCATCTCCCTCAAGGTGTAGGATAGCAAACTTATTTACATCCTCTTCACACATGGGATTCAAGTCAAAGTAAGTCTTCACTTTTGAATCCAAGATCGCAATACACTTCTTAGAGCCATCGAAGTGTGGAATAGAGATTTGTCCCAATCTCCTCTGAAACTTAGGTACTTGTGTCTGAAATCTCTCCTGGGCCTGTTACCAATCTTCATTTTACAATACTCCTGAAATGGCATGTTGTCCTAGAAACCCTCACTCAATGTCCGGTACTTCTCCCAACAAGATTCCTCATCCATAATTTTTGCGGCTGTCATGTCTGCGAAACTTCGGATCCTTCAAAAAGAAGGCTCGTGGAGTCCCAAGGGCCTGGTAGAAGCATGAGGGGACCCTTGTCCTGAATGTCCACTCTCACCTCTATTACCATGTTGTCCCATATTGCTAGCTTCTCCTTTCTTCGTATGAGCCTCAATCCTACCCTGTGCTAACCTCTTAGTGAGTTGGCTCAAATAGAGATTGGTAGTCTACTGTTGCTTCACCATATTGGTGAGCAATTATTTCATCAGATCTACTCCCATCTCTTCACTGTCTCTGTCTTTGTCTCCCATCTTTCAACCCCAACAAGCTGGAGAAACAACAACTCTGATACCACTGAAATATCCCCTTTCCGGATTTATTTTATATTTAAGATTTCTAACCAAATTTTTCACAAATTAATATCTTATTTTATGACAAAGCAGATATAGAAAATTATGACAAAGAAAGTACAATTAAGGCGATAAGGTATAAAATCGTAAAATAACCAATATCTTCACTTTTATTGCAATTAAACTAACATCGCAACATGCAAGTAACATGCATTAGCATGCAATGACATGCATGTAACATGCATCAACATGTAATGACATACATCAACATGCAATGACAAGAAGTTCCACTGATAAAATAAATGATCTCTCTTACTGAATATGGTTGTCTTCTCTTTAGACTTGAAACCGAATCAACAACTTTGAAACTCTAAATCTGACAATCCAATCTCAATAAACTCCACAATAGCAAATCATATCTGAAAACCCTTGATTTTTCTCCACAAAAGCCCCAAAAATCTTCCAAAACCCTTCACTAAAACCCTCTGAAAATATCTTTGAAGAACAGCCCTGATTTCAGCTCCGAAAATGACAAAGTAGGGTGGATCTTTCACCACCAAAGAATGCCCTACTAGCTAGCGATGAATCTCTCACCACCGAAGCTAGGGTTCCTGTGGGATCTTACTCCACAAGCTGGATATTTGTAAACAATAGTTACGCATGAAAGAAAATATAATTGTATGCATGAATGATCTTCCTTTCACCCCTCTTCTCCTTTTATAACTTTTCCCATGCCAAGGAACCCTAAAAATCCCAAGTCACATTTTCCCCTAGGGAAGACCAAAATAATAAAGTAACTTAAAGTTACTTTTTCCTTTTCAAGTTACCATGGTCCAAAAAGGTGACCCCAATGCAAAATTAGAATATTAGGAGTTAAGTGGCCCCTTCTAACAACAAAACATAACATCTAGTCCCTTCGAAAGTACTTTATAAACCTATCAATGGAAAATCATAATAATTGGACTAGATATTCATACCCAATAGCTCGCATCATCCGTAACCCCCTTGGGCATGACTAGGTTAGGACCCATATCGGCCCTCGTGGCCTCGTGGCAAGGAAAGGTGACATTACACCAACTACCAACATTAAATACCCCCCTTTGGTCACATCTTAAATTACACTAATTAATCAAGTTTAATCAACTGAAATGGAGCACTTTAACTAACAATAATAAAAGTGACTCATTATACTAAATAATTTAAATACTCACAAAATAAATGAAACAGAAGGGAAAACAACACATTTACCCAATGTCACATTTAAGGCCACCTCGCCCAATGGGGACCTCCTAACAATCTATCAACAACAAAAAACATACAAATACACAAGTTGCCAAGGTGACATGTTGCCAATACCCAAATTCCTTCATTGTTGGTCTCCTATCCCCTTTTGTTTGTTGTGTTACAATTTCCTACAAAAATCAAAACAATACCTTTCTGGCCTCGTGGCCATATTAACGACATCGAGACAATAAAACACACATATACATATCAATTCACATCATCAAATATCATAACTAAACCATCACTAAAATCAAATAATTTCACCAATTGTTCACAATTTCAAATATTTTGATTCTATCAATTCATCAATTAGCAATAAGATCACAAAACTAACTAAATCGTCTAACAAAATCTATATATCAAATCCAATGTGTCAATATAGTAGTAACTCTAGATCATCAAATACTGATATGTCAATCCATGCATATAATCCATCATATAAGTCGCATCATGTCAAAAGTCTAAAACATCCATATTGTCTATCAAATAGGCTAATCAAATATAGTAATGTCCATCTATCAATGTCTAAAGATCAAATATGATAACAATGTCTATGGCTCCAATCCAAAGTAAAAAAAATCATAGTAATATCAATGTTGAAGAGGAGTGGGAACTACATTGTATTAATAAACATGTAAATATATTTACGTCAATGGTGGAAGAGTATTTATAAGATCTATAAATATATTTTAAAATAATTTTTAGATGACAAAAGTGTAAATTGAAAATTTCAAACATATAAAGGTTAACCTCACAAAAATAATGTTTACTTTAAAGAATAAAGTTATGCAAAGCGTATCTTCCCGGTACGTTCCGGGTAGACTTCCAACATGGCCCTTTTACCTGTACAGGTCTACCATCTCTCAAAGCTCTTCCCTTAAAATTCAATTTGTACTACCACAACGCATCGTTTCCTTCTCGGGAAAGTTTTTTCTGATGATGTTGCACCGATTTCAAAATTTAGGATGGTGAGAATGAATATTATAAGACAGAGAAGGAAGAGAGATGACATCACTCCCACCTGTTTACAAATTTGGGTGGCATATATTGTAAATTCAAAATTCAAATATAACTAAGATCCCTCACATTCTAAAAGATTTCTGTCACTTCAAGTATTAAAATTTTTAATTTGTGTTTTCCTTGATTTTTGAATCACAGGAGCAGCAGTGTTGGAAACACTAAGGACTTGGAAAACTTCTGGCCCACTTTTTAAGGCCTCCTTCATGGCTCTATGCAATCAATCAAATCTACAAGAAAACATACATAGATATTCTGAGAGACATGGTGATATTATTTCAAGCACACGTAATGCTCGGCGTCTAGAGGGAATGGAGCTGTAGAACCAAAGGAAACATTAGTGACGTGCCCAACACTCTTAGAGAAATGTAGATGCGGTACTTTTTTTCTTAGCCTCTGCAGGTGGCATTGGCACTGCAGACAACAATCAAATCTGTTAAAGACTATTGAAAGGGAAATGCAAAAATACCAAAAACATTTACTAAAAGTAGCAACAAGTAATAACAATGTTGAAATGGTATTGGAGCTTCTCAAGAGCCGCTGACATGGCAGATATTCTTGAGCACAAATCGAGAAATGAGATAGAGTTATTAGTTAAGACTCTTTTAATCTCTTCCATCAATACACACTTCCCTCTTTGCACGTTCCTCTATAGGTGTTCTTTTATTTTCATATGTATTCTTTTATTGTCTACACAAACTACCAATGGCTCTCAGTAAAAACCTGCATCTTTCCTCGCTCTCAATGTAAGTAACCCAAGCCATATCCTCTTCCAGTAATTACTTTATGAATGTTTTGTCTATTTCTTTTAACATTTGAAATATTGTTGATGCAGCCATTGGGGATTTACCAGTCATTCAGGATGGCGATATCACCTCATTTGGTACAAAAAAACCGTACCTTGCTGGTTTGAGTGTAATGTTTTTCTCATTAGAATGTTTTTCAATGTAGTTTGAATGGGATTTTCAATGGGGAAAGAGTTGTGAGCGATAATAAAGTATTTGGCGAAGAAAGAGCAAGTGAAAGGACATCAATCTGCTAACATATTTCTGCTTGCCCCTCGCGGAAATGGCTGGATAAGGATACCTCTTTACCTTCCGAGTCCTGATGGAATGCACCACTTCTTGACCTCCATAATTTTCCAAATTTTAATTATTAATGTCACTCTAGCACATGTGATCATTGTAGCTGCATTTTTCATCACTTGATTACATAAATAAATAAATGTGGCATTTTGGTTTTGTGTTATTTTTATGGATATATAAAGAACTATAGAAACGTTTGTTGAAAATAATTTATTACTACATTTTATTAATTATGAGTATTTAATAATATCATATTTTCTTGTTGTTGAAAGATTTTCTTTGAGTTTAACATATTAGTTTTCTGCAATTGAGGACAACATTTTGGGGTTTAAATTTGATGGCCAATGAAAAATAATCGTGTGATGTCAATTTTGTAGTATTGGTCTTCAAATTGTGTATAATTTTAGTATTGTATATAAAATAAAAGGTCAAGATTATTAATATATCATTATAATATTTATATGCATGTGTATGAAAATTACAAGCACATGTAAAGTTTTCCAGATGAAAGAGATGGTTATCTAAATTTTATACAAATATTTTATGTATAAAAAACAAACAACATGTGTAAGAATTCATCAAACTTACAAATTCGGACGATGAGTTATGTTGAAGCTTGTCTCAATGCTTTACCATGAATTTAGCACTCAATATTCCAATCGTTGAATCATAAATATAGCCTCATTTAAGAGTAGGATACAAAAAGATGGCAGTGTCATCTCTACTTGCATACGATTGGTTCTATCATTATCTTAACCTCATTTAAGAGCAATACAAAAGATACACAAAATTTGCAAGCATCACCTCCATGGACATGATCTTGAATGATGATTTCAATTGTAGTGGTATATATAGGGTTAATATATAGCCACATACCAAGACTACTAATGAATGGTGTATTTAATTTCTAAATAAATGAAGATTGTAGAATTCTAAAGGAAATTTTAAATGTGCTCCTTATAGTTAATCACATAATGTTATTCCGAGTGACACTTCTATAACACCTCCATTAACATATAATGGTATATTAGGTTTATATATTATTATATATTAAGCATACTTGTCAATATGTGATTAAGTCTTTCAATGAATGACAATGTTAGAGTTGTAGAAGAAACTCCAAGATGTACTAAAAAGAATATCTAGTTTAGACTAGTAAGACATGTAGTTAGAGGCATTTGAACAAGATTTGTTTTATTATGAAAGTGCATAGGAGGAGAATTTAATGCTAAGGAAGCAAGTATATGTACTCATCTTGTAAAGATTGAATGATTAATATCACACATAACTTCATCTCTATACACATCAATTTATAAATTATATAAAAGAGGTTCATTCCCCAAAATCTAATGACCCTTTAGCAGCCAAGATAACTTATATGGATCATTATGCATTATTCTCCTAAAACTCCTTTTTTCAAAAAAAAATATATTAAACAATGTTATCTATATAGCCACTACATATGATTAACTTACAACAATCATGCCTCTTGGCTTAAAAATTACTCGAACAAGTTATTCATCTATGGTGGATTATTTTCCTCATTTATAGGTTTCAAAAACCTTTTCTCCACATTGAATTCTCTAGTTTCAAGTTATGTGTGACACGATAAATAAACACTTTCTCCATCAGTTTTTGCAATACACACACTTTCATTATTTCACTTACTTCCGTCGCTATGCACAATTCGACACTCAAAGGCTCTATGCCTATTTTATTCACACTCAAAACATGTTCCATTTAATGCACATCCATCACCTTGAAGTCTTCCTCTAAAACCGCTTATACTTATTTTTACGCTATCATTACACTACAAAGTGCTTTCATTTCCTTGCATATTTTGTCCTCTTGCACTTTCTTTTGCACATTACTATGAAAATTTTCCTTTTCTTCTAATTGTGTGTTAATGTGCATGTGTTCTAGGTTGTTTTTTATAGGATCGGTATACATTAATGTGCTTCCTCAACAAAATGTATTTTGATCAATTAAAACTCAACTCATCTTTCCATCCAAAATCCATTTATATAACATAAACTAATTTTTTTCCATCCTCAACATGACCATTCTAACAATTAACATGTAAAAATCATCCATGTAATCACTTGCATTCTTTTTTGGTCTTTGTCTCAAAATTTGGAGCTTCTTAATTAGACTCGTGGTAATATTTCAAATGAACTTTGCCATCAATATTGCAATAAATCTATTCAATGTATTAATATTCTCTTTTCGCTTGCACAATCTTTCACTTTTTACATTCTCCCACAAAATGATGCATGACCTTTCTATCTCATCAACAAACTTGGCTTGTCTTGGATCTTCCAAGCTTTCGGACTCATAATATATTTCACTCAACTATAGAGATAGTGAACTTTTTAGGATTCAATCCTTCAACATTGCTAAGAATATCATATTTAAGTGTAATATTTATTCTAATGGTATCACTAGAAATTCGTCACATTTTCTTCAAATTCTTCTTCACTAATTTCAAGAACTTTTTGGTGGTTTCAAGATCACTTGAATAATCTACAACACTCTTTCATCTCACCTATAAATTTATTTCATGACATCAACATAATATTTTGAAGAGTTTCTACTTCTTCACGCATATCCATCTATAGATTCAAATTGTGTCTCTCCATCTTTTCCACAAGAGTATATGTATTCGCATCATGGCACACATAAATTATTCTTTGTATTCAAGAATCTAGAACTTCACTAAACATTATTCAATAAATAAAATGTAATGTCCTTAGACAACAAAGAATCCTTATATGGATTATGAAGTTTTTTCTTATTCAAAATTAATTTATCAACCATTTCTTTGGAAACAATATTATTCTACCGCTACTATCTATGGTTATTTTAAAACACGTACCTCATGAATTACACATTTATAAACATTTATTTCCTCAATATGCAATTATTATCCATTTTCAAAAGGTTTAAAACACATTATTCATCACGGGTGTTTCTCTAGTTTGAATTTTATTGGTGTAATGAATTTATTCAACAATTTTTCATTTGCATGTGTAATATGCACACTACAAAAATTTATTGCACTTATTTTTATCATTATGTACATGTGTAAAATCAAGCTCTCTATGCCCAATTTATCCAAAATAAAAAAATTGGTAGTGAATTTATTTCCATGGCGTTGAACTTTGTCTTCTAATTTTCCTCTACCTCTTTGCACACCATCATTACACTATGAAGTGTTTAAATCTTGTTCAACAATATTAGTAGCCTAAAATTCTAGTTATGATGTAAATTCATAGCATTGCATTCACTTGAGGATTGTTGTAGAGGAGTTTATTTCAATACTAATACTATTGTAATTTATTGTGCCTTTATTTATAATTTTTCTTCATTTATTTTTATAAGAAATTATTTTTCCTTACAAGTTATGTATAGAACTTTGCATGTGTAAGGCCATCATATTGCATAAATTTGTAGGCTACATGGTCTAAGATAGTCCTGTAGTTAGAACATCTAAGCATAACTACATCAAATGCCCAATGAAAAACAACACTTAATAAATTAAAATGGATATAATGGATTTGTATATCAATGGTAAATTAAGTATATATCATATTGTGTTATGTGTATCCTTTATCTCTTCACACCTAAAATAGAACATGCAGGCACACGATTTTATTAAACGAGAGGATACACATGCAATAGATAAAGGATCATTCCAAAAATAGATAGGATAAAAATAACAAAAATAGGAGAATAATTGTAGAGTCCATTTTGTAAATCCTTTTTCATTGATCACTTATCTTATCTTTTAGCCAAAAATTAAAGTAAACTCCAATGCTCATCAAATATGTTCCAAACCTTATATTTGGTAATGATTTTAGGGATACAAAATTTCACAAAGATTCCATAAATGTCGTAAAAAAATATCATCTTGAGCAGAATTAAGCTTGTTGAAATTAACAACAAATCTATTAGAGTCCCACTTCTAGACAATAATTGGAACATCATTCTTAATAATATTAATATTATTTTACATTTCCCTATTTACATTAATGTCAATGAATGCATTTGTACATAAGAAATGATACAAATATCCACTTTTTTTTATGTTTGAATGACTCCATACCCTATTCTAAATTGATGTAGGTTGTAAGAAACCAATGAGATTATAGAATTTGTTTAATTCCATCCTATGAAATTGTTCAAAAAAACTCCAAGCCTTTTCAAGAATCTCATCTTGTGCATGCCTAACAAACATGAGATGCCATGAACCACATTTATTCCATATATTTTGTCAAATAATTTATGGTCATGTTGCTTGCTTCAAATTATTGTATGCATTGTTGAGTAATTTGAACCATGGCTTGTAGTTCTTATTATATAGTTTCATAGACACATTGAGGTATTTTTACTAGGTTATGGTGCTAATAACAACAAATAAAAATACCTTTTTTAAAAATCAATTTTGTTTCCCCTCTATATTGTGGCTCACCATTTGGCATAGGTTGGAGATATGTTGGAAGATTTGTGGTACTAGAAATCATGCTTGAAATCATTTGTACTTGGATTTTAGTTGTAGAGTAGATTTTGTGTGTTCTCCTATTCTTTAAGCTAGAGAAAGAGAGTCTATTAATAATATAAAATATGATTAAGAAGGTAGGTAACATATTTTGTGAATTCTGTCATGTTTCTGCTCATCATTAATAGTATAGAACAAGCTACTCAGAATGGAGAAGACACACTTGATAGATAATAGATTGATATTTCATGAGCAAATGATGAAATATCCACTTGAGATATGATCTATCAAGAAACTCTTACAAACATTTTTACCATTGTAGATCTTTCCATTTCAGTGCCACTCCCGTTTAGGAAAATAATTTCTACAACCCTTCTCACTTCCTTCACTCTTCGAATTTGGGATCACTCAAAAAATCAACAAATTATTAATATATATGGGGAAACTGATGTTAGAGAAGATAATAAAATATTATATCTAACTTTTGTCTCAAAATAGCCACTTGTAGTAGTGAAATGACACTCTTTCTTGAAAGAGGTCTAATATGGCTGATAGAATATGGGGATGCCACCCAAAAAATTTATATAGGGTTTGCCTCACTCTGTAAAGAGATAGAGGGTGGGGGCTTGAGTATATATATGGGCACAGTACATCATGGATGACCATTGGATAAAGAGAAGGATAGGAGAGTTCTAATTAACTATATATATAAGTCATAACTACCCTCCCCCATTCTTGCAATTGATTAAATATATGTTGGGGATAACATGTTGATGAATCCTAGGAGATCTTATACGTGGAGCTGTTTGGAACTATATAAGGTCGGGGAGGAGTAGATGAGAGGCAATGTTATATTAAGTGGTTCATTATTCTTCACCATTTAGGGATATGGGCCCTACCCTCCTCAAATTTGTACCATGTTTGAAATTTGTTACATGCTTCATTGATTTGAAGGATAAATCTCGTTATAGATGTAAGGGTACATTAGTTTCCGATTACTAATAAATGTAGTTATAAAATTAATGGAAGCTTGAATTAATCATATGGTTTGTTCAGATGCATGTTATTAGAGATTGCTGGAGAATAAATGTTCTTGGAACTAGTCTATTGTGTTAGAAAATTGTGTTTACTCAATGAAATTGAATAAAGTGACATTTTCTTAATTTTTATTTCATTTGCTAGGATGTTAGTCGCTCTATGTTGTGTTAGTTCTGCACACTACATGGTCGAGTGTTTTCCTTAAGTGTATCCCCTATAAAAGGAATGATAACCAGATCATACCAAGCCAAGAACATAGATGCAAATCAAGCACCACGATCTATAAGATGAAAATAATTATCCAAAATTACTTTACATAAAACTTTTTTGCAAACAAATGATCATCAATATCATATATTATTATGGAACTCAATGAAATACAATGAGAATGGGTCTTGCTTATATAGACAAGGAATAAAAATCTAAGAACCAATAAAGGTCATAGATCAAGAAATAAATCAAGGAAATAACTAGTCAATTATGATGCCTATTAAAACAACCCACTTGAAACCTAAGAACAACCTAAGATTAGTTAGGAAAATAATGGAATATTGTTTTTTGTTTAAAAGAGTCTACAACCAGGTTACAAGACAACAGTTGTCACTAACAAGTTCAAGATCAATTCTAATCCTCTAGAATATATTTTTCTTTTATTAACAATTATTAGAGGTCACAAGGTCTAAAATTTAGGGTTAGAAAGTTCAATTAGGTTCAAAGGGTAATTCCTCACCATACCCACTCTCTAAAGAGCTCTAAAGATTCTAATTGATTTTTCTCAAAATTAACACATTCAAAATTTCTTTCAATCATTCCCACTAGATAGGAAATTTCCTTACCTTTCCAATGATATAAAAATTCCTCCTAACTCCTCATATTTATTAAGTTATGAACCAACGGGCCTTGGGGTGAAAATTTTCCCCAAGAGCAGGCCTGCGGGCCCAAAGGAGAAAATTTTCCCATGCATGGGTCTCAGGCAACGGGGAGAAATTTTTCCCCAAGGGTGGGTCAGCAGGGCATGGGGAGAAATATTTCCTAGAAGAGAAGTCAGGTTCGGCGCGGCTACGGGAGACGTTTTGGAAATTTCCCGTGTGGGGTGAAAAACCACCTTTGACTCGCTCGCGCTCCCACGAGTCCGCAAGTCCGAAAGGGACACATGGCGCCTCGTAAGCCAATGTGGGGAAAGCGAGGAGGTGGGGATAAAAGAGATTTAATTCCCGAAGGGCAAAAAGGATAAAATTTGAACCCGTGCCTCCGTCGATGCTTCGCGATGCCACGTGACAACTCTTGATTGGGTGCGGGCCGGGCGGGCGATAGGGAAAAGTAGAAAATTTTCCCAAAATTTTTCGAAAACGCAAAAGGCGTAGAAACTTAGAAAGGAACCCACTCCTTCGCCAATACATCATGGTGCCACATGGTAGCCTCTCGATTGGTTGTGGGTGAGCGGGGAAATTTTAGAAATATTTCCCAAAAATTTTCTCGAACCTCTAAGGGAAAAATTTGGGGCCCGCAAGTCCGCCAAGGAAACTTTTCCCAAAATTTTTATTTTTGATGAGCTTAAAATTATGTTTGACGCAAAACGAAGAAAAAAATTTAGAAGGCCATAACTTTTGATAGAGATCTTGGTTTTGGGAAAACGAAAAATTTCTAGAAATCTCTTGACGTCCTCTTTACTCAGGAATCATTAAATTTTAATTTTGATAAAGTTTAAGGAGTCAATTTCAAGAAAATGATCTGCTAGCTTTTACAGTGCAAATTGGTAAATTTTAACTTATAAGATTTGTTCAATTTGATCTTCTTCCTCTCTCAACATGTCAAATATAAATGGAGAATTGTTCTCGATGAATTTAAGAAGGATTTCGAGATTCGATTTGTCTGATTGATTTATAATTTGAAAATTTACATTTCTTGACATCAAAACAATTGTAAGAGGGTTGAGCCCATTTTTGCTAAGTTTTCTAAGAAGTTCCTTAAGTATTTTTTTCCAATTGGATTCGTTTAGGGCATACTAATTCAATTTAATCATTTAAATTGTTATTTCATTGTTGCAGGTTTGAACTGTGCATTTTTAGATAAAGTATTTTCTAGTTTGAAGATACCAAACAAATATCAAATTTTAAAGGATCTATTCACCATTTTCATCTTCCAAGTATTATAATTCATTCCAATTATAATCTAATACATTTATTTGATTCAATTCAACTATTTAAAAGCTAGAATACATCTCTGATTTCCAATTTTCACATATTTCAAAAGACAGAGTATTACACTTCCTTCATACACATTTCTTTCTTTCAAACAGAGATTACAACTCACATTTAGATGATTAAATTCAATACAATGATGCAATTTGAGGAAGGTTAGGAAATCCTTTATTGATTTCAAAAGACAACTTTACAATTTCCTTCTTTCATTCCTCAATTTCATCATATAGGACACAATTTCCTGCTTTCAAAAGAACAAAATAGAGTATGTCTCTTTCACATTTCAATTTACACTTTCATAACCAATGCAACATATTTTAATTACAAAACATATAAAATTTCACCCACTTCAAGTGGGAAAGGTTACAGTAATATTTAACTCACAAGGGACTGTCAAACTTGTCTTTTCTCAGCTCTAGAACAACAACATGCATATTTCTCATTCTTCCAAATTGTGATCACAACAAGAGTAGCGGTATATCAACACTCTCCACCCAACCAAGACATCCAATGAAGAGGAGAAGTCATCCTTCTTCATCGTCCCCGAGCCCCAACCACAATGCAATAAAAGACGTGATCCAACTCATGGCAACAAAGGCTTCCAAAACACACACAAGCAGCATTTTGTTTCACATATAAAAACACAATCCAAAACAAAATGTAGTTTTGCGAACTACACTAAAAGCATCACAAACAAAACTAAGGCTTTATCAAGCAAGCCAAAGGAGTAAGAAACTATGGGGGATGCTACTTGTGCCTCCCAAAGGGGAAATGGGTATCACCACCTGATTTCAAACCGCCAAAAATATAGTATATCAAAGCCTTGACACACCCTTATGCCTCCCCCAAGTACCCCTTATTCCTCACATTTCCTTATGCCTTCCCAACCTCTTATTGAACCCCATAATGAGTGAATAAATGCAAGTTATTTCTTTGTAAGGTGGAACCCAAATCCCAACTCCCTCCACCCTTATACCTCCCTAAAACACACTTGTCCCTCCCAAAAATAAACCCCATAGTCTTCTCCTACACCATTCCTAGGCCATCTACCCAACAACCCACAACATGCCTAAACATTCAGACATTAACATTTACATTCATAAAAGAAAAGAATTTCAAGAGCCAAGCCCTTAGCTCTCCATGATGGAGTTTCCCAAGTTCCAAAAAAACAGCTTGTTTCCAAGTAAACAATCCAAAAAATCCACCAAACAAAAAGCATGGAACAATCTTCAAGCTTCTCCAAAAACAAGATCTCCCAAAACAACAAGAAATTCACCTAATGATGAAGTTTCCAAAGTGAAGCAACCCCAAAACAAGGCACGGAATTCAATTTTTTTAGAAGAGGGAAGGGAAGAGGATGAGGTGGGTCCATGTAGGATGCCACATCACACATCCTCAACCCCAACCCAAAAGTCAACTTCTTTCTCCAATGCATAATAAATAGGTGGGTGAATAATATGACAGTTTACTTACACACTCAAATCCAACCCACACCCCTAAGGACTGAAATTAAATCATGTAAGAAAAGTGCAATTAAAACTTACAATTTGACTCACACAAATGCGTTAAGAAAGTCTAAATTCAACTCTCCAACCATAGGTATGGTTGGTAAATAAATTTAAGAGGTATGAGACAAGTTTAACTTGTCCCACCACCTCCAAAATAAGCCTCCAAGGACAAATTTGAATTTCCAAGAAAGTGGAGTGTTTCACACTTAAAAGTCAACTTACACATCACTTACATATCACTTACACATCACTTAGACATTACTTATAACACTTTCAATCATCACTAAAAATTCTCATTAATTACCTTCTTATGACATATTTGATTTATTTATTTTAACAATATGATTACTCACAATATTTACACACCATTTAATAATTAATGAAATGGTAAAAGCACAACAAAATAAATACATGCAAACATTAACAAAGGGACCAAATAGAAGAAAAATATATAAAACCCTTGGTCACATTGAAAGGTGATCCCCCATGGGAATCCCTAACAACAAACAACACACACAAACAAATATAGTTGCCATAGTGACCTTGTTGAATTCATCTAGAATTCCAATGTGGTTGGTCTCCAATCCCCTGATGTTTGTTGTGATATTTTAACCTACAAAGCACAAATACCTCCTTCGGCCTAGTGGCCATATCAGAACATCTAAAATAATATAATTAAATTTCTAAAACCATCTAGATATATGGATCACAACAACATCGAAGCAACCAACAAGATCATTTGCAATTTTACTCAACAACTATATCATCATCAAATAATTTCTATTTCTAGGTCTACTCAAAATATCCACATATCACATGTCCGAACAACATCCATAGTAGAACCATGTCAAACAATATATCAACATCAATATCCAAAATGCCTCTAATAATCATCATGTATCATAACTAAATCAAGTCAACAATAATCCATGATCTAACATCTAACATCATACTATAATAAAGTCCATAATAATGTCCATAATATAATCAGTAGTATCATGATTAGTATCAAAATGTGTCAAAGGGAAGTGGGCACTACATCCCCCTCCCCTTAGACTTAACTTCCTCCTAGAAGACACTGGAACAAATGTGGAAACTCAACTCATAATAAAGCAACATTCTCCCATGTAGCTGCAATCTCATCATATCTTTCCCACTACACTCAGACCTGATCAACCTCTCTACCTCAAAGGCCCAGGGTCCTGCGATCTAGGATGAAAATGGACTCCACCATCACCTACCCCTAATCCTGCACCTACAATGATGTCGAATATAACACATGAGAAGGATCTATAACATATCTCCTAAGAACTGAAACATGAAACACATCATGTACATGAGACAAGCTAGGTGGCAATGCTAGATGGTAGGCCAAAGGGCCGATACGCTCTAAGATCTCAAAAGGACCAACGAACCTAAGGGCTAACTTAGAACCTTTTCCATAAAGGATAAGGCTCTTATGTGGTTTTACACAAAGGAACACCTTCATGCCTACATCAAAACTACGGTCAGTCCTATGCTGATCTGCATACTTCTTCTACCTGTCATGTGCCTCCTATAGTCTCTGTCTCGATCAAAATCACTTGCTACTCCATGTCCTCCAACAAATCCGGTCTAAGAGAAACTTTATACTCTAACTTGTCCCAACTAAGAGGTGTCCTGCACTCTCTACCATACAAGGCCTGAAAAGGAGCCATGCCTATCAAACTCTAAAAACTATTATTTTAGGCAAACTCCACCAAGTACAAGTACTCCTCCCATCTAGATCTGCTTTGAGCCATTACATACATCCCGAGCATGGCTTCTAAAATCTAATTCACCCACTCATTATGTCCATTTGTCTCAGGGTGATATGTTGTGCTGAAATTGATCTTCATCCCGAGGGCATGCTACATGGTAGTCCAAAAGTGGGAAGTATACAAAGGATCGCGGTCACAAATAATTTTCTATGGAATCCTCGTGCAACCTAAAAATCTTGTCCAAATGTACCCGTGCAGATTTGTACTAGTTGTATAAGTGGTCTTCACCAGAGAAACGTGAGCCACTTTTTTTTCAATTTATCAACCATGACCATGATGGCGTTGTGGTGATATCTCAACATTGGTAGCCTAATAATGAAGTCCATGGAAATGGTGTCCCATTTCCACTGCTGTATGGCATGAGGAAAGAGAAGTCCAGTTGGATGTTGATGCTTAAAATTTACTTTATGACACTCTAAATATCATGAAATAAATCGGGCCACGTCTCGAAAGTCCTCTCCAAGTGATACAATGTTTCTCAAAGTAGCATGCATCTTCTTCACCCCAAGGTGGGCTGAATAGGGTGCATGATGTGCTTATGTTAATATGTCTTACCTCAATCCTCTATCTATGGAAACATAAACCTGACCTCTCGTGCCTCGAGAAGGCCATCTTCATCTAGTGAGAAACCATCAAAATTCCCCTCAAGGGGCCTCTAAGACTTGATCTCTAATCTAGATACAATGTAGAAGCTCTCATGAGGGAGCTGCTAAAGAATCCCGCTTTACAAATATGTTCTCACTTAGGTGGCCATAGCCACATGTCTCCATCTACCGAGAGCGTCTACCACCACATTCTCCTTAACCTTCATATGCTCTATCTCCATATCATACTAAAAAAACTCCATCCAATGCCGCTGACGAGCGTTGAGATTGGGGCTGCGTGAAGAGGTGGCGAAGACTCAAGTGATCTATCCTGAGTGTGAATCTCAGACCAAGAAGAAAGTTCCTCTATCTCGATCATGAGTTGGCTAATTAAGCTTGTAATATTTGATTTTACGATATTTAAAATCCACTACTCGCCCTCCTACATCAATACACCTCTAAGCCCTACTAAAGAAGAATCCGTGCAAATGAAAAACTCACCCCGTGGATCCGCACCGCAAGAATAGGTGTTGTAGTGAGACATTCCTTTGGTGTACTAAAGCCCTACCCACACTGTCCGACCAAACAAAATTCTTGCCTTTCCTTTGAAAGGAAGTGATGGGGTGCACAATCCGAGAGAAGTTCTGAATAATTCTCCTATAGTAACTTGCTAATCCCATGAAGCCGCATACCTTAGTCACGGAGTGGGTGCTAGCCAATTCATGATAGCTCTAATCTTGGAAGGATCGATGGAAATACCTTCCCTAGAAATGATATGACCTAAATATTGCACCTCCGTCTAAAAGAATGCACACTTATCCAAGTTCTCGTAAAGTCTGCTACTCGCGAAGACACTCAAGAACTTAGAAAAGGTGCCCTCATGCTCCTCATGCATATGTGATTAAATCAAAATGTCATCAAGGAAAATGAGCACGAAGTTATCTAAGAAGGTCATAAATACCCCATTCATCAAACTCATAAACATTGCGGGGCATTAGTCAAACCAAAAGGCACCACTTTGTGAACTGAAGTGGCCATATCTCGTACGAAAGGCGGTCTTATGAATATCCTCCTCTACAATCCTCAACCGGTGGTAGCCTCGACTTAAGCTCTATCTTAGAGAAAGTTGTGTCTCCCTTTATCTCGATCAAACAAATCATCAATGCGTGAAAGGGGATAACGATTCTTGATCGTTACTTTGTTCCACCGGTGGTAATCAATACACAACCCCAAGGATCCATCCTTCTTTACAAAGATCACAAGTACAACCCAAGGGGATACACTAGGATGGATAAGGAATTTCTCCAAAAGGCCCTCAAGTTGCAACTTGAGCTCACAGAGCTCGGGGTGGTCATCGATAAGGTGCTCATGAGATAGGATCTGCTCCCGCAACCGGCATCTATATGAAAATAAATCTCACATGAGGGTGGTAACTCCGGTAGTTTCCTAGAAAGATAGCTGCAAACTCTCTCAAAATGGGATGATCATCTAGCGATGGTCCACTAGACCCATCCTCTGATCTATCACTGACTGTAATAGCATACATCTGACAACCCCATCACGCACACTACTTAAGCTGCATAGCAGATATGGTGCAAATGGAAATAGGTCTCCTAACCCCTAAGATCACTAACTCAACTCCTAGATCATCTGCACAAAATATAATCTTGTGGTAACAATCCACTTTGGATTTGTGTGTAGATAACCAATCCATACCCAAGATGACTCCATAAGAGCCCAAAGGAAGGATACAAAGATCCGAGGTAGTGGTGAAAGGTCCCAAATCCACTACACACTCCTTGACTAGTAAGTCTACAAAGATCTTGCCTCGAAACCATCTAAACATCCCAACTATGACCTTTCCTAACTACCACCAGCCTGTATCACTCTACTAAAGATGGTGTAATAAAAGAATCGAGAAGAACCAAGAAAAAAATAGAGGTAGGAATACCACCAATGTTGCCTACAATCTCAATAATCGTACTCGATGCTTTTCCCGGTGGTTCTCAACCACTGCGTACATCCTATGACTGCACCCCATATCACAAAAAATAGGCTCTGAGATCTATGTCTTACCCTTGTTATTAGGGTTCCATGAGAAGTCTCTCCAAAAATTTCTAGTAGCACCACAACCAAAACAACTACCTCATCCTCTCCTCTCGTGCAAAGCAGCTCCTGGCCGGTACTGGAGGTCCGTGGTGTGGATCCCGATGATCCGGTGTGACCTATTGAGGTCTCTACCGTTGAGCTCCTATAGAGTGAGCTCTTCAGCACCCTATTTCTTGATGGGACCCCTGGAGGAGGCCCCATACTCGACCTCTTTGTGCATCAAACCTCTCTCGGAGGTCTATAAGGTGGGCGGGACTACTTTTGCTGCTATGGTCTAAAATATTACTTTGTTGAACCCTATCCACTATGAGGAAGAGGTATTGACCCCATCGATCTGCTGTCATACATCTGTTGTATGTGGCTCCGCACTCAGTCTCTAGCGTGTTAGGTCTTTCCCCAAGTCTCCTCTGCTATATAGGCCTTCTCGACGGCCTTAGCTAATGTTTATGGAAAATGGATCCTCACTGCACCTCCAATGTCTAGATTCAGGCCCCGAATGAACCTATAGGTCTATACTTGCTCATCCTGCATGTAATCAACATACTAGAGTAGATCTAGAAATCTACTCTCATACTCAACCACTATAAGAGATTCCTACTTTGGAGGTCATGAAACTCATCAATCCTTTGTTGTATGAACCTCTGAGATAAATATTTTCTCCTGAAACACTCCTCAAAGAGCTCCTAGGTAACTATCTCAGAATCAACATGGAGCTTCTACTCCTCTGTCCTCCACCAAACACCAGCTCCATCCCTCAATAGATGGATCGTAACACGAGCTTTCATGTTGCTAGAACAAGGGCAGATCTTGAAGCACCCGCTCAAGATTACCAACCAAGCCTTTACCTAAAATCCACCTATGTCACCAGAATAATGTGATGGCCAAAGCTTTAAGATCTCCCTGATGTGATCTCAGTAGCTATGGTCCGACAGCCTCTAAGCCTCTTTGTATGTTGATCCCTAAGCCTAGGGCTCCGAGACCTCTTTCTATGTCCCAAAATTGGTCACCCTATCCCCTTTGTGGTGATTCGATCTGGCTCGACTCGCATGGAAGTTCTCTCCTCCATGATCCTCGCTAGGTTGAGGAGATACGTGACCCTCAATGGAAGTGACTCTATCATGTCCGGTTACATGTCCTCCTACTCGATCCTCTGCGTGATCGGCATTAACATCCTAAAGAGTATGTAAAATCTATGGTAGGATGGCTAGTACAATATGATCTAGTGGTGGTAAGTCTAGGTCTATGTGAAAAGACCCCTTGTCCCATCTCGCACCTCCTACACAAACCAAGGAGAGTTAGTTCATCTTTCTAAGTTTTATTCAATTTCCATGTTTACTAAAATATGTAACTTATGAACTAAATTGTTTTCTAGATTTAAAAGTGTGCTAGGTTTAAGGTTCATGTCTTAAGTTTTCTAGTGTGCCCAATGGCCCAAGATTTTGAACCATCGCTCCGATACCAAGTGTGATGCCCGTTAAAACAACCCACTTGAGTCCCAAGAACTCGGGATTAGTTAGGAAAATTATGGAATAATTTTTTTATTTAAAAGAGTCTACAACCAGTTACTGACAACAATTATTACTAACAAGTTCCAAATTAATTCTAATGCTCTAGAATATAATTTTTTTATTCACAATTATTAGAGGTCACAAGTTCCAAAATTTAGGGTTAGAAAGTTCAATTAGGTTCGAGGGGTAATTCCTCACCATACCCATTCTCTAAGGGCTCTAAAGATTCAACTTGATTTTTCTCAAAATTAACACATTCAAAATTTCCATCAATCAATCTCACTTTGGATAGGAAATTTCCTCACCTTTCCAAAGGATATAAAGAAGTCCTCCTAACTCCTCATATTTCTTAAGCTATGGGACGGCGGACCTTGGGGTGAAAATTTTCCCCAAGAGTGGGCCCGGGGCCCGGGGAAAAATTTTCCCATGCGCAGTCTCTGACCCGTGGGAGAGAATTTTTCTGCGCAGTGCGGGGAGAAATATTTCCTAGAGGAGGAGTCGGGAAGGCAGGGCCGTAGGAGAAATTTTGGAAATTTCTCGCATGGGGAAAAAACCCACCTTTACACCCACACTCCCACGAGTCCGCAAGTCCGCAACGGACACGTGGCACCTCCTAAGCCAACGTGGGGAAAGCAGAGTGTCGGGGATAAAAGAGGTTTAATGCCCCGAAGGGAAAAAGGGTAAAATTCACCCACACCTCTGCCAACACCTCGCAATGCCACATGGCAACTCCTTATTGGCTACAGGCCGGTAAGGTAGCGGGGAAAAGTAGAAAAATTTCCCAAATTTTTTCAAAATGGCAAAAGGTAGAAAGGAATCCGCTCCTCCGCCAACACCTTGTGGTGCCACGTGCTAGTGTCTTATTAGCTACAGGCCAGTGGGATGGCAAGGAAAATTTGGAAAATTTTCCCAAAAAAATTCCAAATCTCTAAGGGAAACATTCACACCCGTGGGTCTCGCTAAGAAATATTTCCCAAAATTTTTATTTTTGACAATTAAAATTAGTTTTGACACCAAATGAAGAAAAAATTCAAAAGTCCATAACTTTAGATAGAGATCTTGGTTTTGGGAAAACGAGGAATTTCTGGAAATCTCTCGATGTCCACTTTACTCATGAATCATTAAAGTTTTGTTTTGATAAAGTTTAAGGAGTCGATTTCAAGAAAATGATCTGCAGGCTTTTACAATGTAAACTGGTAAATTTTAACTTATAAGATTTGTTCAATTTGATCTTCTTCCTCTCTCAACATGTCAAATAGACATGGAGAATTGTTCTTATATGGATTTAAGAAGGATTTCAAGATTCAATTTGTCTAATTGATTTGCAATTTGAAAATTTACATTTCTTGATAGCTATACTGATCGTAAGAGGGTTAAGCCAATTTTTCCTAAGTTTTCTGAGATGTTCCTTATGTATTTTTGTCCAATTGGATTCATTTGGGAATACTACTTAAATTTAATCATTTAATTGTTATTTCATTGTTGCGGGTTTGAATGCATTTTTAGATAAAGTATTTACCAGTTTGAAGATAGCAAACAAAGATGAAATTTTAAATGATCTATTCATAATTTTCATCTTCCAAGTATTAGAATTCATTCAAATTCTAATCTAATACATTTAATTGATTCAATTCAACTATTCAAAAGCTAGAATACATCTCTAATTTCTAATTTTTACATATTTCAAAAGACAGTATTACACTTCCTTCATACGCATTTTTTCTTTCAAACAGAGATTACAACTCATGTTTAGATGATTAAATTTAATACAATGATGAAATTTGAGGAAGGTTATGTAATCCATTATTAATTTCAAAAGAAAACTTTACAAGTTTCTTCTTTCATTCCTCGATTTCATCATACAAGAAAAAATTTCTTGCTTTCAAAAGAACAGGACAGAGTATGTCTCTTTCACATTTCAATTTACACTTTTATAACCAATGCAACATCTTTCCATAACAAAACATAGACAAGTTCACCCACTTGAAGTGGGAAAGGTTCCAATAAGATTTAATTTCATAAGGGACTATCAAACTTGTCTTTTCTCACTCTAGAATAACAACATGCATATTTCTCAATCTTCCAAATTGTGATCACAACAAGAGTAGAGAAAAGGCAACACTCTCCACCCAACCAAGACATCTAATGAAGAGAAGCCATCCTTCATCATTGGCCCCGAGCCCCAACCATAGTGCAATAAAAGATGTGATTCAACTCATGGCAACAAAGGCTTCCACAACACACACAAGCAACATTTTGTTTCACATATAAAAACACAGTCCAAAATAGAATGTAGTTTGCAACTATACTAAAAGTATCACAAATAAAAGTAATGATTTATCAAGCAATCCAAAGGAGCAAGAAACTATGGGGATGCTACTTGTGCCTCCCAAAGGGGAAATGGGTATCACCACCTGATTTCAAACCACCAAAAATATAGTATATCAAATCCCTGACACACCCTTATACCTCCCCCAAACACCCTTTATTCCTCACATTTCTTTATGTCTCCCCAACCTCTTATGGCACCCCATAATGAGTAAATAAATGCAAGCTATTTCTTTGTAAGATGGAACCCAAATCCCAACTCCCTCCATCCTTATACCTCCCTAAAACACATTTTTGCCTCCCACAAAATAACCCCCATAGTCTTCTTCTACACCATTCCTAGGCCATCTACAAAATAACCCACAATATGACAAAACATTCACACATTAACATTTACATTCATAAAAGTAAAGAATTTCAAGAGTCAAGCTCTTACCTCTCCATGATGGAGTTTCAAGTTCCAAACAAGAGTTGTTTCCAAGAAAATAATCCAAAAAATCCACCAAACAATAAGCATGCAACAATCTTCAAGCTTCTCCAAAAACAAGAGATCCCAAAAAGCAAGAAATTCACCCAAGGATGAAGTTTCCAAAGTGAAGCAACCCCAAAACAAGGCAATGAATTTGAATTTTATAGAATAAGGAAGGGAAGAGGATGCGGTGGGTCCATGTAGGATGCCACATCACACATCCTCAACCCCAACCCAAAAGTCAACTTCATTCTCCAATGCATAATAAATAGGTGGGTGAATAATATGACTTTTTACTTACACACTCAAATCCAACCCACACCCCAAAGGACTGAAATTAAATCATGTAAGAAAAGTGCAATTAAAACTTACAATTTGACTTACACAAATGCATTAATAAAGTCTAAACTCAACTCTCCAACCATAGGTATGGTTGGTAAATAAATATAAGAGGTATGGGACAAGTTTAACTTGTCCCACCAGCCTCCAAAATAAGCCTCCGAGGACAAATTCGAATTTCCAAGAAAGTGGAGTATTTCGGACTCAAAAGTCAACTTACACATCACTCACATATCACTTACAAATCCCTTGCACATTACTTATAACACATTAAATCATGGCCAAAAACTCTCATTAATTACCTTCTTGTGACATATTTGATTTATTTATTTTAACAATATGATTACTCACAATATTTACACACCATTTAATAATTAATGAAAGGGTAAAAGCACCACAAAATAAACACATGCAAACATTAACAAAGGGACCAAATAAAAGAAATAATACATAAAACCCCTCTGTCACATTTAAAGGTGATCCCCCATTGGAATCCCTAACAACAAACAACACACACAAAAAAATACAGTTGTCATGGTGGCCTTGTTGAATTCATCTAGAATTCCAATGTGGTTAGTCTCCAGTCCCCGATGTTTGTTGTGATATTTTAACCTCGTAAAACACGAATACCTCCTTCGGCCTCATGGCCATATCAGAACATCCAAAATAATATAATTAAAATTCCAAAACCATCTAGATATATGGATCATAACAAGATCCAAGCAACCGACAAGATCATTTGGAATTTTACTCAATAACTATATCATCATCAAAAAATTCCATTTCTAGGTCTACTCATAATATCCACATATCACATGTCCGAACAACATCCATAGTATAACCATGTTAAATAGTATATCAACATCAATATCCAAAATTCCTCTAATAATCATCATGCATCATAATTGAATCAATTCAACAATAATCCATGATCTAACATCTAACATCATACTATAATAAATGCCATAATCATGTTCATAATATAATCAGCGGATTGCATGATCGGTATCAAAAGGTGTCAAAGGGGAGTGGGGACTACATCAATACCATAGATGAAGGAAAGAACTATACCTAACAACTAGATAATATCTCCTAATATCTAAATAAGGTAAAATAAATATCCACACACATAAGTTGGTGAGGATGAATATAATAAAGGTAAATAAATTACCTAGGTGAACATAAGCTAAGGTAAATACCTACTCTAACACCCTACCATATAGCTTCAATTATTTTTATTGTAAGAAAAATTAATTGAAAGAAAAATAAACACTATATCTAATTTTCTATAGGAATTCTTAGTATACTATTAATAAATATGAAGCTCAATATTCTTTGGTGGATATAACATTCAAAATATTAAATTCTTAAGGTTAAATGCATAATCATTGGTGGTTTCTTCCCAGGATTGTTTGACTTGAACTAATTGTGCAAATATGACCTTGTTGGCATCTACTTGATTATGTTTGTATATTGGTTTGTTGCATGTGTGTTCATTTATTTTTTATATGGTCTCTTTTTCTTTTGGGAAAGTTTGAATATAAATTATATTTCCATACCTCCTTCCTATTTTGTGAAGTTGTAGAAACTATTTCATCAAATAAAATTGATTATTATAATATACTAAAAATCCAATATATTTTATTTTAATTTGAGATATGTTTTACATATTTCAAATATATGTGTTTAAGATATCATCACTCAGTATATCAATAATTTCATTAATTCTCTATAAAAATACTTACAATGGAGATGCACCTTAGCTTTTTAATAATAAATATATGAAATAATTTGGTGCCATGTTAAAAAATTTAAGTAATGTTTAAAAAATAAACCCCCTTAGAAGTGGGATGAGAATGTTTACAGTAGCAAAGAAATTTAAAAATAATACAGTTAAAAATGTAGAAATACAAGAAAATAATATTAAATTGGCATAAGATGTCCCAAAAATAACATAAACTAGAAGAATAATCATGACAATAGCCTAATTAATTATTTTCTCAATTATATAACTAGCAATCACACCAAAGGGTCAGAACGGATATTCTTAGATATACAACAAAATTAATTGTTTCCTATGCACAAAAGGATATTAAAGCCAAATGTTCGATGAGAATAGAAGCTTTAGCATAGGAAGGTTAATTTATAGAAGGGAGTGTAATGTAATATTATTTTGAAAGCGAGAGAATATTAATTGTAAAACTTGGAAAAATAAGTAATTGTTGAAGTACATGAAAAAGATAAATTTCTATTATATGTGAAGGTAAAAGGATGAAGCAACAACTTGGATTCATAAAATATTGGAGAATCACAAAGGGATGCACACTTGAGGGGGTGATTGCTCCTATTTTTTCTAGAGGTGGAAGGAGGCCATGTGAGACATCTTGGACTACCTTTTCAATGAACAATTTGATGATATATATAGATGATTGTGACTTCAGACTCTTGAGAAAATTATCAATGTAAGACCTATGTCATTTTCATCTCCATTGTCAATAGTTATGCAAATCCTTATAATAAGTATTTTTAGAGTAGAGGGAGATAAAGAGCATGCCTTCAAAAAATAAACACAATAGGTTTGATTATCATAAAATAAGGTGAATCAAATGCAAACACTATAATTGGCCATAGTTTTTATTTTTTCAATTTTCATCGTCGCCAAAAAATTCAAGATAAGACCAAAAAAATAACATGAAGCCACTATAATCACTTGTAGGTTTGGTTTTGTCTATTTTGGATGCAACCTTCTTAAAATGAATCAAGGGGGACATGGGGGGAGATCTCACTTCTATGAGGCTAGGAGACCCGCAGCAGAGGAAAGGAAAGATGGAACTTTTGTCAAAGTGAGATCTCATTGGAGGTAAATCTGATGCGTTAAAGTATTGTATTATGTGAGAATTCAAAAGTGTCGGGAAGTAGGTAGTGGGGAGATCTCACCCGAGTGACACCTTCTTAGTAGACTTAAAAGTAAAATAGGGTGAGGTATTTGTCGACAAATTGAGAACTAATCAATGTAATAATAAACAAAAGAGCTGGAAATTCCCCCTGTGTGAGACCTTGTGATGAGAATTAGAGTTTAATTTCCTCTTCTTTCATCAAGAAGGTATTATACCTACCACCTTCTACAAATCAACCATTCGATATATTTTTGTGTCCATATGGACCACCATTAATCATCATATTCAAGCATAAATTTGATCTAAATTAAAATATTACTAATAATATACCACCTTTGTACGTTGGAATGTAGGGAACATTAACTCTTGACACACCATTAATAAAAAAAAATCTTTGGCTATTAAGGAAGATAGAATCCTAAAGTAATAATTACAAAATTAAATCTTCAACATCACCAAAATATTTAGAAGGAAAAACATGCATATAATGAAGTAAAACCCAAATGTGAATGGTAGAGAGACCGAGAACATTCCATTAGACACATTGGTGTCTTGGGTGGAGAGGAAAGCTCACGACATAAGGGGACCAAATGGATGCAATCATAGAAATTCCTTCACCACTCCCTACAGATAGGAAATATTGTAGATGTCCATTTTTGAATCTTTTTGACAAGTGTTATTGTAAATTTTCTTGATCTAGAATTCAAAAATTTCTTCCACGGATTGTTATTAAAATAGAATAAACAATTAAATTTCTTCACATATTTCAGATGAGAGGGCATGTACTATGGCAGGAGCTCATGGAAAAATCCCATGTGGATACATAGTATTTTTCAAGCATGAGGGGTAAAACATGCACTCTCAACATTGACGATGATGTAATGCAAGGCATAATTGTAGCAAACACTCTAGCCTACCCAGAATATATGTGGAAGTGTAAGCTTAGGAACCTTGACACTTTCATTCTAGAATATTTTGACGTGGTTTTCGACATGGGTAGTGTAGGGATATTAATGAAAGTTCTCTTTTCCAAGAACGATATAAAAAATAGGAATGTTATGTCATAAGATAACTAGATGACCTCAACTAAATCCTTGGGATGTTTTGAGTGGGATCGCAAACATTCCCATTGGAAATCATAATTATTCACACAATGCACATGCCTAGTAGAGGAGGAAAGTCTAGCAAAATGACTTACCTGATTCTAAATCCAAGCTCTTTGTAGGCTATCAAGGGACCGTGTTGACCCATGCATAAGGGGGAAAGACTCGGGACATTGACCCTATAATCCACATTATCCCTACCCTTAGAGGATTCACAAAGTTTCCTTCACCACCTCCAACAAATAGAAATATTTCATGTGTCTCGAGTCCATTAAAAAAATTTCCTTTATTTTTTTATTTAGATAAGGTATTAAGGATTTGGTTTTGAAGGGACCAAAAACCATGTACAATAAATTAAGTTAGGCCACAAAACAACCTAATTAAAATATAATGATTTTGAAGGGATCAAGAACCCTTTACAAGTGAAAGATAGACATCAAGGCACAATAAGGTACAAAATGAAGCATGGTAAAATACCAAAAAAACCATACCCTTGGAAACCCCAATCCAACACCTAGGTTTTGAAGGAACTTTTTCCTTTCTTAACATTCCCTCTAGCTCATATTTTTCATCCAACTTATCTTCTCGATTAAGAGACAATAAAGCATCAACAAAATCAATTTACACTATCGTTGAAGTTGAGGATGTACATTCCCTTGAGTCGGTGTTCCTAAACAAATGAGAGATTTGGGACGAACTACTCTGAATCAATCACCAAAATTCCCACTAGAATGCATAAGTAATAACCCAATCACCAAAAAGTGGGAGACACAACTAATCATATCATGAAACGTTCCTAATTTCAACTTTCACGTGTTGAAGTAAAAACCCATCTCTACCCTTTTCCACATTGCACCACTTACCACCCAATGTTTTTCACATGAAAGTATGATAAGGATATCCCAATGTGTGTTGGAAACTCTAAGGTTCAACCTTGTGAAGAAGCTTTTTCATTTTGAGCACCTTGTTTACAATCTTTTGTCAACAAGGAAGTGGCTTAGCACAATTTTATTTCTAGTAACTTTTCCTAATATACGAAACATAGAGGTGATTTTGATACACGACTCTTAGAATATGTGTCAAAATTTATTATTATTATACCGTGTATTAATTTTTTTTCACCATTTTTTTACATTGGAGTTAAATATAATGCCCGCTAAAACAACCCACTTGAGACTCAAGAACAACCTAGGATTAGTTAGAAAAATTATGGAATAATTTTTTTGTTTAAAAGTGTCTACAACCAAGTTACAAGACAACAGTTGTCACAAACAAGTTTAAAGGCCAATTATAGTTAATAGCTTATATTTTTCCCATTACAACAATTATTAAAATTCTCAAGGTCAAAACTTAGGGTTAAAGTAACCATTTAGGTTAAGAGGGTAATTTCTCACTATACCACTCTCTAATGGCTTTAAAGATTCAACTTTATTTTTCTCAAAATTAACACACTCAAAACTTCCCAAAAACATTTTCATTAGATAGGAAATTTCCTCACCTTTCCAGTGATATAAATAAGTCCTCCTAACTCCTCATATTTCTCAAGTTATGGGCCAATGGACCTTGGGAGGAAAATTTTCCCAAGAGCAGGCCTGGGGAAGAAAATTTTCCCCAACTTGGGTCTGCGGACTTCGGAGAGAAATTTCTCTCGGAGGAGGAATGTAGACCAGTGGGGTGGGGAAGAAAATTTCTCCCATGCGTGGTCCAGCAGAGTGGGGAACTTTAGCATTTTTTTCCCTTTTGGGATGAAAGTGCGATTTGCCTCTCGCGTCCATGGCAAGCCCGAAAGGACACATGTCGGCATTTCCAAACTCTAGTGGAAAGTCGGGCTGCCATAGAAATTTAAGAATTTTATCCTTTTTTTTCAAAAATTTCTAAGGGATCAAAATGATCCAGTCTCGATGATGCCCAATGCACCACGTGTCAAGCTCTGATTGCTGCGTGTTTTGCAGCCGGCCAGAAGAACTTAGAAAAATTTCCCAAAAAAATTCCGAAGCGCTAAGTTTTTTTATAAGGATCCTCTCCTCTGTTGATGCCACATGGTACAACCCGATTGGCTATGGGCTGGCGGGCTGGTGGGGAAAATTAGGAAAATTTTCCCAAAAAAATTTAAAGGTTAAGTTAAATGTTTTGGGCATGCGCGACCGCGGAAGACAACTAAAAAGGAAAAAGTGGGGCGGCGGGTCCGCGGAGGAAATTTTTTTTTCCCAAAATTTATTTTTCAAACTTAAATGATTTTTGAAAAAAGAAAGGTTTGGGGTTAGTAGAGCAGTGGGGAATTTTTTTCCTTTGGCATTTTAGACCAAAAAGCGCAAAAGCAAAATTCGGACCCGCGGCTCCGCCAAGGAAATTTTGCCCTAATTTTTTTTGTTTTTTTTTTTAGGTCAAAATGAAGTAAAACTTCATAAGGCCATAAATTTTTATTGGGAGCTCAGTTTTGGGAAAACAAGAAATTTTTGGAAATCTCTCGATGTCATATTTGTACAGAATCATAAAATTTTAATTTTAATAAATTTTAAAGGGTAAATTTTATGAAAACGATCTGCGAGCTTTTAAGGTGAAAACTAGTAAATTTTGACTTATAAAATTTTACTCAATCTGATATTATTCCTCTCTCAACATGTCAAATAGGTATGGAGGATTGTTCTTAGAGGCATTTAGGATGGATTTGGAAGGTAAATTTTTTTTATTGAGTTCCAATTTGAAAATTTACAACTTTGATTGCAAAACGATAGTAAAATGGTTTGAGCCTGATTTTGCTAAGTTTTCTAAGAAATTTCTTAAGTATTAATGTCTAGATGAATTCATTTAGATCTTATTATGTCCAATTTAATGTTTCATTCGTTATTTCTTTGTTGCAGGTTTATTGTGTGCATTTTGGATTCAATATTTACCAGTTTGAAAACATAAAATCGAGATCAATTTTCAATAGATTTATTTTCCATTGTTCATCTTATAAGTATTAGAATAAATTCCAATTCAAATTTAATACATCAAGTTGATTCAAATCAAAGTATTCAAAGACAAAGCACAACTCTGATTTCCAAGTTCACTCCTTTCAAAAGACAGAGTATTACATTTTCTTCATACGCATTTTTTTCTTTCAAACAGAGATTTAAAATACATTTAAATGATTGGATTCAATACAACAATTCAATTTGAGAAAGGTAATACGATAATTTATTGATTCCAAAAGACAACTTACAACTTCTTTCTTTAATTCTTCAAATTCATCATATAGAATATAATTCTTTCTTTCAAAAGTAGAAACAGAGTATATCTATTTCACATTTCAATTTACAACCTTCATAATCAATACACAACATTTCTCCATTACAAAATATATACAAGTTCATCCACTTCAAGTAGTAAAGGTTACAATAAGATTTATCTCAACAAGGGACTATCAAACTATCTTTTTCCCTTACTCCGAACAACAACATGTAGATTTATCATTCTTCCAAATTTTTAATCACAACAAGAGCAGGGAAATGCAACATTCTCCACCCAACCAAGACATCCAATGAAAAGGAGAAGCCATCCTTCTTCATTGGCCCCCAAGCTGCAACTACGAAGCAATAGAAGATGTGATTCAACTCATGGCAACAAAGGCTTCCACAACACACAAGCAAAAATTTCACATATACGACATAGTCTAAAATATAATGTAGTTTACAACTACATTAAAGCATGAAAAATAACACTAAGGCTTCCACAAGCAATCTAAAGGAGCAAGAAACTATGGGGGATGCTACTTATGCCTCCCAAAGGGGAAATGGGTATCACCACCTGATTTCAAACCACCAAAAATATAGTATATCAAAGCCCTGACATGCCCTTATGCCTCCCCCAAGTACCCCTTATTCCTCACATTTCCTTATGCCTCCCCAACCTCTTATGGAACCCCATTACGAGTAAAGAAATGCAAGCTATTTATTTGTAAGGTGGAACCAAAATCCTAACTCCCTCCACACTTATACCTCCCCAAAACACTTGTGCCTCCCACAAAATAAACCCCATAGTATTCTCCTACACCATTCCTAGGCCATCTACCCAACATCCCACAAACATGCCAAAACATTCGCAACAATAACAATTTCATAAACAAAAAGAAACATTACAAGAGCCAAGATCCTACCTCTCCATGATGCGCTTGTTCCAAGTTCTAAAACAACAAGCTTTAACCCAATGTAAACAATCTAAATCGACAAGAAAAATCATGCAACAATATTCCAAAACTTCTCCAAAGCAAGTGATCCAAAACAGCAAAAGAATTCACCCAAAAAGGAGTTTCCAAAAGTGAAGCCACCCAAAACAATGGCAAGAAATTTGAATTTTAAAGAAGAGGGAAGAGAAGAGGATGAGGTGGATCTATGTAGGATGCCACATCACACATCCTTAACCCCAACCCAAAATTCAATTTCAATCTCTCGAGACACAATAAATAAGTAGGTGAATAATATGATAGTCTTACTTACACACTCAAATCAAGCCCATATCCCAAAGGGCTGAAATTAATTTCAAGCAAGAAGTGCAATTAAAACATTCAGAAAAGGCTTATGAAAATGCATAATGAAAGCTATATTTAAACTCTCCAACCATAGGTAAGGTTGGTATGTAAATTTAAGAGGTATGGGACAAGTTTAACTTGTCCCACAAGCCTCCAAAGTCAGTTTCCAAGGACAATTTCGAATTCCAAAGAAGATGAAGTGTTTCATACTCCAAATTTTACTTACATATCTCTTACACAAATCTTACAACATTTAATACAAGAGTCAACCACTCCAATAATTACTTTCTTATGTCTCAATTTGATTAATTTATTTTAACAATATGATTACTCACATTATATACCATAATTTATTTAAATAAAAGGGATAAACACATCACTTAATAAACACATACAAACATCAATAAAAATGAACCTAATAAATACATACACATAACCCTTGGTCATGTTTAAAGGTGATTCCCCCTATGGGAATCCATAACAATACAACTACTGCAGGAAAACAATACAAGTTGTCATGATGACCATGTTGAATTCATCTAGAATTCCTAATTGGTTGGTCTCCAATCCCCGATGTTTGTTGTGATATTTTAACCTACAAAACACAAATACCTCCTTCAACCTCAGTAGCCATATCAGAACATCCAATATAATATAATTAAAATTCCAAAATCATATAGATATATGAATCACAACAACATCTAAGCAACCAACAAGATCATTTGCAATTTTACTCAACAACTATATCATCATCAAATTATTTCCATTTCTAGGTCTACTAACAATATCAAAATATCACATGTCTAAAAACATTCATAATATAACCATGTCAAACATCATATCATCATCGGTATATAAAAATGTCTCTAATAATCATCATGCCTCATAACTGAATCAAGGTCAACAATAATCCATGATTTAACATCTAACATCATACTATAATAAGGTTCATAATCGTGTCCATAATATGATCAGTAGTATCATGATTAGTATCAAAAGGTTTCAAAAGGGAAGTGGGCACTACATTAAACATGTCTCTTGGCATGAAATCCTTTGTTGAGTAAGCTTAGGACAACATAAATTTTCATTTTCTTAATTGAAAATGAATACCCAAAGCTAGAAAAATTTATTTTTATTTTTTTAAAAGACAAAATTATTTATATGTGGATGGATAGGATGGCCTCTCCATTGTTTACAAATGGTTAGTTATTTCCAATGTAGGTAGAACTGTGACACATTTAATATTCTAACATAGATGGGTTGGTTTAATTTTATAAATTTTCTATTTTTGATTGGTAACAAATTAGGGAAGGTATTTTAATATATATCTAGAAGGTTTGATTAAAATATTTTCTTATTAAAGAGAAAACAAGGGGAGAATATTTTAGGGGTGAATATGATACAATGAAATAAGTATCGAGCAACATGAGTTCACTTAATAAAAAATAGTATCGATCATAAAAATAGTGTTGTACTGTAGCTTTTTTAAGTAATATGGAGTGTTCACTCAATAATAATGCACCGTGAACTTGTTTGTTTGTTGTAAGGTGCCAACAATTGGCCTTGTCCATTATATAACTAAAAGAAACAATTTTCTTTTTGAGAAAATATGAGAAAAAATGATCCATATTTTTGATAATTTTATTCTTTACGATATTAAGGTTTTCAATTGGACAATGTTTTATTTGTTTGATAAGACAAAGACATGAATGGAAAGTTGAAAATAAAAAGGTGGGAATTAAATACCTCCATGTCCCACACCTATTCCATAATTCATATTCTTCCTACCCAAATAATATATGCTATATGTGTGCCACTTTATCATCACGATCTCATTCATATTGTTCACACGACTGCAATTTATACTTAAAGGGGCTGAAAAAATGGAAAGTCCAATGGATTCCAAGTTTGAAACCCAACCACAATACTGACTTGTTTTAACACAATTTTGACCTCCATTTTTAGTTGCATGCTTGAGTATTATAGGAAAACAAGTGATACAAAAATAATCAGTCCCATCTAACGATTGCACATATGAATGATAAGTAGATTTTATTTCTTGCACTCCAAGTGTCCAACTAAAGTCTTTCCAAAAATGTTGTAAATATGATTAAAACTAATAGCTATGTTCTAATCCAATTCATTGACTAAAACAAATGTTTTTGCATGGAAATATCAAACTTATTTTATTGTATTGATTTTAAATAAATTTATTTTCCCTACTAAAAGGGATTAAAAATTGTAGTCTAAAATCCCGAATTGTTAATGATGACGGGCATGGTTCGGATGGAGAGCATAAATTATATGGTTGGAAAATGAACATGCATGACATGTTGAGTGTATTTTTAAAAATTATTAATTTTTCAGTCACATTAAGTGACACAATATCGTTAAAGTTGTGGAGCCCGAATGCAAGTTAAAGTGGCAAGTGTGTTTTTCCTTGATTTTGGGAGGAATGCATGGCCATTGATAAAAATAAATTGTTTTATTAATAGATGAGAGTTGTTACTTTTAAATATTATTTATATGCATGGATTATTTATAAGCATGTTATATTTAGGTTTCTTTTGGTTGAAGAAAACTTTTACAAAGAGGTGCACAAGTTATATATATGTGCATGGATTTACTCTTTGTAGTATGAAAAAGAGAGAGAATTGTATTATATTCCTCAGACTAAATAAAGGAGAAGTATAGCTTGTTTCTGGTGGATGTAGCCCAAATTGGGTGAACCACATTAAATCTTGGGTTTATCTTGTGATTGCATGCTTCTTTTATTTTTGTTTTAATTCAGTTTTATTTCTCATCTTTGTTTCGATCCTATAAATGGTATCAAAGTAGGATTTTGTTTTGTTATAAAATGCTCATAGGAAGGTTACATATTTTAGTGGGAGCAATGGCAAAAGATAACAAGTTCAGGTTTGAGAATTTCAATAGTCATAATTTTTAGCTATGAAAGATGCAAGTGGAGGACTATGTATATTAGAAAGATCTTTATCTATCATTAAGAGCAAAATATTTGAATCAAACAACTATGAAAGATTAATAATGTTATATTGTTCTTAATCAAAAGCACTGGGAACCATACGGTTATTTTTGGAAGCAATGATAGATTTCAATATTTCTAAGGAAAATACAATGGTAAATCTAATGGAAAAATTGGGTAAATTGTATGAAAAACCCTCATCCTCCAATAAGGTATTTCTCATGATTTTTTTTTAATATGAAGATGTTAGAAGGTGATTTAGTAAATGATCATTTGAATAAATTCAACTCATTTACTAATCATTTAAGCTCTATAGGAGTAATGTTTTGATGATGAAGATAAAACTCTTTTGATTTTGTGCTCATTTCCTTAAAGTTGGAATACTTTAGTTATGGCTGTGAGTAGATCTATTTCTGGTTCAAATAATTTAAAGTTTGATGATTTTATTGGTGTGATTATTAGTGAAGAGATGAGAAGAAAAATCATAGGTGAGTCATCTGGTAATTATTTGAGTGTAGAGAATATGGGAAAATAGATGGAACAAATAAAAGTTCTTGACACCATGGAAGGTCTAAGAAGGGAAAATCTAAATCTAGAAGCGAGGATGGTATCTTTGGAATTGTGGAAAATCGGACATGCAAAGAAAGATTGTTTTTCTTTAAAATTAGTGAAAGATGATCAAGAAAGGAACAAAGAGGCATACATGGAAGGTGATGTGTTACAAGATGCTCTTATTCTTTCTTTAGATAATAAATCAAAATCTTGGGTTTTAGATTTTGGTGCTTCATTTCATGCAACTCCTCATAAACAATATTTTCAAGATTATGTTCAAGGGAATTTTGGGCAAGTATATCTTGGTGATGATGAGCCATGTAACATTGTTTGAAAAGGTAATGTTCAATTTAAATTACGTAATGTTAACACTTGGATGTTGAAAATGTTAGGAATGCTCCTGGCTCGAGGAGGAATCTAATTTCTATAGGGCAATTAGGAGATGAGCGTTGTATGGTTATATTTACAACAGATTCTTGGAATGTTACCAAGGGTGATCTTGTGGTTGCAAGAGGTAAGAAAGTAGGTAACTTTTTATTTATCCACTATTAGTATTGATCCCTCTTCTATTTTAGCTACTACTGTATAGACATAAATTCATGGCATCACAGACTTGGACATATGAGTGAGAAGGGAATGAATATTTTACATTCATAGGGAGAGTTGTGATTTGAAAAACATAGATGTGAACTTTTGTGAGCATTGTGTGTACTGGAAAACAAAGAGTGTCATATTTCTCGGGTTAAATCAACCAAGAAGGAGCACAAGTTAGAGTTTATTCATAGATATGTCAAGGGGGCAGCTCGGTATCTTCTCTCGGTGGTTCACACTATTATATTACTTTTATTGATTGTGCTAGTAGGAAGGTTTGGGTTTACTATATAAAGAAGAAATATGATGTATTTAATAGTTTCAAGAAGTGGAAATATCTGGTTGATAATTAAACAGTTTTTAATTTAGAGTGTCTCGAGATCATATATTGGTGGAGAGTACTACAGAAATTAATTTAATAACTATTTCGCACATAATGGAATCCGTAGGGTGAAGATGGTTCCAATAACACCACAACGCAATGGTGTGTTAGAAAGTATGAACATGACTGTCATGGATCATGCACAAGGATCATGAGATATCATGTTGGATTGCCCTTACAGCTTTTGGGAATATGTTGTCTATATTTTTGTTTACTTGATAAATAGAGGACCTTCAAGTGCTTTTGAAGGTGGAGTACCAGAGGAGGCTTGGGTGATAAGAAGGTAAACCTGTTCTTTTCTAAAAGTTTTTGGTTGTGAAGCATTTACACAATTGATTAATAGAGTAAGACCAAGCTAGAAGATCATTCAAAGAAATGTACTTTGATTGGGTATGACACTCGAGGATTTTGGATTTTTCTTGTGGAGTTTGGATGAGAAGAAAATCACTAGGAGTAGGGATGTTATTTTCAATGCAAGGGTTATGAACAGGGAATAAATACAGGATAAGAATATGGAAAAGTCTTAATATGTAGCACTTGTTGAGATAAAACATAGAGAAGTGCTAAAAGGGCTAGAAAAACAACAAGTTGGCATCAATCCCGGCATATTCGGTGTTGATTCTGAGATCAAAATAAAAAGAACAACAAGAGCCTCAAAATCCTAAAAATCTTGTGAGACGTTCTTCTGGCTAAGTATACCTCCCGCAAGATTATATTTGTATTAACTTTACTATTGTTTATTGAGGATGGTTGAGAACCAAAACGTTTTAAACAATAAATGAAGGTAGAAACACATAAAAAGTGGGAGCATGACATGGATGAGGAGATGGACTCCTTGGAACATAACCAAACTTGGGATTTGGTTCAGTTGCTTACAGAGGGGAAAGAGAAATTACGAACAAGTGGGTTTATAGGTTAAAGGAAGAAGAAGGTGGAAAAAAGAGGTACAAGGAAAGACTTGTTGTGAAGGGATTTTCACAAGAAAAAGGTATATACTTTGATGAAATTTTCTCTCCTGTTGTTAAAATGACTTCCATTAGAACTGTTTTAAGTTTGGTAGTTGTGGAAGATTTGCATCTTGAATAATTAGTTGTAAAAATTGATTTTCTTCGTGGTGATTTGGAGGATGAAATTTATATGGAGTACCCATAGGGATATGAATTTAGGGGGAAGGATAAATTGGTATGTAGATTGAATAAGAGCTTGTATGGCCTTAAACAAGCTTCAAGAAAGTGGTATTTGAGATTTGAAATGTTCATGATAGAACAAGGTTACTCTAGATGTCATTCTGATCACTATATTTATTTTAATAGACTAGATAATGACACCTATATTATCTTGTTGTTGTATGTGGATGACATGATTTTGGAAATGTGAAATGTGTAATATATAAATGAGCTAAAGAGACAGGTTAGCCAATACATTTTTGATGAAGGATTTATGAGCAACAAAGAAAATTCTTGGCATGAGAATCAAGTAAAGACAGAAAGAGTAGAATATTGATTTTGTCTCAATAAGAGTATGTGAACAAGGTGTTGGAGAATTTTAGGATACAAGATGCAAAACTAGTGAGTACACCATTGCTAGGGCACTACAAGTTGAGTAAAGAAGAGTGTCCTACAACACATGAAGATATTGAATATATGTCTAGAGTTTCATATGCTTCGTCATTTGGAAGTTTGATGTATGTTATGGTATCCACAAAACCGGTATTGGTGCTCAAATTAGTCTCTCCTCGTTTTCCATTAAAATCCATTAGTTTGCAGCCTCTATCACGTTTTTGTCTCCCCATGTAGGTTCTTGAAGACTTTGTCCCCCATTTGGTCATCATGATTAGTTCCTCCTTCATTAAGGGTCACTTAAAACTCTAAAATTTCTTCTTCGTTTCTTTGTCTGCCTAAAGGTGTCTCAGAAATTGTGCATAAAACTCGGGATGTTCCTTTCCTTCTATTTTCCATAGTCGTGTGTTGTTGGCCCTGCCATTTTTGTCCTAGATACCTGAGGAAACATGATTGAATGTAGCTCGGAGGATCATGTTTGAAATTTATAATATTTCCAAACTCTTTGTCCTTGAAGAAGATTTCATATCTAGGATTAAGTAGTGGTTTCCATGCATTTTACGGCTTGAAGGGTGTGTTTCTCCCATCAAATTTACATCTCTACATCAGTGAAAATGTGGCCCTTTTTGGTTAGATGCGGCTCGGAAGGGCACTCAGAAAACTTTTGGATCGTTTGACCTAAAGCTTGCTCCACGTGGAGGAACGACGCTTGTTTGAAAACTCACCATTTGGTTTGGCCTTAGAGTTGCACCAGGGAGGACACGTGGTGGGCTAGTGCTCATTTAAAGATCTACCTTAGGGTCCCACCTTAACGAGATGCGACGAGGGGATAGGTGTATGATTCCGCCACTCCGCTATGTACTTAAATTTTTTAAAGAAAATTTCTAAGGCCAAGGACACGTGGTGAGCCCGCGCTCATTCGAGTCTTCATTGTTGGGGACCATCTTGAAGGTTTGCCAAAAAGACACGTAGAGGTTTATGCCAGGTTTTCCTTCCTTATAATTTTTAAGGAAACTTCCAAAAGGCCTAAGACACGTGGAGGCACCAAGCATGTTTGGGAATCGGCCCTGAATTTTATTTTGAGAAGCGCCAGGAGGACACTTGGAGGCTTCCGCTCACTTTATCTTTTTACTTGGACTTTTCAACGACCAAAGAAGACCTGTCTCGGACCTAACACATGGCACCTTCTCTGCTGAAATTTATAAGCTGTTTAACAGAGACTCCACCGTTGAGACATGTGTTAATCCCGCGCTTGTTTGGAGTCTCTACTTTTTGGGACCATCTCAAAATGCACCATTGAGACACGTGGTGGTTTGAAAAGTTAGGAGGGTAGAGCTGCAGGGAAAATTTGGAAAATTTTCCTTTTTCCAAAAATGAGGTAAAATAGCGGAATTGAGCCACACTTCCTCTGGGACCCACATTAGCACACAAGTCAAGACCATTTTCAAAGGCGGAGGGGTGGAGAAAATTGAGAAATTGTGCATTTTTTCCAAAAGGTGTAAAAGGTAAAAATAACCCCAGGACCCTTCTTAACTTGGATATCCCTTGTGGATGGTCTAAATTCAAAAGGGAAATCGACGAAAACTATGCATATGTATCTTATTTTCCACCATTTTTGCTCCAAAGCTCCTGGGGATGCAAATTTTTATGGTTTTTTATCATTTCTTGGTGTCTCCTACATGCCAAATGAAGAGGAAAATTAATTTGATATCCTGGTTTGGTGGGGAAGATCTAAAAACATCTTTTACCATTAAGATGTAATCTGACTGTCGGATTCAATATGATTTTCCTTGGCATGTAAGAAACCAGTTGATATCTCGATTTGGTGGGAAAGATCTGAAAACTTCTTTTACCATTAAGATGTGATCTGACTATTAGATCTAATCTAATTTTGCAATCTTTCCTTCCTTGCACGCAAGAAACCGGATTTGACAAATTAGAGGAGGAAGTAGTTGGCACGTGAAATGAAGAGTGACTTACTAGGTAAAAATTGAATGCTGGAAATATTTGAAGAGATTTTCCCTTTGAGAACTCGACAATTTTTTTGCAAATCGATTATGGGAGTCACAATCAATATTGTAACAGTAATGGTGCTTTGAAATGTTTTTGGTTTTGGTGGGAAAAATATCTTGTAAATGAAATGTTATAAATTGCATGAATTTGTCATGCAAATGGTTGGAGTGTTAGAGGTTAGAAACTAATTCCTAAGAGAAAAGTTTAACATAGCCCATTTTTCTGAGAAATCATCTAAGGAACCTGTTTATCTCTTTTGTGTTAAATTTGATCATGTCAAGGTGGTTGTAAGTGTAAAACCATTGATAATCTTTGAAATTGTTCTAGAAAATTTCCTCTGCTGATGAATTTAATCATATTTGAGTTAATATGTGTTTGATTTTGAGCAAAATCCTTTTTGCTTCATTTCTGCATGTCTGCAAATATTTTTTCCTATTCCCATTGCAATCTTACATTGAAATCTTTGTGAATCACACAAGATCTTATCCTTGTGATAGTTTGGTGGCATTTGCAATTTCATTTATCAAAAGATATTTCATTTGATAGTGAAATAAACAAATTTAAAATCACTTTACTCCTAGCATGATGATAAGATTGTTTGTTAGCCTTTGAGGGTATCTTAGGCATGATAAAACAAAGGTTGATAATGTTTAATTAAGTTTTTCAATTTGAGCCTTCATTTTGGATTCTTAAAGTTTGTGTGAAAACATGTTGATTTAGGCCTCCACTGAAAGCACACTTTCGGTTAAAGGAACATTTTAGCTGTTTTAAAGCATTTTGTTGATCAAGCCTTCCATTTTTGTAAAATTTCTCAAAGATCTGGCAAATCAAAGTCCACTCTGCCTCACCTCCCACCAAAATTTCATTTAAAAACAATCAATCCTACCCATACTACCCCTATTTTTCGTGTGTGTACAAATTCATTATTTCTATTACCAAAATATGCAAAAGTAATCGGGTTTTCATTGTCTTTAGTAGCTTTGAACCTTGCTTGGAAAATATCTCCATTATCTAGGGTGAAAACTCGTGAGAGTTATATTTTTGTTGTATTGATCATATTTTCTTCAAGGTCTTCTTAATAACTTTGCAAAGAAGGATATCTCCATCTCCTCCACAAATAGCAGTTACAAAAGTGTCCTCTCACCCTGGTTGAAAGGCACAACCATAAAGTAGTGAGGATAGATCAAATCCTCTTAAGGGTGCTACCCATTTCTCCACATCTAAGTGACAAAGAGCAAGCTACATTTCTTCCCCAGCTACAAAACAACACACAACATGGTCTTCTTGTCTCTAAGCTTCCTGTCAAAATGGAGATGCTACTCAACTTCTGAGGGAGAATCAATTTGGGTACTAACACCGTTCTGGTGCCGTTGTCGGGAAAATTATGATTACAGTTCATATTCAAACCATGGTAAAACATTTCTTATATGCTCTAAGTGCTATTACATTGTTTCAATATCATCTTGTTTTCGGGCTGTAAGAAGTGTTCAAAGTTACAAGTGTCGTGTGTAATATTTTTAGTTTCTATAGTTATTGTAATAAGTTTCATTAATAAATCTAGGTGAAGGAAGGTCAGATCTCTCCATTTCCAATTTCTAGTGTTGACAGACATCTGAAAGATCATATTTTTACTACAGTTGCACAAATAAGGTGGAATTCCTTAGTGGTGACTCCGTGTTGATCTGATTTTTTATAAATACCAGTGTCTTAACCTCTTTCAAGTGAGATTTTTTACTAATCTTTGCAAAGATGGAAGGAAGAAGATATTTCTTCACTAGGGATCCTACTAGGACATTATTTCTAGAGCTAGGAAAACAAATTCAGAAGGAAGAAGATCCTGAGAGTTGTTGGAGATCAACAGTCAAGAAAAGAGATCTCCATTGATGAAAGTGATCAGCCTATCATTGAATATTTCCATTCAAGTGCTTTTGAATCAGGTAGTCTTTTTGTGGAATTAAATTCTCCATCTGGAGAGGGGCCTTCTTTTGAATTTGAAGAGTTTACTTCTCATTCTGCCCCTATGTTTTCCAAAGTTAATAGGGATTTCCAATAAACAAAGCCTTCAGGGGATATCGATTTTGGAAGTTATACTCTCCGTGTTTCAAAACCCTTGTTCCTTATTAGTTTGATTCTCCTCCAAGGTCACCTCCTCAAAACAACATGGCCCGTCCCCACCCGAACTCCATTTTTGTAAATACTTTTGGTCCTATAAATTTTAGAGGGATGGTTGGTTATCCAAATGCAGTTCCCCAAGATGTAAGAAATAGACTACCAAAGTTCCAAGGAAACAATGCTATAACTAGTGATCAGCACTTAAAGCTTTTTATCAACATGATGGAAGACTTTGAGATTGAATTTGAAGATGTATATATCAAATTTTTATCCACACTTTGGAAGAAGATGCAAGGGACTGGTATAAAGCTTTTCTAGATAATTCCATTGATTCTTGGACTAAAATGAGTAATTCATTTAGATTGCAGTATGGTGACAAAACGGATCCTAGGTTTCTTTTGTCAAAATTTGAGAATATTAAAAATAATCCTAATGAGTCAGTGCATGAATTCAACACTATATTTAATAAGACATTGAGGATATTTCCTGTGATTTTAAGGCCATGTGATGAATCTTGTCTTATAAAGTATTCAGATGCATTTGATAAGAAATTTGTTTACTACTTGAGGGACAAAAACCCTACCAATTTGAGGTAGGCCTTTACCATGGCTATGCAAATTGAGAATAACATTAAAGCAATTGGAAAACCTCCTAAGAGGGAAGGTGTGAAACTAGTTAACGTGGAAAGACCTCAAGCAAGTAAGGCTACTAATTTGGAGGAGGTTGTGAAAAATTTTGCAGGGGTTGTCAAGGAAATCTCATACAAATTAGCCGGGGAAGAGAAAGGAATTGGGCAGAGTTCACAAAGCCAACATAAGCAACAAGGCCAAGACAGATTTTCCAACCATCCTAGAAATGAGCAGAGATCTGATGACAAAAGCAAGGGACCCATGGGATCTGTAAATAGACATCCCCAAGCTAGGGAAAACAGAATGGTGCCTGATCCTTTGTTTATCAGAGTTGTTGTTGTTGAAGAAACATATGTAATTGATTGGTGTGACAGATGTTTCATGCCCCATGCTCTATGTGAAGTAGATCAGCAAGTAGAAGAGGAAGCTGATGATGATAACATTGATGATGATTCATGCATAATGGACTGATCTATAAGCTCAAAGCAGGGAGCAACGTCAACTGAGGTAATAAGTGATAGAATATACTGATTTTGGGATTACCTTCACCGAGTACCTCTTCTTCCTCCTTGTCATACTTTGGAAATATATATTGTACAAGCTTTTGAATTTCCCAATAATGACTTTGACTATTTAATATCTTTAATGATAAATAAGTATGATGGGGGAATCCCATCGAGGAGGATAGGTAGTTGTTGATGAACATTGTTGTTGCTCAAGAAAAGGATTATAATACTAGGAGTAGAGTTGTCAAAGGAGCAGGGGCCTCAAGACAAACCTAAAACTTCATTGCTTAATAGTATTCCTAAAGAGGTTGCTAAGAAAGATACACCTTCTAAAGGCCTTGTTGTCCCAAACAAGATTCATACTTCTCCTCATGCACAAATGTCAAAAATCTCATGCCATCGATGAATGTGTAAATCTCCCTTCCAATGCTACCTTTCCAAAGTCTATTCCATATGAAATTGCCCAAGTTTTGAGTCAAATCAAAGTTAGTGTTCCAATCTTTTTATCTTCTTAGGATTCTTGAGCACAAGAAGAGGGCATTGTAGTATTTGGGATTGAAAGAAGAGAAGAGTATCCTGGTAGAAATGTAAACATTGTGGAGACTCCTACAATTATTGAAGAGCTACAAACACCACCAAAGCATTGGAAGAACTAGGTGAACCACACGAGGTTTATTTCGAACATCCTTGGTAGAGTCTCAACTAAATGTAGATCCATTCTTCACCATTTTGATCATTAAGGAAAGATTACTACACAACTGTATGTTTGATTCGGGAGCATCATGCAATGTTATGCCTCTAAAAGTCATGATTGAATGGATATATAAGTAACAAAAACATATGGGAAGTGTACTTCCATGGATTCCAAGGAGGTGCTAGTGTTGGGATGTGTGAAAGCTTTGGTGGTATAACTTGCAGCTTATCTAGGTAGGAACTTGAAACTTGATGTTGTTATTGTTGATTGCCCAACCAAGTGGGGTATGTTGTTGTCTAGAAAATGGGCTGCAAGTATTAGTGGGAGTGTTCAAATGGATATTTCCTATGCCACCATCCCAATTGAGGGCATCCTTGTCAAGTTGTATGGAGAAAAGAAGATGTTGCACCTCATTGAAGATCCCAACAATGCATCTTATGAAGTGTTGTACACAAGTGTTGATGCTGATAACTTTTTTGGATTTGCTGATGGGAAAGAGAACAAAATAGATAAATGTAAGAGTCTTGAACAAGAAGGCTCTCCATGGAATTTGTTTTTAATGGAGCTTGCTCCGTGTAGTTCTAATTTCTCCAAGCTTGGAAGAGTTTGTTTTTCTTTCAAAATTAACTTTGAGTGTACTAACAACATTGCTGAGTATGAAGCATTGTTGTTAGGTTTGAGAATTGATTGGAAATACTATGTTAAAGACATCATTGTTAAGGGAGATTCAGAACTAATTGTTAAACAAATTAGAAAACTGTATGCTACTAAGAATTAGAGAATGAAACAGTACAAGCATGCAATGGGACTTGATTGAGATGTTTGATTCATTTAACATTGTGCATCATGATAGGAAGTTCAATGTTATGGCAGACAAGCTTGCAATATTGGGATCTCGGTTTGATAGTTGTGTAATGTCCCCATATTGTGAATATGATGTTGAAGTGTTAACAAGGCCATCTGTCCCTGACAACATTAAACATTGGAAATTTTTTGATGATGATGCTCAAGTCAAAAGATTTCTACAAAACAAAGGGGAGTTTTTTTGATCAGTGTATTGATTGGGAGCCAATGGTGTGTGCAATAGAGGGTAAAGAAACTTTGTTTGGCAAAGACATCATCCAAATGAAAACTAATACCATTCCTAGAGGAGTGGTTGTTCTTGAATAAAGCATTGATAATGCTTATTTCATTATTAACAGTATATATCAGTCTCAAGGGATGTTGAGGAGCATGACCTTGGTACAAGGGAGAAACTAAGGAAGATCTGGTTGGGAAGCAATCTAAACAAGGAGGAAAAATAGTCCTATGTCTAATTGTTGAATAAATATCAAGACTGCTTAGCTTGGTCTTATTCTGAGTTGAAGGCATATAGAGAGGATTTGTTTCAACATGAAATTCCTTTGGAGTCTAATGTAAAGACATTCAGGAAGAAATAGAGGCCGATCAATCCACTCCTATATATTAAAATGCAAGAAGAACTGAAGAAACTGAGGGATGGAGGGATCATTTAGCTTGTAAGGTATTCTTCTTGGGTTGTAAACTTAGTGTCAATGAGGAAAAAAATGGTGATATCAGGCTGTGTGTAGATTTTAGAAATCTAAATAGGGCATCAATGACAGAAAATTATCATTTACTAAACATTGATAACATGCTGCAATTAGTGACTAGTTCTGAGCTGCTTTCCACCTTGGATGGTTTCTCTAGCTATAATCAGGTGGTTGTGAAGGAATCAGAAAGAATTAAGACAACCTTTACCACTCCTTGGGAACTTATGTCTATGTTAGAATGCCCTTTGGTTTGATGAATGCTGGAGCAACCTTTCAAAGAGAAATGGATGTTGCTTTTTCTGGTTACATTAATGATTTTATTGTTGTTTACCAAGATGATGTGATTGTGTTTTCTAGAAAGAGGAGTGATCACTTATAGCACTTGGGAAAATTTCGATAAGGTGCGAGAGTATGCCATTTCACTCAATCCAAAAATTTCCATTTTGGAGTGCAAAAGCCAAGTTTCTTGGTCACATTGTGTTAATAGATGGTGTCATGATTGATCCTGAAAAGGTAGAGGCCATCAAAAGGGTCCCAATTCCAAGAACCAAGAAGGGAATTCAGTCCTTCTTTGGGCAGATAAACTTTATCAGAAGATTCATATCAAACTTTGCTAAGTTGACCATTCCAATCACTTGCATGCTAAAGAAGGACCAAGTTATCAAATGGGAAGAAGCTACAATTTAGGATTTCAATGGGATCAAGGAAGCATTAAAGCATGCCCCTATTTTAGTAGCTCTAGATTATAGGAAGCCTTTTCAAATGTTCTCTTTTGCTTTAGAGAACACTATTGCATGTGTCTTGTTGCATGAGGATGATGAAGGGGCTAAGAGGCCAATTTCCATTTTCAATAAGGCATTAAGGGGCTAAGTTAAAGTACATCAGTATGGAGAAGCAAGCATTTTCCTTGGTATTTAAGCAACAAAGGTTTTTAGACCTTACATTTTGAGCTCTAAAGTTGTTGCTTATGTTCCCTAACCATGGTGAAAGATGTCTTAACGAGAGATGGATGTCTCAAGTAAAAGATGCAGATGGGTGAACAAGTTGTAAGAGTATGACATGGATATCCAAACCACAAAATTGGTAAGAGTTTTGGGCTTAGCTAAACTTATGGCTGAGAGCAACCTGTAAAATATTGAGGTGAATGAGGTAGAAGAAGGAAGGGTGGATGTCCTTGAAAATTTGGTGAGTTCTGAATGGTACAAAGATATAATTTTTTTATCTCAGACATCTATACTACCCTGAGTATTTGAGTAAAAATAAGAAAAGAGCTCTTAAGTTGGCTTCCCAAAAATATTTCATTACTGATTTTGGGTTAGCTTGGAAGAACCTTGAGGGAGTCCTCTTAAGGTGCATTATTGAAGATGAAGCCCCCAAGATAATTACTAATTTCCATGGAGGAGTTTGTGGGGGCATTTTGCAGGAAAATTCACAGCACACAAGATCTTGAGGGATGGTTATTGGTGGCCAAATCTTTTCAAGGACACAACTCTATTAGTTAGGAGATGTGAGAGTTGACAACATTTTTCTAGAAGACTGAAAGCTTCAGGCTCCATTCCTTTGTAGCTTGTGTCAATTGAAGCCCCGTTCAAGCAATGGGGAATGGATTTCATTGGTGAGATTTTAGACCATTCAAGTGGTGGCCATAAGTGGATTCTTGTAGCCACTGATTATTTTACTAAGTGGGTGGAGGCAATCCCCACCAAGAGAGCAACACACCAGATTGTCATGGACTTCATGTTGAACCATATCATCTGTAAGTTTGGAGTGTCGGTTAAAATTTTTGCTGACAATGACATGAGCTTTAGAGATAAACCTTTGGTGGCAATGTGAGAAGGGATCAATTTGACATATGCATCCAACTATAACCCCTAAGGAAATGGACAAGAAGATTCCAACAATAAAAATTTATTAAAAATCATTAGGATAACCTTGGAGCTAAACAAAAGGAAGTGGGGTGAGAAGTTGAAGTTTGTTGTTTGAGTGATAGATTTACTTGTTAAAAGAGCTCTGGAAAAATTCCATTTGAACTTGTGTATAGAACATAAGCTCTGTTGCCTCTGCATATGCAATTTTCCTCATATTATTTCATTCAACAACTGGAAGATCAAGAATTTAGTCCATATAATGCTTGCATTAACCAAATTGTTGAACTTGATGAGGAAAGGAGCGCATCTCACCAAAGGCATGTGAAGTTCAGAGAAAATTGAAGAAGCTATTTGATAAAAAGTTAACACCCAAAGCCTTCACATTGGATATCTTGTCCTGTTATGGGATAGCAAACATGAAGACAAGGGAAAGTATGGTAAATTTGATGCACGATGGATGGGACCTTACTCCATTGACATTCGGATTGGTGAACATACCTTCTTCTTGAAAGACTTGGATGGGGAATTTCTCGAATTGCCTATTAATGGAAGGCACTTGAAACATTTCCTAGATTGATTCCCCATAATCAAGGTGAGAATCATCTGTACATGATGTATAGTTCATTGGTTACTTTCTTTTTTTTGTGTTTTTGCTCATTCTAGTCCTTGGTGACCTATTTTTTCTATTTTATCGATTTATTTTTTGGAGATGGTTCTGGTTTTCTTCTCTGCAAGCTGAATCCTTTTCCCAATGGATGTTTCTTGGAACTTGGTCTATTATTTGGTTCTTGTGGCACTCACAGGGAGTGCCCATCCCTGAGTCAGAGCCAATGTTGGTGCTCAAATTAGTCTCACCCCGTTTGCCATTAAAATCCCTCAATTTACGGCCTCTGTCATGTTTTTGTCTCCCCGTGTTGGTGCTTGAAGACTTTGTCCTCCATTTGGTCACCATGATTAGTTCCTCCTTAGTCGAGGGTCACTTAAAAATCTAGAATTTGTTCTTTGTTTCTCTGTCCATCTAAAGGTGTCTGTAAATTGGGCATAAAACTCAGATTGTTCCTTTCCTTCCATTTTCTACAGTTGTGTGTTGTTTGACCTCTGTTTTTTGTCCCAAATACCTGAGGAAACGTGATTGAATGTAGCTCAAAGGATCATGTTTGAAATTTACAACATTTCCAAATTCTCTATCCTTGAAGAAAATTTCATCTCCGGGCTCAAACGGTGGTTTCCCTATATTTTACGGCTTGACAGGTGTGTTTCTCCCATCAAATTTACATCTCTACATTAGTGGAAATGTGGCCCTTTTTGGTTGGATGCAGCTCAGTGGGGCACTCTAAAACTTTGTTGATCGTTTCACCAAAATCCTGGTCCACGTGAAGGAATGACACTTGTTTGAAGAATCACCTTTTTTTTGGCCTTGGAGTTGTGCCAAGAGGACACATGGAGGATTCATTACTTTTCCTAGACTTAGACAAACTTTTCATGCACTGGCAATACAGTTTTGGAGGGCCATGGACACATGGTGGGATTGCACTCATTTGAAGATCAGTTTTAGGGTCCCACATTAATAAATGTGACAGATGGACAGTGGAGGCTTCATTGGATATGCTATGTACTTAAAATTTTTCAAGAAACTTTATAAGGCCAAGGACACATGGTGAGCCCACGCTCATTTAGGGTCTTCGCTCTTGGGGACCATCTTGAAGTTGCACCATAAAGAAACATGGAGGTTTCCGTTAGGTTTTCCTGAGAATTTTTCAAGTAACTTCCTAAAAGGCCTAAGACACATGGAGGGACCGCGCATGTTTGGGGATTGGCCCTTGAGTTTTATTTTGAAGAAGTGCCAGGAGGACACTTGGAGGCTTCCGCTCACTCTTCCTTTTTCTTGGACTTTTCAACGACCAAAGAAGACTGTCTCGAACCTTAGACATGTGGCACCTTCCGCTAAAATTTCAAACTTTTTACGAGACTCTTTCGAACTAAGACACGTGTTGAGCTGCACTTGTTTGCGGTCTCTAACTTTTAGGACCATCTCAAAATATACCATTGAGATGCATGGAAATTTGAAATGTCAAGAGGGCGAAGCTACGGGGAAAATTTGGGAAATTATCCTTTTGCCAAAAATGAGGAAAAATAGTAAAATTGAATCGTGGTTTGTCTAGGACCCACATTAGGACACATGTCAAGCCCATTTTTCAAAGGCGGGGGATAGAGAAAATTGAGAAATTGTGCATTTTTAAAAAAGGTGTAAAAGGTAAAAAGAACCCCAGGACTGTCTTAACACATATTTCCCACGTGGACGGTCTAAATTCGAAAGGAAATTGACAACTACTTTGTGTTTGTATCGATTTTCCATCATTTCTACTCCAAAGCTCATGGGGATGTGGATTTTTATGGTTTTTATCATTTCTTTGTGTCTCCTACATGTCAAAATGAAGAGGAAAATTAATTTGATATCTTGGTTTGGTGAGGAAGATCAAAAACATCTTTACCATTAAGATGTAATATGACCGCGATTCAATTTGATTTTCCTTGGTATATAGGAAACCAATCGATATCTCAATTTGGTTGGAAAGATGTGAAAATTTTGTTTTACCATTAAGATGTGATCTGACTATTGGATCCAATATGATTTTCCAATCTTTCCTTCCTTGGCATGGAAGAAACTAGATTCGATAGATTAGAGGAGGAAGTAGTTGGCATGTGAAGTGAAGAGTGAGTTACCAGGTAAAGAATTGAATGCTAGAAATATTTGGAGATATTTTCCCTCTGAGCACCTGACAACTTTTTTACAAATCTGATTCTGGGAGTCACGATAAAAATTGTAATAGGCAATGGGGCTTTGAAATGTTTTTGGTTTTGGGGGGAAAACTCTATTGTAAATGAAATGTTATAAATTGCATGAATTTTTCATGCAAATGGTTGGAGTGTTAGAGGTCGGAAACTAATTCCTAAGAGAAAATTTTGACAGAGCCCATTTTTCTAAGAAATCATCTGAGGAACCTGTTTATCTCTTTTTTGTTAAATTTGATCATGTCAAGGTGGTTACAAGTGTACAACCATTGACAAGATCTGAGATTGTTCAACAACTTTCCCCCGTTGATGCATTTAATCATATTTGAGTTAATATGTGTTTGATTTTGAGAAAAATCATGTCTACTTCATTTCTGAATGTCTGCAAATAGTTTTTCCTATCCCCATCACAATTATACATTGAAATCTTTGTGAATCGAGACAAGATCTTATCCTCATGATAGTTTGGTGGCATTTGCAATTTCATTTATCAGAAGAGCTTTCATTTGATAGTGAAATAAACAAATTTAAAATCACTTTACTCCTAGCATGATGATAATATTGTTTGTTAGCCTTTGAGGGTATCTTAGGAGTGATAAAACAAAGGTTGATAATGTTTAATTAAGTTTTTCAATTTGAGATTTCATTTTGGATTCTTAAAGTTTGTGTGAAAACGTGCTGATTTGGGCCTCCACTGAAAGTACACTTTCTAGTTAAAGGAAAATTTTAGTTGTTCTGAAGCATTCTGTTGATCAAGCCTTCCATTTTTGTAAAATTTCTAGAATATTTGGTGAATCAAAGTCCACTCTGCCTCACCTCCCACCAAAATTTCATTTAAAAACAATCAATCCTACCCATACTGCCCTTGTTTGTCCTGTGTGCATAGAAATGCATAATTTCTATTACTAAAACATGCGAAGCAATCGAGTTTTCATTGTATTTAGCAACTTGAACCTTGCTTGGAAAATATCTCCATTATCTAGGGCAACAACTAGTGAGAGTTAGATTTTTGTTGTATTGATCATATTTTCTTCAAGGTTTCATTAATAACTTTTCAAAGAAGGATATCTCCATCTCCTCCAAAAAAACATGCTACAAAAGGGTCCTCTCAACTTGGTTTAAAGGCACAAACATAAAGTAGTGAGGATAGATCAAATCTTGTTAAGGGTGCTACCCATTTCTCCACATCCAAGTGACAAAGATAAAGTTGCATTTCTTCCTAGCTACAAAATGACACACAACATGGTCTGCTTGTCTCTAACCTTCTTGTCAAAGCGTGATGTTGCTCTGCTTCTAGGGAGAATAAATTTGGGTACCAACACCAAGCATTTCCCATGGAGTGGGAGTTGTCAGCAGATACATGATTAATCTAGGAAAGGCTCACCAAATTCAGTCTAGTAGATTCTTTGGTACTTAAGAAGGACTAGTAGCGAAAAATTATTCATGGAGGCTCGGAGGTTTCCTTACATGAATATGTTGATGCAAACATTACTTTGGAGATTTGGATGGTAGGAGGAGAACCAAAAGTTATGTATTCACCGTTGGTGCCATGGTAGTTGGTTGGATATTTAAACTAGATAATATTGTTGCATTCTCTACTATAGAGGTGGAGTATGTTGTTCTTCTGAAGTAAAAAGGAGATGATATGGATGTAGTAGGATTAAAAATTATTCATGTAAGAGTTGGGAAAAAAGCGTAGGATTACAAGTTATTCAAAGGATATCCGAGTGTAATTCATCTTACAAAGAACTCAGCATTCCATTCAAGAACCAAACATATACAACTCGGGTATCACTTTATTAGATCAGTTTTGGAGGATGGACAAATGAAGTTGGAGAAGATCCATACAAGTCAGAATCTTGTTGATATGTTGACAAAAGCGTTGACAAAAGAGAATATAGAAGGTTGTTTGGCTTCAGTAGGTCTTCAAAATTGATATTGAAGAAGAGAAACAAGTTAGAGAAGAGCCCGAGGATGAGCTGTAATAGTGGGTTACAACAGTTAGTCTCCAAGTGGGAGATTGTTAAAGTTGTGGAGCTTGAATGCAAGATAAAGTGTCATTTTTCTTTTTCCTTTATTTTGGGAGGAATGCATGGCCATGTATAAAAATAGCATTGTCTTATTAATAGAAGCGAGTTGTTATTTTTATGTTTATCTTATTTATATGCATGTCTTATTTATAAGCATGCTATGTTTATGTTGCTTGTGGTTGAAGCAAACTTTTACAAAGAGGTAAACAAGTTATATATATGTCCATGGATTTACTCTTTGTAGTATGAAAAAGAGAGAATTATATTGTATTCCTTAGGAATGAATAAAGGAGAATTATGGTTTATTTCTGGTGGATGTAGTCCAAATTGGGTGAACCAAGTTAAATCTTGGGTTCATCTTATGATTGTATGCTTCTTTTATTTCTATTTTAATTAATTTTTATTTCTCATTTGTGTTTCAATACTAACAAATACACCAAAAACAAGGTTGTCCGAAATAAGGAATGTCGGTAGGAGAGGTGATTGACGGTGGGAGAATGTAACTAACGAGACATTTTTGTAGAATATTTTGACCATAACGAGTGGCCCACATGCCATGTCATGAAAATTAAGAATGTACCAATAAGATAAGGCATTACATAAAGTTATAATAAGTATTCGGGTAAAACTAAACGCAAATGGCTCATAAACAACATAAAAGATCACAATTTTGTTCACTTATCACTTCCACCCTTTAAGTGAAAATTTCTTAAAAGAGCAATGCAATTTGTGTATTGGACGGGGTGAGAGGATTTCAACCACAAGCTAAGGATACAAACAACAAACAAAGTTAAAAAAAAGTTTTGAAACGGAACTCTTAATGGCGATGTCACTACCAATATCAATGTTTGTTTCTTTGAAATGCATAATCATGGAGATGGTGATGATTCCTTGACCTCGATTGTAATACATATCGACATTTACTTTTATTTTACCGCATCTTCACCAACCATCACTTTCTACATGAGTCTTTACCATATAGGAGTTCTTAAATAAACTATAATAAATACTATGACATCATCCTTTTTTTGAAATTGTTGAAGGCTACAATAACATCTCAATTTGTAGGCCAATCAAATTGAAGATAAGCAAAAATTTGTAATTATTTTGTTAAAAACTTTGTAGGTTTATTAATGTGAGAAATGTTTATTTGTTTATGAAAATAATAAAAATCTCTAATTGGTTAAAAAGAAAAATATTAATAATCTGGTTAAAAAAATATGAAGACTATAGTGTAATCTTCCTTCGGTAGTACTCATAACTGTAATATTTTTTTGAAATAATAGTCATTTAATAAAAATAAATTAAAAAATTACACAAATATTGCTTGGTATTTAATTTATTTTGATCAACTAAGAGCTTATAAAATACATGAGTAAATAAAGTGAAGCGAAAAATTTGGGAGTGACGTAAAACATATACTCTTCTTCCTTCCATGATAACATTATGTCTAAGGTTATTTAGTTTTATACTTACGTTTTATGGTAATAATTCAAGGTTTTTATATTGCACATTGTTTTCATTGGTGAATTTTCCTCGTCCATAATCATAGCTAGCATTATCATTTTGATTTTAATTTTTATAATTAAATTTATTGTAATTTTTTATTATATTTTTGTTAATTTGTTTTATTGGAACAATCACAATTATATTATTATGAAATTTTTGTGTAATACAAGGTGGTTGGAAAGAGTCACAACCCAAATAAAATACAAAGAAAGTAGAAAAATACTAACACAACATTACATCACAAGTTATTATGTGTGGGTATCCACAAAGCAAGGCCAATGAGGATGAGCATTATCATTGGGGAGGGCTCCAATGGTAGATGACTCATCATCTAGAGGATCTTGAAAAAGTATTTGTCTCATAGATATTAAGTAGAAAGAGAACCATTATTCCCCATCTGGGAGGTGGAAATCCTATGAAAGTCACTCCTTTGATCTAGGATAAGACCCATGACATGGATTAGTAAAAATACTAGTAGCAAATTTACCCCACAATGGTATCGATTCCATCCCCATTGTTTTTGAGGTGGAAAGATATGAAAGTGACCACATTTTGAGGAAGGACAACTATTTTTCTTATATGATGGAAAAGGAAGCTAAAGAATGGAAGTGTGATGCCCACTATTTTACCACATAAAAAGTAACTGAAAAAACTAGTAATTTTTGTTTATATTATATGACGTAACATGAGAAAGTAGTTGCATTCATCACAAGACATAGTATAAATTTAGTGAACACACGATTTAATGTTTCACTTTTACATGTATTATATTTTGTTACTTAGGATTAATACTTATCCAGGAGCACGTAAGAGTGTATTTATGACACATCATTTCACATTTCAAATGTGGGTTCATTTCATTCTAGGATCCATTCTGATGATAAAATTCCATATTTTTACTCGCTAACTTTTTCGAATATACATGTCCACTTCTATTCTTGGACAAAAAAATGTTAGGACCAATAAAATAAAACTTCGAGAGAAACCCAAAACATACATTAGACGTCTCTTAGGACTTTATGCATACATGGATAACTCACTTAACCCATAGGAGGTTTTCCTAGCCACCTTTCTTCTACAGAGTCAAGATTGCATGAAGTTATACTAAACATAGAGAGAAGGATATAACTTGGAAGACCTTTCACGAAGGTGTTTTACAGGCACATTTTGTATGGACAACACAACTCAAGGTTTCCCAGGACTACTATGACCAAAAATCCCATGCAAAATAAAAATTCATATCTCGGACAACCTTACCACCAAAGAAAATACTACTCAAGGTATGAGGTTCTCATACAAGACTAACCAAAGATCAAGGGTTATTAAGAGGATCACTTATTGAACCACTTAGATTCCTAAGGAATTTCCCCCTACAATAAAGGCTAGATTGGTTCAAAATATATTTCATGCATGACTCTCAAACATCAAATGTCACGCTAGGAAAAATAATTTTCACTTATTTGCATATGCACATAACTTCATTTGATTGAACAATGATTTCGCTATACACTATGCATTATACACTAGTTGAGCCTAAGTGAAGGATATATATGAAATTACAAGGTAGAAGAACAAAAATTATTTTTAATCATTACTATATGCATATTTCATGATTACATTATATTCAATTTCTCTTTTGGTGTAAGACAGGGGTCAAAGATAACCACAATTCTTGAGCATGTACGTTCTCACAGAAGTGATGACACTGTCATTCCACATCCACTCAAACGAGCATAACATGATATAATTATGAGGACGTAATGAAATGAAAGATTAAGTTCTTATGACCATGCATATAGGTTCATAGGTTTACATTTTCAACCTTACCAAATTTCCTTGCACTAAAACATTCAAACCTACCACTTATAACATTCATTCAAAACCATATCTTATCCTTACAAGTTATGAGTTTTCTCTTTTCGCTTGCATTAAGACATCAAGAGTAAATCTCTTTTACTTTATTTCTCATATACACTAACATTTTAGATAAGTTTTCCACTTGACATCACTAAATGTGCGTACAATTTACATGACAACCATATCTAATATTTACTCATTTAATTTTGTTCTTCCTACATTTACATTGTGAAGTTAAGTCTCCACTTATCAATTTATGTGGTAAACATTTAAGAAACCAAACCCTATTAATTTATGACACCCACATCCCACCATGAGTCATAGCTATGTTTAAATACATACTCATCCAAAGCAAGTCTATATTGAAGGTGGGGTTCCACACTATACATTGAAAACAATTCCCATATGCCCCCATTGACACACGACTACCAAAGGATAAAGTTTTCATGCTTATATTTCATCTTTTATGATGAAGTATCTTCTTACGCATAATATTAAATCAAGTAAAATTAAACTTTCAAAACATTTAAACGTTATCTTTATTTCCATTATTCAAAAACACCAAGACATACCCTTACAATACTACTATTACCGCCTTTTATAGGTGTTAATTACTAGCTACCAAGTTTTTCAAGTTGGACAGTTATGTTGGTTTGGAGTATCTATTCAAGATTTTTCTAAAGATTTGACACCCCAAAAGAGTCACGAAAATATGTGGCCACAAAGGATCACCTATAAGTGGAATATCCATCCACCACTAATTCAAACATGAGTTAAGTTGTTTTACATGTGAAGAAAAGGGTTCGACCAAAGTCAAACACCATAGCAACACAGTTTAAGTTAAATTTGAGGTAACCAAATTCAAATCTTATTTCTAGTAGTGTTATAAATATACCATTTTACCTAACCATTTCCCATTTACATATTACTATTATAAGATAAAACACTAAACAACTAAATGCATTTTGATAGGGAACATATGATGCGAATAACACAACTAAACGTAAAAGGGTTCAAGGGTTGGCACATGTGTATACACGATAACTATATTATATTCCAAGATTACGACTCTAGAGGGGCCACATTTAAGTTGTCTAATAAAAAATCACACCAAATTTCAAGATTTTACCTTAATAACCATAAGCACAACTTCCAATGAAATTTGAGTGATAATTATAATATTGTAAATTCAACATCCCATTAATATAGTATACAATACATGAAGATAACAAATTTTGTTCTTGCGTAAATAAAAGTACATTTATTAAATAAGGTTATATTTTGAACTCCATTAAAATTGTGCTTTTCGTAAATAACAACATTAAATATTATTTTTGATCATTATTTCAAAACTTAATACTCCATGTGCAACCTAAAAGTTACTTTTGAGGTGGCAAGATATGAAAGTGACCACAAGTTGAGGAAGGAAAACTATTTTTCTTATATGATGGAAAAGGAAGATAAATAATGGAAGTGTAATGCCCACTATTTTACCACATAAAAAGTAACTGAAAAAACTACCAATTTGTTTTTGTTTATATTATATGATGTAACATGAGAAATTAGTTGCATTGATCACAAGACAATAAATATTCGGTGAACATGCTATTTAATGTTTCAATTTTGCATGTATTATATTTTGTTACTTAGGATTGCTACTTTCTAGGAGCATGCAAGCATGTATTTATGACACATCATTTCACATTTCAAACGTGGATTCATTTCATTCTAGGATCCATTCCAATGATAAAATTTCATATTTTCACTCGCTAACTATTTTGAATCATACATGTCCACTTCAATTCTTGGACAAAAAAATGTTAGGACCAATAGAATACAACTTTGGCGAGACCCTCAACATACATTAGCCATTTCTCAGGACGTGATGCATGCATGAATAACTCATTTAATGCATAGGAGGTTTTCTGCCCACCTTTCTTCTACGAGTTAAGATCACATGCATTTTAACTAAACACGGGAGAAGGGTATAACTTAGAACACCTTTCAACAAGGTATTTTATAGGAACATTTTGTAGGGACACACAACTCAACGCTTCCCACACTACTATGACCAAAATACCATCCATAGTAAGAAATTATATCTCATCAAATCTTACCACCAAGGAAAATACTACCCTAGGTATGAGGTTATCGTGCAATACTAACCAAAGATCAAGGGTTATTAAGAGGATCACTTACTAAACCACTTATATTCCTAAGGAATTTTCGGCTATGATAAAGGTTAGTTTGGTTCAAAATATATTTCATGCACGACTCTCAACCATCAAATGTCACACTAGGAAAAATAATTTTCACTTATTTTCATATGCACATAACTTCATTTGATTCAACAATTATTTTGCTATACACTATGCATTATACACCTATTTTAGCCAAAGTGAAGGATATATAAGAAATCACAAGGTAGAAGAACATAAATAATTTTTAATCATTATTATATGCATATTTCATGATTACATTATATTCAATTACTCCTTTGGTGTAAGACAGGGGTCAAAGGTAACCACAATTCTTGAGCATGTATGTCCTCACGAAGTGAGGACAATGGCATTCCACATCCACTCAAATGAGCATAACATGATACAATTATAAGGACTTAATGAAATGAAAGATTAAGTTCTTACGACCATGTATATAGGTTCTTAGATTTACATTTTCAACCTTACCAAATTTTTTTGTGCTTAAACATTCAATCTTACCACTTATAACATTCACCCAAAACCATATCTTATCCTTACAATTTATGAATTTTTTCTTTTCGATTTCTTTAAGACATTGAGAGTAAATCTCTTTTACTTTATTTTTCATATATACTAAAATTTTAAATAAATTTTCCACTTGACATCACTAAATGTACGTACAATTTACATGCCAATCATATCCGAGATTTACTCATTTTATTTTGTTCTTGCTACATTTACATTGTGAAGTTAATTCTGCCTTTGCTCAATTTATGTTGTAAACATTTGGGAAACCAACCCCTATTAATTTATGACACCCGTATCACACCATGAGTCATAGTTATGTTTAAATACATACTCATCAAAAAAAAAATTATATTGAATGTGGGATTCCACACTATAGATTGAAAATAAATCCCATTTGCCCCCTTCGAGACACGACTACCAAAGGATAAAGAAAATATTAGTTTTCACACTTATATTTCATCTTTTATGATGAAGTATCTTCTTACACATAATATTAAATCAAATAAAACTAAACTTTCAGAACATTTAAACTTTATCTTTATTTCCATTTTTCAAAAACACCAAGACATACCCTTGTAATCCTATTATTACCCCCTTTTATAGATTTCAAGTACTAACTACCAAGTTTTTTGAGTTGGACATTTATGTCGGTTTGGAGTATCTACTCAAGATTTTTCTATGTATTTGACACCCCAATCAAGTCATGAAAATATGCAGCCACAAAGGATCACCTATAAGTGGAATGTCCATTCCCCACTAATTCAAACACGAGTTAAGTAGTTTAACATGTGAGGAAAATGGTTGTGATGAAAGTAAAGCACCATAACAATATAGTTTAAGTTAAATTTGAGGTAATCAAATTCAAATCTCATTTCCATTAGTGTTGTAAATATACAATTTTACTTAAGCATTTCCCATTTACATCTTACTATTATAAGTGCTAGATAAAACACTAAACAACTAGATGCATTTTGGTAGGGAATGTATGATTCAAATAGCACAACTAAAGGTAAAAGGATTCAAGGGTTGGCACATGTTGTATATACATGATAACTATATTATTTTCCAAGCTTACGACTCTAGAGGGCCAAGTTTAAGTTCTCTATTCAAAAATCACACAAAATTTCAATATTTTACCTTAATAACCATAAGCACAACTTCTAATGAAATTTAAGTCAAAAGTATAATATAGTAAATTCAACATCCCATTAATCTTGTACACAATATGTTGGTGCTCGGTTGTTTTGCCCCATTTGCCCTTATTTTCCTCTAATCTGTGTGTTCAAACATTTTGTCTCTCAAGGTGGGTGTTCTAGAAACACTACCTCCACTTGAAATGCCTCAAATTGTTTGCAGAATCCATTGTCATGTCCCTCCTTGAAAAGTCTCCGAGCTTGCCTGTTTTTGCCCTAATTTCTTCAAATCCACAGGCTTTACCGTTTTCCTATTTTTCTTAAACCATGGAAGTTTGAGAATGGTTAATCTATATTTGTATTCCTTTTAAAATCCAAAATCCATGGTGAAAGAATGTCCGAAACCATGATTCACTTGTTTTTGTTTAAAAAAATCATCCTTAGCGAAAAATTGGGTTCTAGGCATGAATGATGATTTTTTGTATTTTGACAAATGATCGGCGGTGTATTTTTCCTATCAAATTTATTCCTCAACAATCAGCGGTCACATGGCTTCTTTTGGTTGGTCAAAAGATGATGGGTAAATATGTTAACTTATCACTTTTTACTTTTTTGGCAAAAAGGCAAATTTGGTCTCGTGGCTCCACTCAATTTTGATTGGTTCTTTTGGTGCTTACGTGGCTTCTTCTAATTAGATGGGGTACGGCAGGTTTGTTTTTGAACTTGTCCCTTTTGGATACTTCGGAAAAAAGTTTGAACTCACCTAACAGACCCTTCCAGGCTCGATTAAAGAAAATTTTAAGTGACAGGTAAAAAGTCTTACTTTGACTCCATAGGAGGACACATGGCAAAGCTAATGGCGAAGATGCAGGCCTTCGGAGGTAAGTTGGATGTTTTGCCCCTTTGGTAAAATGGATTAAAATTTTAAAATGGAAGCACACCCCCACCAAATCATTTTGGAAGCCTTAAGGTTTTCGAAGTTACGCCATAAAGACATGTGGCGAGCCTGCGTTTGTTCAAGGTCTCAACTTTTGGGGATCATCTCAAGATGTGCCATTGTGACATGTGGCAGTTTGAAAAGTCAAAGAGGCAGGGAAGCACACCATCGAGAGGAAAATTGGATTTTTTTCCTCTTGTCATCAAAAGGATTAAAATCTCAAAATGGCCCGCAAGCATGATAGGGGAAAATTAAAAGCTTGCTCCATCAATGACGGAGGTGTGGACTCTTGGGGAAATTTGGAAAAAAATTCTTCTTGGGAGAAAAAAGTTAAAACTGAAAAGGAAGCATGGTTCCACCGGGACCCACACTAGGACATGTGTCGTCAGCCCACTTTTAAGGGAGGAGTTGCGGGTAAAACTTGGAAAATTTTCCCTTTTCCAAAAAGGAGGTGAAATGGCAAAATTTGGCCATGGTTCCTATTGTAAATATCTCCCCACAGGTAGATATAGACAAATAGAAGAATATGGAAATCAAAGAAACTCGAGCCCCGATTTTTTATTGCGTCCAACAGCCCCTTGGTGCGAGTAAGAGAGGTGCACGACGAAGGTGTCGACATGAAAATGGATGCACCCTTGGTGCGTGCGAGTAAGAGGCGCACAAGAGGGTGTCGACACGAAAATGGATGTGCCCTTAGCGCGAGTAATTGGCGCACGATAGAAGGTGTCGACACGAAAATGGATGTGCCCTTAATGCGGAGTAAGAGGCATACGACGAAGGTGTCGACATGAAAATGGATTCACTCTTGGCGCAGGTAAGAGGTGCACGACAGAAGGTGTCGACATGAAAATGGATGTGCCCTTGGCGCAGGTAATTGGTGCGTGATAAAAGGTTTCGACACGAAAATGGATGCGCCCTTGCGCGCGAGTAAGAGCGCACAACGTGAAGGGGTCGACAAAAAAATGGATGTGCCCTTGGCACGCAGTAAGAGGTGCACGGCGAGAAGGTGTCGACACGAAAATTGATGTGCCCTTGGCATAGGTAAGAGGCGCACGACAGAAGGTGTCGACACGAAAATGGATGCGCCCTTGCGCGCGGTAAGTAAAGGCGCACGGCGAAAGGTGTCGAAACGAAAATGGATGCGTCCTTGGCATAGGTAAGAGGCACATGAAAAGGTGTCAACATGAAAATGGATGCACCCTTAGCGCAGTAAGAGGCGCACGATAGAAGGTGTCGACACGAAAATGGATGCGCCCTTGGCACAGGTAAGAGAGTGTCGACATGGTAGAAGTTGCGCCTTGGTGCACGTAAAGGGCGCATGACACAAAATGTCAACATGATAGAATTCATGCCTTGGCGCACATAAGGGTATGTCGACATGAATATGGATGCGCCTATGGCGCACCGTCAGGCGCAACATTCGAGTCTTGTGACAGAAGAGACCTTGACCCAGATATTCAAACGGCCATAACTTTTCATAGGGAGCTCGGATTCACGCAAGGTTAGACTTTTTGGAAAGCTTACGAGGTCCTCTATCCAACTATGACTGGATATCTTTAATTGGGAGGGAAAAATTTCTTGAAAATTCAAAATAAATTTTTCCACTTTTTAAGTTTGCTAGGGTTCTCACCTACCACCATAATGAGATAAATTAAATGCAACCTGGAGGTGGTTGGGGTAGATTTGGATTTCCTCTCTCTTCCCTCTCTCATTATTCCTATAAATTGTAAGGAGGGGCTTCTTTCTAAAGGTTGGACATTCTTGTTTTGCCCCTCCCTTCTTCTCTTTGGCAGGTGAATCTATGGAGTTCAAACCTCCCATCTAAAATTGTAATGCAACTTTGCCTCTTGGCATTTTGTGGTGTATTGTATCAATCTTTGGAGAAAATAATGCATGTCTGTGGATGATTCTCAACCCTCTCTATGTTCATTTGCATCTTCCTGATCTTTCACTACAAACCTGGTTATCTCTGTGCATGATCTTGCATTGCATTTTAATGGTCTGTGTTTATTGGCAAGACAGGTGTTCTTCATTCCTCGGTGCATCACCTTTGTAGTTTAGGTTTTATTTTATGCATTTTCTTACCCTGTCTCCTTGGCAAGTTAGATTAGGTTTTTAGTAAACCCTCTGCATTTTTATGTGTGCATCTGAACAGAGGAATAGGAACCGGCCTTCATCCGGAGAGCTTTTCCGATTTCGCAAGGTCCCACACTTGGGAAAAGCTCCATGTTATGCAATCGCACTGAGAGTCTCAACCCATCGAGTTATAGACATTCAGGGGTGCTGTGATTCGCCATCAACAGTTTTGGCATGCTGGGTGGGATAAAGAGGTCTTTCCACAAGATTTGAAGGAATTTTCAAGAAATTTGGACTAAAAATTGCATGTTTTACAATTTCAGATTTTTACCTTCCAGACTGAACTTTGAAATCGATTTTGAAAGGCTTAACTTGCTCAAAACAAGTCAAAATTTCACCATTCGATAGATCGGGGATAATCTTCAAAAGGGTATTCTTAGATTTTTGAGATTTTGACTTTCAAAATTTCATGGTTTTTGGTATTTCGGGTTTTCCCAGTTGCCTTGCATGACCTGAGTTTTCACCTGTACCTTTCGGAGATTAGTAGCTACAAACAATACCTCCATAACCAACTTGAAGAGTTGTATCTTCTGGGTCCTTCAAGTTTTAAATTCTATTTTTAATATTGTCAGGTTTGGTGTGTAACTTGGCATAAGCTAGCCTTTTAAGGCTCATTATCTAACACATCTGGTGACTCCGAAGGGGTAGAATTCAGTGGTATAGTAGCAAAAGTTGCCCAGGCATATGAGAAGAATACGAACCAGGTTTGATACTTGAGAAGAGGGTTTATTTTTCCACTGGCAACTATCACAAGGTAGAGGAAGGAGAGGAAGAAGACCACAAAGGTCACCATCTCCACCTAACTAGACTTTGTCTACACCTCCACCTGCTAGACCTTTTCTCGCATCAACCAGAGTCCTTAGGCCAATCATAATGGCACATCTACCACCGAATCCCTTTGTCAATTTCACTGGCAGCAGTCCACTTGCCCTCAATGCATAGAATCCAGTTCCAATTGCAGTATTGAAGAACATTCCATTTTTCACTGGAGAAAATCATACTACTCCTGGTGATCATGTCAAAGACATTGCTAACGTTTGTGCAATCCACGAGATAAATGAAATGGATGTTCTTTGTCAAATTTCTGCATCTTCGTTCAAAGGAAGGCATTGCAATGGTTTAGGAGCCTTAGAGCCGGTTCTATCACGAAGTGGAATCGATTAAGCATAGCTCTCAATGAGCGATTCGGAGAAAAGGGAGACAATTTGTCTCTACTAGAACAATTGACAACTATCAAGAGAGCTCCCAATGAGTAGCTGACTGAATTCAACTTTAGATTTCAAAGGTCTTGGGATAGAATTCTAGTGGCCGTCAGGCCAACAGCTGAAGGTGCTTTTCTATATTATCTTAAAGCTTTGAATTCTGATATTTCTATGTTAATTCAATCTATGGGAGGCACAACCTTACCTGCTGCTTATAGCATTGCCATTAGGGCTGAAAACTATCTTATTCAAGCTGGTAAGTTGGCTCCTAGGCCTCCCATGCCCTTGTATCCAAACTTAGAAAATCTAAGCACTAGTCAGGCACCCACTTTGGCTCCTATTCCCACTCCTAGAAATCAAAGTTCAAATGAAACTTCTACTTCATCCTCTAGTGCTTCAAATGAACTCCAAGAGGTTATGAAATAGTTGCAGAACCTTGGAAATGAGCTGGTGACTATCAAAAGACAGCAAGCTCAAAGTGCTAGACCATATCAGCCTCAAGCGCAGTACCAGGCTAGGCCCCCATACCAACAAAATAGGTCACCAACTCAGGCTGCAAATCAAAATCAAAGCCAAGTAAGGCCTCCCGCTAATAGACCATTTCAGCCCTATAACCCCAATGTTGCATCTACTTCTAAAGCATTAGTGCCAGTGCAAAACAACATAGCTCAAGAGTATGATTGGTGTTTCCCATGCAATGAACCTCATAACCAATCTATGTGCTTCAATGGTGCTTTGAACCAAGCCTTGATGGTGACAAATACTGGCGTAGAGGGTGAAGTGAGTCAAGAAACAAATCAGCAACAAGGGACATCTCAACAAAACATAGCTCCAAATGATACCGCACTTGCGAATTGGCAAGCTGAGGATTTTTGTGGCATGAATCAAACAATTTCTCAGAGTGTAGCAGCTAACACAAGATCAAAGAAGAGGAATATTGGTGAAGGGCAGTCATTGGCTCCATGTGATCTCGCAACCTTCCAAAGCCTCCACAAGGTGTTGGTAAGCAAAATATAGTTCCAAACACACAAGAACAGCCCAAACCACCTTCCAAACCAACTCAAATGCCAGTTGTTTCTACCCATGCACAAGAAAGGAATGCACAGACTAAAGGACAACAAAGAGATCTTTCATCCCCATTTAGCATCATTGATCAAATGAAGAAGACAAATGTGAACATATCAATGTGGGAATCTTTATCCATCCCAGGCCAAAGAGATCTTCTACAAGCTGCCATGAAGGATTGGTCAACTTCGAACTAGCAGGTCCCTATGCAAGAGAAGGTCCTCACAAATGCTGCTCAGCCTGAAGGGAGTCATGGAGGACAACAAGGTAAGGTTTTGAAGCCCCCTCCATTCTATGTTTCGTTAATCATTGGCAATAAACTAGTACACAATTGCATGATTGATTAAGGGCAAGTAGTTACTCATGCCCAAGCAAATAGCTGATCACCGGGTCTCCAATATGAAGTCATATCAAAGGGGGTAGTGTAATTAGATGGGATAGCGTGTGCAATGGTAGGAGTGATTAAATGTTTGAATCTTACCTTGCATACATTCCCCAACAATACCGTTTTGTAAGATGTGTCGAGTGATAGATTTACCACCACTCTTTGCCCTATGCTTATCAAGCGATTTCACAACCAAAATTGGAGGCTACTTATCAGCTGATTGGTCACACATGTTGTTCAGAACAAGATATGGTACTAAGGTCACAATCAGATCCGAACCAATTGCAAACTTTCATATTGAGCCTCATACTCCAAGCCAAATCAATGCCAACTGTTCAGCTTTTGATCAAGAAGATTATCCAAGCACAGATGAAGCTGACACCAAAGTTGGAAGCATTCCAGATTTGACTCTTGATGAATGGGCAAGCAAGGTACATGCTTTTGATCCCTACCAAGAAGTAGAAGAATCTAAGCTAGGAGTCTATTGCATACATGAAGGAAACCAACCTATTCCTAGCATCACCAAACCAGACCATAAGGATGACAATGAGGTATGGTAATTATTTTTCGATGGATCAAGGAGTAGGCAAGGCGCAGGAGGAGGAGCTATGCTTGTTTCACCTCAAGGCATCAAATATTATTCAGCTTTCCATTTCCAGTTTTCTTGTTCAAACAACATAGCTGAATATGAGGCCTTGATTCACAGACTTCATTGGGCCGAAAAAGGGCATAAAGAACTTGCAGGTGTTCGGGGATAGCGAGCTGATCGTCAATCAAGTCAGGGGACAACATGCTACAAAGAATGACCTGTTGAAGAACTACAAGAACAGGGTATGGGACCTCGTTGAGGATTTCGAAGCTTTCAACATCATGTCCATACCCAGGAAGAAAAATGAAGCCCCGAGATAGGCTCGCAGCAGTTGGAGCAACGATTGATGTGGTTGACAACATCAAAAGAGAAAAAACACAATGACATATCCATGTGATTGTGAGGCCAACAGTTCCAGATAATAACACAAGCTGGCAGGTGTTTGAGAATGATCAATAGATCGTCAATTTCCTACAAGAAGAGGCTGAATTCTTAGCTAGGAATCAAGATAGATTAGAGCAGCAGTATGGGGATCAAGTAGTGTAGCTGCAGACAAACAAGCTTCCCAAGGGTTTAGTAACATTGGAGTCTATCTTCAACCCTAATGACCAGTTCCATAAGGAAAAGGCTAACATGCAGGTCAAGAGAGAAGATTCAGAGCCAATTCTAGTTGAAGAAGGAAAAACACTTCAAATTGGAAAAGTGGCCACCGAAAGCAGGAGAAATCAGATTTCATACAAATTTGCCAAGAATTTCCAGATGCCTTCACTTGGAGCTATGAAGACTTGAGAGGTTTCAATCCGAAGTTGGCACAACATACCATAGGATTGGATCCGGATGCTAAACCCATCGTGTGAAGTAGAGACCAATCAACCCCACATTGAGCCTCTAATGAAGAAAGAGCTAAACAAGCTAATAGAGGCAAGCATTATATTCTCGATCAAGCACTCAAGCAAGTTGGGTTGCAAACTTGGTTCCGGGTCGGAAAAGAGTGGAGAAATCAGGTTGTGTGTGGACTTCCAAGACCTCAACAGGGCATCTCTTAAAGACCATTACCCACTTCCTTCAATGGAACAAATATTGCAAGTGGTATCCGGTTCGGAGAGATTCTCTCTCCTAGATGGCTACTCAGGGTATAATCAGGTAATGGTGAAAGAAGATGACCGAGTTCAAGACGGCTTTCACCACCAAATGGGGCACCTATGCCTCTGAAGATGCCATTTGGACTATCAAATGCTGGAGCCACTTTCCAAAGGGCAATGGATATGGCATTCAAAGGATTGATCAATAAAATAGTTCTAATATATCTTGATGACATCACGGTATTCTCCAAAAATGCAGCAGATCACCTTTTTCATTTGAGGCAGGTATTTCAGAGGTGTAGAAAATTTGGGGTATCATTGAATCCCAAAAAATGTATATTCTTGGCTCACGAGGGAAAGCTTCTAGGCCATATTGTTTCAAAGGAGGGATTGACGATTGACCCAGAAAGAGTTGAAGCAATTCGAGCGTTGCCATTGCCAAGTCACAAGAAGGCTCTTCAAAGCTTCTTGGGAAGGATCAATTTTGTCCGTAGGTTTGTTCCAAACTTTACAGCTCTCGTAAAGCCAATAACGCTGATGTTGAAGAAGAGCATGGCATTTAAGTGGACATCTGAAGGCAAGGCAAGTTTTGAGGCAATAAAAGAGGCTATATCTCAAGCTCCGACTCTCGTCAATCCAGACTTCTCCAAGGACTTCATGCTATATACCTTCGGTGGTGGAGACACAATTTCTGTAATCCTGGCACAACAAAACAAAGAAGGATTAGAACAACCAGTTGCTTTCTTCAGTCAAGGTCTAGAGGAATACGAAACAAGGTACTCTTTCATTGAAAAGCATGTCCTTGCAGTGATCAGGAGCTTAAAGAAATTCAAGCACCTAGTCTCAAACAACAAGATCCAATTGTTGGTCTCTCATGCGGGAGTCAAGGACTTCCTTCTAAACAAGGATCTGAATGAGAAACGTGTAGGATGGATCACCCGTGTCATGGAATATGACATCGAGATCAAGGTCACCAAACTAGTACGTGGGAAGGGATTATGTGAACAACTAGCCTTGAGTCAACAAGTTGAAGCAGGTGATGAAAAAGAGACTGTCTTGGTATTACAGGGTGGTCAAGAACAGGAAAATGATGATGTGCTTACTCCTTGTTGGACTCAGAGTATGATAAACTTCCTACAGACGGCCTTTGCCCTCCATAAATGAGAAAAGCAAAAGGAGATACTTCAGATTACAAGCCATTCCATATGTGCTTGTTGATGGTGTTTTGTTTAAAAAGGACATCAATGGAGTTTTATTGAGGTGCATTGGGACGGGTCAAATTGAGAGAGTATTACAAGATTTTCAAGATGGAGATTCTGGAGGACATTTTTCCCCACAAGTAACAGCTCTCAAGATAATGAAGGTAGGGTATTATTGGCCCACAGTGTTCAGTGACTGCTATACATGGATAAGAAAGTGTAAGAAATGTGCACTCTTCACAGGCAAAGAAAGACTAGCAGCACTTCCATTACACCCAATTTTGGTTGACCAACCATTTATGCAATGAGGATTGGACTTCGTCGAGGTCATCAACCCAAACTCAAGCCAAGGCCACAAGTGGATTGTCACGGCAACGGACTATTTCACCAAGTGGACCGAAGCGGTAGCACTCAAAGAGGCAAATGAGTCTAACATACTAGACTTTTATGAAGGAATAGTGACTAGGTTTGGTGTGCCACCACTATCATATCGAGACGATGCATTGGCATTTATAGGTTCTAAGATTACGAGATGGGCGGTAAAGAATGGAATCTATTTGAGCACCTCTTCAAATTATTACCCGCGAGGATAATGGACAGGCGAGTCCATGAACAAGAATTTGCTAAGGATCATTAGAAGGACTCGGATGAAAACCAAAGGACATGGCATTGTAGACACCAAATTTGTGTCTTACGACCCCCTGTGCGCCGAATCCCATTCCGCAACCTAACCTCATCACCTAAACCTTACACAATTATTTATTAATTACCTTATAATTAATAAATCCACATCGCCATACCTACCACCTCATGTCGCCACCTCATCATGACCTAGTCTTAACCCTAAACTAACCTAATTAAGACCTATAACTTGGTCCAATTCCACACCTATGACTAATTACTCCTCATCCGCACCTAAAACCAACTTCATAATGACTTTACCAAGTCCGACCAATCCCTTGGAAGAAAAGGAGGAAAAGGCTGGCTATTTTACCAAAAATAACCCACTTTGACTGGCCGATACCGGTTCCTACTCGACCGCCGTCGGTTGCGTAGCGCCATCGGTTCCTGTAAATGACCACTTCCAACCAAAAACAAAGGATCAAATTTTCATTTGATCGAAAAGGAGAAATCATTGAAAGAATCCGGATTTGCTTGCCCGAGTAGAGACAAGTGAAGAAATAAGAAGAGTTTGTAGAGAAGGACATCAAGCCAAAGATGCGGCAATGAATAACCGAGCCAGCGACACTCATCATGCATCGAAGAGGAGATAGCTCATTTCGGATTGTCGAGATCATCCCACTTGAGTCTTGTCTTCGTCTTCACAGATCCTGGAACTGCATCTGCATCGGGGACGAGTAAGTAGTGTCTTATATGTTTCTAAGCACCATTTCTTGAGCTTATGGATTGATGGTAATTATAAGTTCATTCCTAGATCTACTACCAAAGAACATACTACACTTAACCCCCATCCATACATCCTGGCATTGCCACGAAGACCATTTTATCACACTCAGTCTTCCTGTCCTCCCCTTATTCCCCTCGGCCATCCACCAATTTAATAATCCCACAATCACCTTGCAACCAACCTCTACCCGAAGCACCTAGATTATTTGACCCTACTACCGGTGTCGATTATCCCCTACCTAAGCGACGGTTCTCTAACCGCGGATCGTTACCCGATGGCCGGCGTCGGTCACTGTGACTTAACCCCAAAACCCTTTTCTCGCCTTTATTTGTCACCTAACAACCTCGAGATCCATCTGGTTTATCCCTATAACTCAACCTTGGATGTATCAATGACCAAGATCGAACAAACAACGTGGCGCTTTATTATTGATAGTTTAGCTTCTATTGCTTTGTAACGAGATACCTAAATCGTGATTTTGCAATAGCTTTCTTTGTTATCATTTGTGTTAATTCGTATTAAAAGGGGAACCCACCACCTTGAAAGGAAGTTTTATATTTCACAGGCCCAAGGCGAGTTCCCTCATTTATTGTCTAATTAAAATCTTGTGGTCTTGTATTCTTATTTACGGTAGTCCTTCCAAGACAAAAACGCAGTTCTTCGCAATCAACCCGATCTCTCTCTACTTGATGCAGCGCACACCATCTCAACATTCAATGGTATTCCTCCTAGCCCTAACCCTTATCTCATTTCTAAAAGGAATGAAAGGATAGAAACAACTCTATTCCAGAGAGCAAACATTCCGCGTGAAACATTTTGGCACGCCTGGTGGGACCCATTTCGGGTTTCTTTCTTTCTTGCTTGCTTTCATATAGGGAACATACTTGCTGTTTTCTTCTTCTAAAGATATTCACAAGGTATTTTTTTATTTTGGTAAAAGAACTTGCTTTGCTTTTACATCTTTGTATTAGTGAAAGTCATCTCTTTTGCTTCATCGAATATCATTTTCGATTTGGGTTTAAAACACGTGCATCACATTCTTGCTTGTTGTTTTCAATTCTAGTGAACATAGATTAAGTAACAGGTCATACACGTGGGGGTGATATCCATGGTATTGACAAGAAATTAATCTTACTTTCACTGCACAACACATACTGAATCACTTCACAATTAACACAACAGCTCAAACATCCCCCTTTTTCCGCGGTATTCCTCCGCCCAATTGAGGTAACCTTATAAGCCAAAACAAACTTGACATTTCCTCTAAGTCTTCGGTTTAGGATTCTGACATCATTCTATGTCTAAAGGCATAAGCCCATGATAATTTAAATTAACCCTAGGGTTAGTCTCTGGATTTGCGTGTGCATCTTGCTTGTTTTCAGTTCTGTTTTCTCTGTTATACACTGTCTTCTGTGATCACCTTAGAACAAATTGATAAATGTACTAAGCATTGTTAAGATCAAATCAGCAGCTTCTTATATTTTCTCATACCAGTCTTATTACACCGACATCGGTTAACTGACCGACGTTGGCTATAGTCTAACCGACATCGGTTATCAGACCGATATCGATTCTCGTCTTTTGACGCTTCTGACAAATCAGCAACCTACCAATTTCAAAACATCTTGTTGCCTGTTTCTGTTCCTGATAGATTGAAACCCTACAGTGTACTCCTGTCCATGGTTGTTATCACTCGAAAGCAAGCCGCCGCCATGGTTTCACATGCTTGCTCTATGCCTTTTCCTGAATCACCCCCTTCACATTCTGTGGGGAATCCTACGGATACCAGCGAGGTTCCTAAAATTCCTGTAGGAGATAAAGAATTTTCCAAATTTCTGGATGCTAATCTTAGTGCTGTACAATACTATTTGTCTCATGCCCTTGACCGTACACCCGACGGTCAACTCCTTGTTGGCATGCCTATCAGTATAGCTGCTCATTTAGCTCCTTCTCCGCCTGATAACTCCGCTTTACCTTTCGCATCCTTAGTCCCGTCTCCTACCTCAGCAGCTTCAGGGGTTCATACGGCACAGATTGGCTTTCCTTTGGTTAATCTTGGGCCCAACATGTCATTACCACCGACTGCTCCTACCTCGTCTCTCTTGCAGACTGTTCCATTCATGACTTGCTCTCTGCCACCTATCCACACGAGCTTTCCTTCTCAAGCTCCACCCACCTTTTCATTTCCACACACATATCCGGTAACCTCAACAGCTTATATAGGACATCCCTATTCGGTTGCCTCAACACATTCGTCCTCCATACCTTATCAACATTTAACCCCACCATTGTCTAGCGGTGGCCCTTGGCCCAATTTTCCTCCGTTTACCACAACCACACCATCATCTCATCCAACTACTGATTTAATTAAACAAATGATGGACAAAATGCAAAATCTGGAGGCTTCTGTTTCAGGAAGTCGTAGCACCTTGACATACGAGCAAGTTTGTCGAGGAGCCTATCCACCCTTTAGTCCCCCTTCATTCATATCCTCCTCAATGGGAATTACCAAAATTTACCCGTTTTAATAGTAAGGAGGACCCTCAACAACACTTGCGATCATTTAGACATGCCTGCTATCTGATTGCTCATGACGACGCTTTACTACTCCGCACCTTTCCCATGTCCTTATTAGGACCTGCCTTGGAGTGGTACAGTGCTTTAACCCAGCACTCAATCTTCTCTTTTAACTAGCTAGCCCAATCTTTCTTGGATCATTTCTCCATTAACATTGCCAAGAAAGTATCTATCACCGACCTCTATGCCATCCGACAATTTGAAGATGAATCTATTGTAAATTTCATTGGACGATGGCGAGGCCTTATCAACCAACTTACATATGCCTTGCCTCGGTGAACTTATCGACTGTTTACGCGGGCCTGCGCTAAGCACATCTCTCCTACCCTCCAAATTCAAACTTTCCGTACATTTGACGAGGCCTTTACTATGGCTCGAAAACTAGAGATTCGAGCCTTAGAAGAAGAGAAATTGTGGTTGCGCAACAAAAACCCCACTTTCCGAACCCAAGATTCCACCAACAAACCTAACACCACCAATCCTCACCCATCGACTGCTTCGAAATCAAAAGGGGCTGTGCACGCGGTGATGGTCAAATCTCAAGCACCGTCTAATACCCCACCAAAAACCACCTATAAATATAAAGCCGAGCCCATCAACTACACTCCTTTGGGAGAAACATATGGTGTGATATTGAAAAAATTTCTTAAAGCAGGAGCCATTACCTTATCTCCTGTTAAACCTCACTCCGGGTTTGATTCCACTCGTGCCATACCTTCTTGGTAAAAAGAAAATGACTTCTGTAACTTCCACCGCGTGAAGGGACACAGTCATGAAAACTGCAAGATGTTGAAAAACATAGTGCAGGAAATGGTTGATGCGGGGGATATAGCCCTCGATAATCCTAACGCCCCTACTAACCGAAATTTGAAAATATTCAACAAACCATTCCCGAATCATTCTTCTAACAGTAATCTAAACCAAGATATCTTAGCCGAGGAGAGTGTTCATGAGATCCATGCGGTCTTCGATTCCCAGCCAAAAACCTCTATCGAACAAATTCTGAATCAAGCCTCTTCCCTAACACAGGAAACCGAACCCCCTTCCTCGCCATCAAGACAAGATGAAATCCTTGCCATTCCTTTACCCATCAAGGAATTAACTGCCCAGAGTTCCCTTCTCACAAATGAGCCTTCTTACACCACATCCCTACAAGACTGCGAGCGGATGTTATCTAATTTATCTATTTCCCAAACGTCTCCTTCTACCATTCTTGCTGTACAAGAGGAAGGCTCACCACTTCTTTTGTCATCCTTAGACGAGAAACCTCTTGAACCGACATCACCACATTCTTTAAACATGACGGATCCTCTCAAACACGCCCTCCTACCTATTAGTCCTTCATCACCTAAATCTTTTCAAGAACTTGATTGACCTCTTAACACCCATTGATACGATGCCTCATATACCCCCTGTATCACCCCCACAAAGGTCTGCACCGGAATCACAACCCACCTTTCTTCCATCCAAAATTTCCTATTCACATGTGAGGATCATTCTCCGGATGATAGATGAGTCCTATGGGAACGCGTTGAGTACCCCTATTCTACTCAAATGTAGATGACCGATCCAGACACCTCTACCATATACCCGAAGTGTTTACGAAACTCAAAATGCCTATGTCCTCAACTCCATCCCCCGCATCTCTACCAAGTAGCTCATCCACCTCTATTAGCCTAACCAAATCTTCCCCTACGCTTGGGACCTCACCAATACCTAGTCTAACACACCCACCTAAGCGGCTTGATTTATCTAAAAATAAAGCTGTCCATCCCATTAGGAGACAGACCCAATCTCCTCAATCTATGCCGCTATCACAACTAAAACCCTCGTCGTCACACCTACCTTCCATATTGGGACCCCATCCCTCTACCTTACATCAATATATCATACCTCCTGCGTTTTCTTTAAAACCACCTACACCTTCTACACACATACAGAGATCTAAGGGTATAGAAACATCGTCACCCCGCGTATCCTGTCCACCTACCAACCCTAAACAAATTCCATCATCAAAAGATTTGTTTGCTGTCACTCCTATTTCTCCGTGGTTGTTTTCTGATACCACATCATCTGTGGCCTCATCATCTAACCAGCTAAACATAGCTTCTGTACCAAAGAAGCCACATGTAGTTAAAACCCATTATCAAAACTCCTTGGCTAAACCACCACCCGTCACGAACCAACCACGCCCAAACATTACCGAAACTTTCTCAATCAATACCCTCATCCTCCTCCGATTTTGACCCACTCAAAGGATCTTATGCTAAAATCTTTGCTATGTTGGTGGAGAATACAACCATTTCCCTACCCCCACTTAGACCCTATGACCCGTCTAAACCTCGACCTATAGGTTATGATGAGTCTAAAATCTGCGTTTACCACCACACACCAGGACACGGTGTGGAGGGATGCAAAGCCTTAAAAGCTATCCTTCGTTAGTCACCTCTCTCAGATAGAAAGGTTAAGAAAGACAACTTACGAAGGGAGAGACCTTTGGCTTCAATTCCCTCTCCTATACCACCTGTCCCCGCCTCACCAATATCTGTCGTTATTACAACCCCACCTATCGAAGCCCATGACCTATCCCTACTGTCTTCCTCCTCTCGTATTCATGAGATCAATATGATTAGTGTTGCTACTCGAGGGCAGAAAAACAACGAGAAAGCGAAAGAAACCACACCTACATCTTCTCTTTCTCCGTCCACCATCCCGATCGCACCACCACCTAAAGTGGTTATTCGTGGACCCGCTTACCCCGTCTCTAATGGAGTTGCCCACCGAGCCATGATCAAACAGCTTCACCAATCACCTGTAAAAATGACACTATATGATCTCATTCAGACTTCTGAATCTCATCGACAAGCTCTCATTGAAATCCTTCAAGGGATTGAGGTCTTACCTAATGAAACCCTGCCTGTTACCTCCATTCTAACACCCAATCACGTTGCTTCCCTCACTAAACAATCTACCACCCCAACCACTTCTATCTCTTTACAACAAGCTGCTGCTGTCAGTTTCTCCGAAGACGAAATTGTTGACTTTGGTACAGAAGATCCTGACCCTGCTCTTTTCATCTCAGCTTATGTCCGAGACATTCGGGTACGTCGTGTTATGATTGACGGGGGCACTAGCCTAAACATCATCTCTTCAAAAGCCTTCCAACAAATGAATATCCCTTCTAGTTGCATGTGTGCCAACCCCATCATGTTGAGGTCATTCAATGATGCTATTACTTCTACCTTAGGCATCGTGATCCTTAACATTCGTGTAGGACCACGCACTTTACCCGAACTCTTCTATGTCCTTGAGGGAGAGTTCCAATACAATATGTTGTTAGGCCGCCCTTGGATCCGGGCTATGGGATGTGTTCCCTCAACCTTACATAGATGCATAAAATTTGAGTACGAGGGGAAGTCCTACACCGTAAAAGCTGATCCTCCCCCCTTCAAAACCTGCAATATGTTATATCACCCTAATGATGTGCTTGTGCCAATCAAGACACCCATTCATTCAACCCAACCATCTACTTCAACCACACCTCTACCATTCATTTCAACAGCACCTACACCTTCAACCCATGAAACCACCGTCGTAAAAACCACTTCCCTTCCCGCAGCTAACATCCCAACCGCAGACCCCTTAGTAGATGTTTTTCAGCGCCTTACGCTGGGGGAGTATCGCCTATATAACGTTAGTTCTTTCCATACCCCACAGGAGTACGGACAGGTACATGCACATCCTACCTATGACCGTCGTGTGGGGGAAGTAATCCCCTACGGACCACCTCATTGCCACACCAACCTAACATATGGGGGTGTCGACGCACCTTCCGTAACCCCTGAACCTCCTCTTGGTGTGGTTCCTTTCCAATCTGATTTTCAATACCTGACAAATCGTCGTTTCGCCCTTACCTTCTTGACTCGCTGTGCTTGGAAAGGCTTTGGTTTTGGTCTTTATGAACAAGGCCAACATACAATCATCCCCGTAACTACACGCAAGCACAATGATCATAGTGGTCTCGGATTTCCTGGAACACTTACACCGAAGGAACCTCATGTCAGTTGTCTCCTGGAAGATGATGACATCACCCCTACCAAACCATCATCACCCATTTTGCCTTCGTCACCCACAGAGTCGATAGATCCTGAATCTATCCCTCCTAACTTTTTTTTTTCATAAATGCTATCTTCCTAGGTCCTCTCACTTATCAACGTGATAATGAGGACCCCTCTTCTATCCCCCTTCTATATCCAGACATGATTGAAGAGGACTCACCTTCAATTAATGTTGTTGAGTGCCAGGATGATGACTCCATCCTCACTTACCTTGGTGCGGATGACTCTTATATTCAACGCGCCTTACCATCTGAAACTCAAACCATGCTGAACGAGTCTACTATAGAAATCAACATCCACACAGAGGAAGATCCTCACATTGTGAAGATTAGACAATCCCTTAACGCATCAGAACAAGTCGCCTTTACTACCTTTCTCCGTGCTCACAACCAAGCTTTCACTTGGTCCTACGCTGACATGCCAGGAATTGATCCTGACATTGCTGTCCATAACATTACCCTGAAACCCGATTCCAAGCCAATTAAACAGAAACTGAGAAAAATGCATCCACGCATTGCCCTCTTGGTCAAAGAAGAGCTTCAACGACTCCTTTCTGTTTCCTTCATCCTGCCTATTAACTATCCTCAATGGATCTCTAACATCGTACCTGTCACTAAAGCGACGGGGGGACTTCGGATATGCACGGATTTCCAAGATCTTAACCTCGCTTGCCCTAAGGATGACTTCCCCTACCTAGTATTAACCAACTTGTTGATCTTACTACACAGAGCCATGAGATGCTCTCTCTCATGGATGGCTTTTCAGGATATAACCAAATTTTGGTTGCCCCTGCCAATCAACATAAAACTGCCTTCATAACTCCTTGGGGAACCTTCTGTTATCGTGTAATGCCATTTGGCCTTAAGAATGCTGGTGTGACCTATCAACGGGCTATGACTTACATTTTTCATGACATTATGCACACTATCCTTGAGGATTATGTCGATGATCTTCTTGGCAAATCTAAACATCGCAGTGAACATCTCGATGTTTTAACCATTATTTTCGATCGCCTGTTGCAATATTCAGTCCAGCTTCAACCAAAGAAATGTGTCTTTGGTGTTCTTTCGGAAAACTTCTTGGCTTTATCATCTCTTTGCGTGGCATTGAGGTCGATCCATCTAAATTCAAAGCTATCCTAGAAATGCCCCCACCCAAAAACCTCAAACAATTACGTAGTTTGCAGGGTAAACTTCAATCCATCCGGCGTTTCATCTCCCAACTCTTGGATCGATGTCAACCTTTCCATCACCTTCTTAAAAAGGACATTTCCTTTCAATGGAGTGAAGAGTGTCACCAAGCCTTTGAAGCTCTCAAAGCCTATCTCTTGCAGCCACCCGTGCTTATCCCACCTCAGGATGATCACCCTTTCTACCTTTACCTTTCTGCCACTGACCATGCTATAGGAGCCATGCTCACACATCGGGACTCGGCACGTCGAGAACAAGCCGTTTATTATATAAGTCGTACTCTCATGGATTACGAGACTAGGTATACACATGTAGAAAAATTGTGCCTAGCCCTATCATTTGTAGCCACCAAACTCTGACATTACCTCCTGAATCACAAAACTTTTGTCATCACTAACACGGACCCCATTCATTATATGTATGCCAAACCACATCTAAACCAACGCATCGCCCGATGGCTTATGCTCCTCGCTGACCTCGACCTTGAGTTTGTACAACAGAAGTCAATCAAAGGACAAACTATTGCGGACCAACTTGTGGAGGCCCCTTTACCTGGGGAACAATTTACCAATTTTAATTTCCCCGACGAACTCATCGCCACTCTTTCACTCAGGGAAGAGTCGTATCCAATGACCCTCTTCTTCGATGGATCCAAATGCCAGCGTGGCGGAGGAGCCAGCGTTGTTCTCATTCCTCTTGACATTGAGCCTATGCCTCTTTCATTCCGGCTCGATTTCCCCTGCACTAATAATATAGCGGAATACGAGGCCCTTGTTTTGGGTCTCCAGGTTGCGTTACACTTAGGTGTCAAATCTATCAATATTTTTGGCGACTCTCAATTGGTAGTCAATCAAGTTATGGGCATCTACCAATGCAAAAATGAGGAACTTCAAAAGTACAAACATTACGTGGATTCTCTTCTAACCTTATTTACTCATTATTCTATCCAAACCATTCCCCGCTCCACTAACAAATTTGTGGATACTATGGCTTGCTTAGCCTCACAAATTCCAGCTTCATCAACTGACTCTGACATTTTTGTCTTGGTCCAACAACTCTTTGCCCCATCTTACTCAGCCCCGGTTGTTTGTATGATAAATAATGTATTGCTAATTCGCAGGATACCTGGTATCACCAATTTCACGACTACCTTACAACCTCCGTTCTCCCATCTGACCTTACAAGTACCGGAAAACGTGCTTTTCTTAAACGTGTTTCTCGTTATGTCGTTATGGGGGGACTCCTTTATAAACGTGGCTTTGATGGCATCCTCCTTCGATGTCTAACTGCCCGGAAGTCACCTATACCATCCAACAGGTCCATGACGGTATTTGTGGTGGACATTTTAGCGGCCTTGCCGTGGCCAAACGAATCCTTCGCCTAGGTTATTATTGGCCTACTCTCAATAACAACTGCTACGAATATGTTAAGCGTTGTGTTATGTGTCAACAACATGCCAACCTTCAACATACTCCTAGCCATCCGCTACAGGTCGCACGAGATCTTTGGCCTTTCTCACAATGGGGTTTAGACCTTATTGGTGAGATTCATCCGCCTTCTTCGCAACGTCACCGATGGATAATCACAGCAACCGAATATTACACAAAATGGGTGGAGGCTATTCCGCTCATTTCAACTAAAAAAGAAAAAATTGTAGAGTTCATTAACCACCACATTATCATCGTTTTGGTGTTCCTCATCGCCTGATAACAGATAATGGAAAATCTTTCAAAAATAAGTTGTTGCAAGACCTTTGTGACAACTTTGGTATCAAACTTAGTTTCTCATCACCCTACTATCCACAAGCAAATGGACAAGCTGAATCTTCTAATAAAACCCTAACCAAAATCCTCATGAAAGTTGTCAATGAGTCTGGAAGAAATTGGCATGATCACATTCCCTTTGCCCTTTGGGCTTATCGTACTAGCATTTGTACCTCCACTAATGCCACACCATTTTCTTTGGTATATGGTACCGAGGCGGTCTTGCCTCTCGAAATACAAATACCCTCCCTCAGAATATCTCTTCAGGATATTCTCACCAATGATGATTTCCGCCAAGAGCGGTTAGCCCAATTAGAGCTTCTTGACGAGCGTCGTCTTACGGCTCTTGATCACCTTCAAATCTACCAAAAATGCATCAAGCGTGCTTATGATAAACGACTTCATGAGCGTACCTTTAAGGTTGGTGATCTTGTCCTCAAAGAGAATCAACATGTAACCAAACTAGAAAAGAGAAAATGTGGAAAATTTGCTCCTAATTGGATTGGGCCTTACATTATCACTCACACTTATGGATCAGGCACTTATCGTTTAGCTTCGCTTAATGGTAAACCTGAGCCTGAGCCCCTTAATGCCTTGCATCTTCGACCATTCTACTATTGAAATTAGTGTTATATCACTTCTCATCTACCTTACGCTCGTCCCTTGAGCTCATTTACCACCACATACACTTTGTTTCTTACATCGCAAAATCAAATCAAGCTCACATGGTTTGATTATCACCTCCCCTTTTTAGTCTAGTCCATGACTTCAAAGTATCAAAATAACACATTCTTAATTAAAACACTTATGGGATTTTCTTGAGTCAAACTTCCTACATAAAACTAGATGCTTTATGCCCAACGGACATCTAGACCTCTAAATTATAGACTGCTCCCTTGAAGGACAGCTATATGCCAAACTATTGCTGCTATTATATATAGACTGCTCCCCCGAAGGATAGCTATACATAAATAGCGCATCTGCTACTATAAATAGACTGCTCCCTTGAAGGACAACTATACACAGTCAGCCTTTATCAGAAGCTTCTCGCATTGATCAGCTTCGTGAAGACCTCAAGAACAACAAAATACATATCCCATGTAGACTTCCCACATCGATCAGTCTATATCCGGAAAAAGAAAATAAAAATAAAAGCAGTGTTTCATAACACTTTTGAGTCATGGACTTGTCTATTTAGGTCTGGTTCTCTTTTGTCAGAATAATCATCTTATAATAAGTTCTCTGCATCCTCACCCACATCAACCACCTCACCGCACCATTTGTCAAAGCAACAAAACTCAAGGGACGTGACGTATATCCGATATATTGTGATTATACCACTCTTTTCACCTATCGACTTCTTGTCTATGCAAGGTACCTAGGGGTTCAACTTCATTCTACGTTATTATGTGGTTTGTTTGGCTCTTCTCAACTACGGGACACTTTTACCTCTTTTGCTCGACTCTGGGATTATGTGTTGACCTTAATCAGGATAGGGTTCCCTACCACTTGGGTAGGCTAACTTTCGCTTCACTTATACCTATTCCAACATCACCAATTCATTACCAAACACCAACAACATTACCCTACCAATATCAAATATCAATATTTTTATCGACCAACAAATTGCCTAACCATACTTAAATTACCTGAATTCACCTCTCCCTGGTTCTAAGGGAGAACTACATTGGTCTGAGGCCCCTCCTTGCTTTGTGCAATGGGCTATGTAGGCAGCACTTCGGAGACATGGGGTCTCCCAAGGTTAGCTCGACCATCCCCTACCATAACCTATCATGTGTGGTAAATATAAATATTTTTGTGTATTTCTATTTAATCACATTCCTCTTTATCCTTTTTCAAAACACAAAAAGGTTCAAACACAAGCATTCTTATTATTATCATAACTCAAATCAACATACATATTCAGTTTTATTTAGATGTTAAACAAATACATCTTCTATATCATCGACACGCAGGTCGGCATCCTTATTTATTCTTATACCTCGATACAATTTACTTAGACCCTCACGCCTCATCCCGAACCAGGTGATGATCATGATCGTCGACGCCTCTCACCGGGCCTCTCTGTCCTCAAAGGTACCACGGCTATTGGTACCGCCCACTGATCTGCCAATCTCTCCTGTAACATCTGAATACGCTCCCTCGCATGGAGGTATCTCGCCTCCAGTCCCTCCGCTCGTGACTCCGCAACCGCTAACAATCCTCTTGTCTCATTCACCTGTGTTTGGAGCTGATGAACTAATCTCTGCAGACGATCTCTCTCCGCTGTAATCATAGCTATGTCAGGACGATCACGTACCCCTCGTAGCTCTGTTACCCACCATAATCTATAGGCCTCTGTCGTTCCTGCATCCATCACCCTGCGATCGGCTGCTACCTCCTCTGGCCCTTCTGGAGGTGTTGGCCGGGGAGGTGAGAATGCTGCCTCGGCATCGATCCTCATATATGGTCTATAAGCCAGGGGTATATCCTGCACAAATCCAAATTGTCACCGCACATGATCTAGAGGAATCCTCTCATACTCCCTTGGCCTGTGCCCTGCAATCCACCTCAATCGCTCTACACCCCTCAACTCCTCAGCTATATTCTCTGTTACCATATAGTTCCCGTAAGGCCTCCAACAGATATCCGCAATCGTCACCATCTCCCATACCTACCTATAATACTCGATGTCACCCATCACGGCCTGGGATCTTGCCTCTTGTTCTATCTGGACCCATCGTCTGAATCCCAACCTCTGCACTCCGGTCTCTCCTGACTGGATGGGTCGGCCTATTGGTCGCACACAAACAATGTGCTCATAGGCCCAACAATGTAATAAAAATGAACAATCCAGTGTTGTCCTGTGATTTCGTCTACAAGCCCATAAACCCCTGTATAGCTCCGCCAAATATGCAGGTGCCCATGCAAAAGTCACGTTCCTTTCTATCATTTCCCAAATAACACACATCAATGCTTTTGGAAATCTTCCCCCATCCACCCTCGGTAACGCATAATACCCTACCACTATCATTAATATCACTGCTAACCTTGTCTCCTCAGGGTGTGCTGCATACATTATACCATACGTGAATGTCAAACCTCACTGTGTCAAATCTCATGCGTATGGACCAAATACTGCTGTTATCACTCCCCGTGCTGCGCTAGGCAATGCCTGATATACTGGTCTTCCTGTAATTGGGAGTCTCAAAATACAGAACACATCTTCCAGAGTCACTTTCATCTCCCCTGTTGGCAGATAGAAGGTATTCTTTACTGGATTCCATCTCTCCATCAACGCCTGCAACATAGCATGGTTAGGTGCGATTCTTGAATAATAAGCGGATTCCACTTAACCCCAAACGATTTATCAATACCCATTCACCGGTGTTACATCCGCTCGATTCATGACAACAACGCTGCACGCATATCATTCATCCTTAACCACCTTCGCTGCATACATCAAAAGCGACACATAATTATTCGAAAGAATAAATCTCTACGGGTTATGAATAACCGATCTGGGGTCACTGTCAAAATATACCTACCCTGCATAAAAACATATACCTACGATAATTATTTTTGCCCGTTTACTCCTATTTTTACCTAAAAACATACGTGACCACCCTGTTTACCTACCCAAAGACTCACCCCATCCCCAACCCTTGCCTATCACCTTTTCTTTCTCATCTTTCCCCACTTACACTTCTTTCATCCTATTCACAAAACATGCAAGAATCGAATTACAACCAAACAGTTTACCTCTTGGGATGTAGCAGCTTGGGGCGGAACATATCTTCCCCCTCGTCCCTGCCTGCTGGATGCTTCTCCTCGTTCAGCCATGTTCACCACCCTCTTCCAATATAATTTGCCTTTCTAACTTCTTAATCTCAGCCCACACTCACTTCACCTGTCTCTTTTCTCCTTATCACTCAATTCTTCCATGCAATTACCTGTAGCAGTCGTCAAACAGCGTCGCATTCGCATATTTAACTTGTTGCATGACTCTAAAAATAAGAATGCTAAAAATAAGAACTTAAGTTGCCAACCCAGCAGTTCTATTTTTAGGGAAATAATTCTTCCATAACCGATATCGGTTGCGTAACCGATATCGGTCATATAGATACCGACATCGGTTACACAACCGATGTCGGTCCTGTACCCCTTGTTGCTTAAACCTAAGCCGTTTCTTCATTTTTACAAATTTTTGTGGCGCCCGTCCCTTTTTCCTGCATAAACAACACCATTATCCATATTTTTCATCAAATCTATCTCTCATCACAATTTCATCAACATCATTTCTCTATATTATAACACAAAAAAGCCATCAATAAACGATATCAAAACCCATCAATCTATACACCATTTGGATCCAACTCAACATGACTACATACATTCAATTTCAAAAACCAAGTGTGAACATACAACATTTCATAACACAACATGTCAATTAAACTCATCATCTATATATACATACATCCCATCAACGAAAGAAATCAACATCATAAACCATGTGAATCAAACTCATCATATATTAAATATCACAAATCATTGACAAAACACTTAAAACATTTTAAACACAGCATGTCGGTCAAAATCATCATATATATATCAACAGTTTCAAATATACAATTTGCCCTGCATAGGGGCCTCTGTGAGCTCATACTAATACAAAGCCAACACGCAGGCCGCAACAACTGTCAAAATATTGACTCAGCTCACAGGCCAGTCTCTCATAACAAAAATATACTCGGATCGCAGGCCGGTATCAATGGTAAAACCCGTACTCAGCTCGCAGGCCGGTATATACAATAAATGAATGAATAAATGAATACATAATATGTAGGCACACAGGCCTCTATGAACATAACCGGTTCACAGACCGGTGCCCATATCCAATATACAAATACCAAAATATGCAGGGATCCCTCAGCTCTCTCCACCACCCTCTGCCTGTCTCCCTGCTGGTCCCTGTGCCGCCTCTCGCCTCCTGCCTGTAACAGACCCACCGGCTGTGGCTGCACCTCCCTGAGATCTCTGACTCCGAGAGGTCTCTGCTCTATGTGCCGCATATGGCTGATAGTCAGCCCCGGTACCATCAAGAACATCTTGATAGTCTGGGGGCCTCCGCTCTAACCTCCATATAACGGTCCCGTGCCGACATAGGCTGGGCCGGGCTGGTCCCTGACTCCTAATATCGATGCCCCCATGCTGTCTTGGCCGTGGTGCCACTGGTGGTGCCTGTGGCTGTGGTGGTACCGGTGCCTGTGGCTACGCCGGCAGTCTTTGGTACTATGGCGGTACAGTTACTGTGGTGGTGGCTGTCCCAATCCTGTGCACTGAGCACAGGCTAGCTGCCCTGTAAGACACCTATCTGTGCCTGTGCAGCAGCAAGCTGCCCCTGTAATAACTGTACCTGGCCCCTGAGCTGGTCCCTCTCTGCTCTAACAGCCGCCAAGTCTGGCTGTGCGGGCTGTGCTCTCCTCGCGGCTCTCTCTCCTGCCCACCATACCAAAAATGCTCCCGTACACCCAAGATCATCATCCTTTGTATCATCCACTGTGCTCGGCTACCCAATCTGGGTCCATAGGCTGTGGTGCAGGCAGTGGAGCCTCTACATCATCCCTCCAGTACTGAGGGAAGGGAGGTGGCTCATCCTGTCATAGCCCCAGCTGTCATCATACCCTCTCCAGGGGTATCCGCTTTGTACTCTCCGGCCTCAGTCTGTTATCCGAATGTATCTTTGGATCCACCGTAATCGTGATCGGGCTCCGCCATGGGGCGATGACCTCTGTAAGGTCTCCATACAATGTCTAACAACTTTGTCAAGCCCTCTAATACATGCCGGTAATATGCTATATCTCATCATCGGCGAATGGCTCGTGGCGGCCCACGACCCCAACCACCTCTCGAAAGCCATATCTCGTAGATCACTGTGGCCACAGGCTGGCCGGGGCAGCCCTCTTGGTCTAATGCATATGATATGCTCATATGCCTAACATTGTAGCAAAAATGTAGAAAATCCCGAATCACCTCATCCAGGGATAGCCCCATAGAGGTATCTTGGTGCCCAAGCATAACACGTCTGCTCCTCGACCATCTCATGTAAAACCCCATCGGCGCCCGTGAAAGCGGCCTCCTCTCGAGTCCGGAGGCGAAGCGGTGATCCGATCATCATCAACATGGCAAGTCGTGTCTCATGTCGGTGGGCCCGGTACATATCCCCATACCCAATGCTCGCATGCACCGATACGTCGATTAGCACGGCTGCATCCCCGAATACGTGCGGGATGTCAGTCCCATGGTGTCTGCGTCCACCGAAAGACGGCCTCCCCATCAATCGGTAATCGAAGGATGCGATACACATCCTCCAATGTAATGGTCATCTCTCCAGTCGGGAGATGGAACACATTGGTCGCCGGATCCCATCTCTCGATGAGGGCAGCCATCAAACCGATCCCTGCCGATCGCTCTGTACGTATCACCCGGACTCGCCGAGTCCCACCTCGCGCATGATACCCCACTGCACTGCAGACACGTGTGGCCGCATCCGTCTCAATAAGCGGGGCATCTGTCCCCACATCATCAGGTTTCTTGACGTGCTGCAAAACCAACTCACTACATTAGCCCTACTCTCTATCACAACATCTACTTATCCCGTCTATACCCCCTTTTTTATCCCCCGACCACACCCCGACTCTCTAACAAATCCCTCTACCCACCTATATTCTACAATATCCCCCAACATCTTCACACCCAACACACAAAACCCAATCATAAACCACACCACACAACCCAACACGCCATCCCCAACAAGAACTTAACACCCAAAACCACCACAAAACGACGCAACAAAATCAAAATCCCGCCTGGGGACCGTGCGGTCACCCTTAACCGACCCCGGTCCCCTTTCCACCGACGCCGGTCAACTCCCGACCGACACCGGTCACCCACAAACCCGACCTACCCAAGAATTTCGCGACCGATGCCGGTCGCTTAGTGACCGACATCGGTCACTGGAAAATTCCCGAGTCGAACCCGACGCGGCTACCCCATTCCCTTTTTTTCCTATTTCTCCCTCTATACCTACCCACCCAGTGCCTTGGCCTATTTAACCTATCTACCCTCTCCTTTTTTCAAATAACTTCCATTTATTAATTATTTTATCAAAATCTAGCATTCCTACCCAAAACCCAAATACAGCATAATACACTCAAATCCACACAATGAGGGGTTTCGAACCTACCGGTATGACGACACGTCGTCGTGGTGGGATAGGTGGTGGTGGTCCAGCTGGTCCAGCACCTCCTGCTCCTCCTGGCTATGCCATAGCTCCACCTCTCCTCTGTTGGGTCCTCCACCAATCAACTGCTACCTCCTACTCACTCGGGCCCACTAATCACTCACTCCTCCACTCAAATAGTGCCACCTCAACCAACAAATGCTCCAATCTCAACACTCCACCTCAGACAACTCAAATTGGTTTTCAAATTGACAATGTGACAATGACAGGCCGTATTTTTCTTTTTATAGGTTTTTCGCCTATAACCGATATCGATTTTATTGTGCCCTAAGGAACCGGTATCGGTCACCTAACCGATATCGGTCATGGACAATCGATATCGGTTTTATCCCACCTCTTCCCCAATTTCTACCCTTCTTTACTAATCGCCCTTTCTCACCACCTCGCTTATATCCACCTTGGCTAAAAACCCTTTGTTACCTACCATTTGGCCCGACCTAAGGCCATAACCTACCATTTGGCCCGACCCAAGGCCGTAACCAACCAATTTGGCCCGACCCAAGGCCGTAACCAACCAATTGGCCCGACCCAAGGCCATAACCTACCATTTGGCCCGACCCAAGGCCGTAACCAACCATTTGGCCCGACCCAAGGCCGTAACCTACCATTTGGCCCGACCCAAGGCCGTAACCAACCATTTGGCCCGACCCAAGGTGTAACCTACCATTTGGCCCGACCCAAGGCCGTAACCAACCCATTTGGCCCGACCCAAGGCCGTAACCAACCCATTTGGCCCGACCCAAGGCCGCACCCAACCATTTGGCCCGACCTAAGGCCACCCCAATTAAATACCTTTCCCACATCAACATTTTATTTTATCCATCCATCATGTACCTTTTTGTTCAATCAAGCTCACCTATCCGTGTTTTAGCATGATTAGGGTCCTTGACTTGATCGGTCGACCAACTTTTCCTAGACCAAGACCGTGGCGTTTATCTCAACCAAGCCAACCATTTGAGTGCTTTGCTTGAACATGCCTAAACGTTCTATACCTTACCCGTTATATCCCCTAGAGCTACTTCCTATGCCTTGGATACCAGGATTATATCACCCTTGTTTGGATAAACTATTAACCTTTGCTATGAATTGCTTGTTTTCTCTTCAAATCATGTACCCTGGTCGCACTACTGCATGTCAACGTGCGTCTGCTTCCTTGGACCTACCCCACCATCTTACCGTTATCTCAACACCATTTACCCTTTATCAACCCTATCCCTGCTTTCACACTACCTCAATCTATGATAGATTTGAGGGGGATTACCTATACCCTTGAGGGTAACAACTTATTATTGTCCGTGTAGCTTTAACAAAGACAAGCTACACAATAACAAGGAGCTAATGTAGACACCAAATTTGTGTCTTACGACCCCCCCATGCCCCGAATCCCATTCCGCAACCTAACCTCATCACCTAAACCTTACACAATTATTTATTAATTACCTTATAATTAATAAATCCACATTATATACACTGCCACCTCATGTCGCCACCTCATCATGACCTAGTCTTAACCCTAAACTAACCTAATTAAGACCTATAACTTGGTCCAATTCCACACCTATGACTAATTACTCCTCATCCGCACCTAAAACCAACTTCATAATGACTTGACCAAGCCCGCAACCAATCCCTCGGAAGAAAAGGAGGAAAAGGCTGGCTATTTTACCAAAAATAGCCCACTTTGACTTTGGCCGATACTGGTTCTACTCGACCGCCGTCGATCGATGCGTAGCTTACCATCGGTTCCCTGTAAATGACCACTTCCAACCAAAAACAAAGGATCAGATTTTCATTTGATCGAAAAGGAGGAGAAATCATTGAAAGAATCCGGATTTGCTTGGCCGAGTAGAGACAAGTGAAGAAACAAGAAGAGTTTGCAGAGAAGGACATCAAGCCAAAGACTGCAACTAAATAACCAGAGCCCAGTGACACTCATCCGTGCATCAGAAGAGGAGATAGCTCATTTCGGATTGTCAGATCATCCCACTTGAGTCATGTCTTCGTCTTCACAGTCCTGGAACCTGCATCTGCATCAGGGATGAGTAAGTAGTGTCTTATATGTTTCTAAGCACCATTTCTTGAGCCTGTGGATTGATGGTAATTATAAGTATATTCCTAGATCTACTACCAAAGAACATCTTGCGCACTTAACCCCCATCCATACATCCACGCATTGCCACAAGACCATTTTATCACACTCTGAGTCTTCCCTGTCCTCCCCTTATTCCCCTCAGCCATCCACCAATCTTAATAATCCCACAATCACCTTGCAACCAACCTCTACCCAGAAGCACCTAGATTATTTGACCCTACCGTGTTGATTATCCCCTACTAGCGGCGGTTCTCTAACCACGATCGGTTACCTAGTGACCAGGCGTCGATCACCGTGACTTAACCCCAAAACCCTTTTCTCGCCTATTTGTCACCTAACAACCTCGATCCATCCGGTTTATCCCTATAACTCAACTTTGGATGTATCAATGACCCGATAACCGAACAAACAATGTGGCACTTTATTATTGATAGTTTAGCTTCTATTGCTTTGTAACGAGATACCTAAATCATGATTTTGCAATAGCTTTCTTTGTTATCATTTGTGTTAATTCATATTAAAAGGGGCCGACCACCTTGAAAAGGAAGTTTTATATTTCACGGGCCCAAGGCGGTTCCTCATTTATTGTCTAATTAAAATCTTGTGGTCTTGTATTCTTATTTGTAGGTAGTCCTTCCAAGACAAAAGGAGTTCTTTGTAATCAACCCGATCTCTCTCTACGGTATGCGCACACCATCTCGACATTCAACAGTATTCCTCCTAGCCCTAACCCTTATCTCTGTTTCTAAAAGGAATGAAAGGATAGAAGCAACTCTATTCCGTAGAGCCGAAACATTCCGCGCGAAACAGGCATACCAAGCTAAGATCAGCATTGTGGGGTGACGTGAATAATGCCAAAGAGGTCTACTAGTAATTCTCCCTACAAGTTGGTCTATGGGAAAGAGGCAGTGTTGCCTATATCATTAGAATTGCCTGCATTAGAGCTCATGAAGTAGTTGGAGTTGTCTGAGTTCGAACCAATGGAAGCCAAGTATGCGGAGTTGATGGAATTAGAGGAAATCAGAGAACATGCAGTTCAGATGATTGAAAAGGATCAAGCCTTAGTAAAAAGATGGTTTGATAAGAAGGCAAGAGCAAGGACCTTCTGGAAGGGGACCTAGTTCTCAAATGGGATACGGATCGGGAAAAACCAGGAAGGCACTCCAAGTTTGATACAATTTGGAGTGGCCCCTACATAGTCATGGGATGTAAAAGTAGTAATGCCTTCCAATTGTCTACATTGGATGGAGAAGAACTCTTGATTCCGGTTAACGGAATCTATCTTAAACATTTCTACTAAAAGGAAAAGGTTTACCCTTGTAAATATTAGATTTTTTTCAATTCCTCTAAGTGCGTATGCACATTGTCTTGTTGTAGTTAAGTTTCATTTCCTAAGTGCTCCGGCACAGGTTTTGGCTGCTCTTAGGTTAATTTCTATAGTTTAACATGCTCTCGAAGAAGGAGTTGCGATACCAGGCTCGGGATCAAAGATCAAGTTGGTTTCAGGTTATTACTTATGACTCCATGCCCAATGGATTGCTAAAAGGCCACTGATCTTCTACCTAGCAGGCAGGTGATCCCGTTGAGTCGCCAAATTATTGTAAATATCTCCCTCGGGTAGATATAGACAAATAGAAGAATATGGAAATCAAAGAAACTCAGAGCCTGATTTTTATTGCGTCACCAACAGCCTTGGCGCAGGTAAGAGGCGCACGCGACAGAAGGTGTTGACACCAAAATGGATGCGCCCTTGGCACAGGTAAGAGGCACATGACAGAAGGTGTCGACATGAAAATGGATGTGCCCTTGGCACAGGTAAGAGGTGCACGACAGAAGGTGTTGACACGAAAATGGATGCACCCTTGGTGTAGGTAAGAGGTGCATGATAGAAGGTGTCGACATGAAAATGGATGCACCCTTGGTGCAGGTAAGAGGCGCACGACAGAAGGTGTCGACACGAAAATGGATGCGCCCTTGCACAGGTAAGAGGCACACGACAGAAGGTGTTGACACGAAAATAGATGTTCCCTTAGTGCAGGTAATTGGCACATGACGAAGGTGTCAACACAAAAATGGATGCACCCTTGGTGCGGGTAAGACGCGCCAATAGAAGGTGTCGACACGAAAATGGATACGCCCTTGGCGCAGGTAGGAGAGTGTCGACATGGCAGAAGTCGTGCCTTGGTGCACATAAAGGGTGTATGACACAGAATGTCAACATGACAGAATTCTTGCCTTGGAACATGTAAGGGTATGTTGACATGAATATGGATGCGCCTATGGCGCACCTTCAGGAGGCGCAACATTACGAGCGCCGACGAGAAGACACGACCCAAATATTCGATGACCATAACTTTTCACAGGGAGCTTGGATTCACACAAGGTTGGACTTTTTGGAAAGCTTACGAGGTCCTCTATCTAACTACGACTGGATATCTTTAATTGGGAGGGAAAAAGTTCTTAAAAATGCAAAATACAGTTTGTTACTTTTTAAGTTTGCTAGGGTTCTCACCTACCACCATAATGAGATAAATTAAATGCAACCTGGAGGTGGTTGGTGTAGATTTGGATTTCCTCTCTCTTCCCTCTCTCATTCTTCCTATAAATTATAAGGAGGGGCTTCTTTCTAAAGGTTGGACATTCTTGTTTTGCCCCTCCCTTCTTCTCTTTGGCAGGTGAATCTGTGGAGTTCAAACCTCCCATCTTAAACTATAATGCAACTTTTCCTCTTGGCATTTTATGGTGTATTGTATCAATCTTTTAAGTAAATAATGCATGTCTGTGGATGATTCTCAACCCTCTCTGTGTTCATTTGCATCTTCCCGATCTTTCACTTTGTAAACACAGGTTATCTCATGTGCATGATCTTGCATTGCATTTTAATGGTCTGTGTTTATTGGCAAGACAGTGTTCTTCATTCCTCTGTGCATCACCTTTGTAGTTTAGGTTTTATTTTATGCATTTTCTTACCCTGTCTCCTTGGCAAGTTAGATTAGGTTTTTAGTAAACCCTCTGTATTTTTATGTGTGCATCTGAACAGAGGAATAGGAACCAGCCTTCATCCGGAGAGCTTTTCCGATTTCTAAAGGTCCCACACTTGGGAAAAGCTCCATGTTATGCAATCGCACCGAGAGTCTCAAGCGATCAAGTTCTGAGACATTTAGGTGCTTTGTGATTCACCATTAACAGTTCCACTGGGACCCACCGTAGGACTGTGAAGGTGCGAGAGAAAAATGGAAAAAAAAAAAAATTTCAAAAGGGTGTAAAAAGTAAAAGGAAACACCCGAGCCTGTTTTTAAAATTGAATCTTCCACGTGGACAGCCCAAATTCAAAGTGAGGTTCAACAGAAGATGTGTGTATGAATCTAATTTTCCCCCCATTTCTTTGAAACGTTCCTAGAAGTGCGAGTCCTCATGATTTCTTGGTGTTTCCTACATGCCAAATAGAGAGGAGAGTTAATTTTTATATCTAAGTTTGGTGAAGGAGATCTGAGATGTTCTTTGCCATTAAAATGGTGTGACTCTTGAGCTCAATATGATTTTCCATTTTTATTCTCCTGAGCACACAAGGAACCAGATTTGAAAAATTAGGGGTGGAAGTGGTGGGCGAGCTAAAGGAGGGGTTTTTTACCAGATGAAGGAGTTGAATGCTAAGATTTTCGAAGAGACCTACCCCATGAGCACCTGACAACTTTTTACAGATCTGATTCAGGAATCATGATCGAGATCATGGTGAGCACTGGTACATTAAATGTTTTTATCTTTTGGGGAAGAAGGGGATCTGTTGTAAATGTTATAAATGACACAAATTGTTTTGCAAATGGTTGGAGTGTTAGAGATTGAAGAAAATTCCCAAGAGGATAATTTGACAAAGCCTATCTTTTGAGAAGCCATCTAAGAAGCCTGTATATCTCTTTTGTATTAATTTTTATCATGTCAAGATGTTTACAAGTGTACAACCATTGACAAGCCCTGAGATTGTTCTAGAAGCTTTCCCCTGCTGATAAATTTAATCAAACTTGAGTGATTATGGGTTGATCTTGGGAAAAATGTGTTTGTTTCATTTTTGAATGTCTGCAAATAGTTTTTCTTATTTATTTTACAATCTTGTCTCAAAACCTATCTTAATCACACATGTCTCAATCCTTGTGATAGTTTAGTGGCATCTACAATCTCATTTCTTAGAAGATCTTTCATCTGGGAGTGAAATAAATGATTTTAAATCACTTTTCTTTCATTTGCTAATAGAGATTTTTTGTAAGCCTTCAGTGTACCCAGTGTGAGTGATCTTAAATTTTGATGTTTTATTGGATCTTCTAACTCAAGCCTTCATGTTAAAATCTCATAGATTGTGTGAGAAAGTGTTAATTTGGGCCTCCATCAAAGTGCATATTCTGTTAAAGGAACATTTTAGCTATTCTAAAGTATTTTGTTGTCTACACTTTCCATTTTTAATAGTTCTTAGTTATTTGGAAAATCAAGTTCATTCTACCTCACCTCCCACCAAATTTATTTTAAAAACAACAAATCCTACCCATACTACCCTTGTTTGTCATGTGTGTATACAAATGCATAAAATTTACTACCAAAACATGCGAAACAACCAGGGATTCCAAATGTCTTTAGTAGCTTTGAACCTTACCTACGAGAATATCTCCACTATCTAGAGTGACAACTCGTGAGAGTTAGATTTTGTTGCATTAATCATATTTTCTTCAAGGTCTCCTTAAAAACTTCATTAGGAAGGAAATCTCCATCTCCTCCATAAATAACAGGCTACAAAAAGGTTCTCTCACCTTGGTTGAAAGGCACAACCATAAAGTAGTGAGGATAGATCAAATCCTCTTGAGGGTGCTATCCATTTCTCCGCATCTGAGTGACTAAGGGCCAGTTAGATCCCATCCCCGGCTACAAAATGACTCACTATGATCTATTTATCTCTAAGCTTCCTACCAAACAATGTGTTGTTGCTTAGGATTTGAAGGAGAATCAATTTGGATACCAACACCTAAGCAAAGCACCATTGCCATGGAAGCAGTCTATATTCAAACCACCGGTAAACACTTCTTGTATGCTCAAAGTGAAAATATATCTTTTAGGATGTCATCTTGTGTTCAATCTTGTAAGAAGTTCTTAAAGTTACAAGTTATGTGTGTAATTTTGTCAATTTCTACACCTAGTGCACTAGATTTCATTGATAAATTTGGGTGAAGAAAAGTCAGAGTTCTTTCCATTTCTAGTTTCTAGTATTGACAAACATTTAACAGATCATATTTAGTGCATTTGCACAGCTAGGGTGAAAATACTTAGTGGCGACTCCATGTTGATTTGATTCTTAATGAATACCAGTGTCTTAACCTCTCTCAAGTGATATTTATTACTAACCTTTGCAAATATGGAAGGAAGAAGATATTTCTTTGTAAGGGATCATGCTAGGACACTATTTCCAGAGCTAGGAAAAGAAAAATAAGAATTAATAAAATCACGGAGAGTCATGGGAAATAAGCAAAAAGAAAGGGGATCTCCATTGATGAAAGTGACTAGCCTATTATTGAAGACTGCAATTCAAGTGCTTCTGAATTAGGTAGCCTCTTTGTGGAATTGAATTCTCCAACTGGAGAGGGGCCTTCATTTGATTTTGAAAATTTTTCTTCTCATTCTCGCCTTTGCCTTTTCAGAATTTGATAGGGATTTCCAAGAAACTAGGCCTTTAGGGGATATCCAGTTTGAAATTTATACCCCTGTGTTTCAAAGACCCTCTACCCCTTATCAATTTGTCACCCCTCTAGGGTCACCTCCTCAAAACAACATGGCCTTGCCCCCACCCAAACCTCCATTTGTTGTAAATACCTTTGGACCTATAAATTTTGTAGGGATGGTTGGTTATCCAAATGTAGTTCCTCAAGAAGTAAGGAATAGACTACCAAAGTTCCAAGGAAACAATGCTATAACTGGTGATCAACATTTAAAGCTTTTTATCAATATGATGGAAGACTTTGAGATTGAACATGAAGATGTATATATCAAATTGTTTATCCATACTCTGGAAGAGGATGCAAGGGACTGGTATAAAGCTTTGCCAGATAATTCTATTGATTCTTGGACAGAGATGAGAAATGCATTTAGATTGCAGTATGGTGATATAATTGACCCTTGGTTTCTCTTGACAAAATTTGAAAACATCAAACAGAATCCTAATGAGTCAGTACATGATTTCAACACAAGGTTTAATAATACCTTAAAGAATAAGGCCATGTGATGAATCATTCTTGATCAAATATTCAGATGTATTTGATAAAAAGGTTGCTTACTATTGGAGGGATAAAAACCCTTCTAATTTGAGGTAGGCCTTCACTATGGCTTTGCAAATTGAAAAAAATATCAAGGAAATTGGAAAACCTCCTAAGAGGGATGGTGTGAAGTTGGTTAACCCAGAAAAACCCCAAACAAGCAAGGTTGCATATTTGGAAGAAGTTGTGAAGACTTTGGCAGGGGCTGTCAAAGAAATATCATACAAACTAGCTCGGGAAGAAAAGGGGATTGGGTAGAGCTCACAAGGTCAACACAAGAAGCAAGGCCAAGACAAGTTCAAAAATCACCAAAGATATAATGATAGAGGCAAGAGACCTATTGAATTTCAAAATAGGAAGTCCCAAGGTATGGAAAATAGAATGGTTCTGATCCTTTGGCTGCTAGAGTTGATGTTGTGGAGGAGACATATGTCATTGATTGGTGTGACAGATGTTTCATGCCCCATGCTTCGTGTAAGGAAGATCAGCAAGAAGAAGAAGAATCTTATGATGTTTACATGATGGGTTGCTCCGTAAGATCACAACAAGGGGCAACTTCAACTGAAGTGATAAGTTCCTAGATTGTTGCCACTTTTTGGGATTACATTCATAGGGTACCTATTCTTCATCCCTCTCATACTTTAGAAGTAGATAATGTACAAGCTTTTGAATATCCCAATAATGAATTTGAATATTTAAGGTCTTTAATGATAAAGAAGTATGATGGAGGAGTCCCATCTGAGGAAGATAGATAGTTATTGATGAATGTCGTAGTTACTCAAGAGAAGAAATATAACACAAGAAGGATGTCAAAGGGATAGGGACTCGGCCAAGCCAAAAACTCCATTGCTTTCAAATGTTCCTAAAGAGGCTCTGAGAAAGATGCATCTTCCAAGGGCCTTGTTGTGTCCAACAAAAATCATACCCCTTCTCATGCCCAACCTTTAAAAATATTGTACCACCAGTGAGTGTGTTATCTTTCCTTCCAATACTACCTTACCAAAAATGTCCCATATGGCATTGCTCAAGCTTTAAGTCAAATCAAATTCATTGTTCCAATTTTTGAGTTGCCTACGATTCCTGAGCACAAAAAGAGAGCATTTGAATACTTGGGATTGAAAGAAGAGAAGACTTCCTTGGGCAAAAATGTAAACATTGTGGAGACTCTACCAATCATTAAAGAGTTAGAAACACCACCAACATTGGAAGAATTAGGTGAACCACCTGAGGTCTATTTGGGGACATCCTTGGTGGACTCTCAGCTAAATGTGGATCCATTCTTCACTACCCTAATCATTAAGGACAGATTGCTACACAACTGCATGTTTGACTCAGGGGCATCATGCAATGTCATGCCTTTGGAAGTCATGAATGAGTTGGATATTAAGGTTACAACAACATATGGGAAGTGTACTACTATGGACTCTAGAGAGGTCCCAATGGTAGGGTGTGTGAAGTGTTTGGTAGTGCAGCTTGACAGCTTACCCGGGTAAAAATTTAAAACTTGATGTTGTCATTGTTGATTTGCCTAGCAAAGTGGGGCATGCTATTGTCTAGAAAATGGGTTGCAAGTATTGGTGGGAATGTTTAAATGGACATGTCCTATGATACCATCCCAATTTAGGGCAGCCTTGTTAGGTTATATGGGGAAAAGAATATGTTGCACCTTTTTCAAGATCCCAACAATGCATCCTATGAAGTATTATTGTACACAAGTGTTGATGCTGATAATTTTGTAGGATTTGTTGATGGAAAGGAGCACAAGATTGAAGAATGTAAATTCCTTGAACAACAAGGCTCTCCTTGGAATCTATTGTTTGATGGAGCGTGCTTCGAGTTTGGGAATGGTGTTAGTGTTGTTCTACTTTCTCCGTGTTAGGAAAATTTTATTTTGTCCTTCAAACTCAATTTTGAGTGCACTAACAACATTCCTGAGTATGAGGCACTGTTGTTGGGTTTAAGAATTGCTTGGAAATATGATGTCAAGGACATCATTGTAAAAAGAGACTCAGAATTAATAGTAAAACAAGTCAGAAAACTGTATGCCACAAAGAATTAGCGAATGAAACAATATAAGCATGCAGTTTGGGATTTCATTGAGATGTTTGATTCATTAAGCATTGTGCATCATGATAGGAAGTTCAATGACTTGGTAGATAAGCTTGCAGTGTTGGGGTCTTGTTTTGACAATTGTGTAGTGTCCTCATATTATGAATATGATGTGGAAGTGTTGAAAATAACCTCTATCCCGAACAACATTAAACACCGCGGTATTCGATGATGATGCTCAGATAAGAAGATTTCTGCAAAACAAGGGAGATTTTGCTGATCAATGCATTGATTTGGAGCCAATGGTATGTGCCACAAAGGGGAAGGAAATCTTGTTCAGCAAGGGCATCATCCAAATAAATACTAATACCATTCCTAAAGCGATGGGTGCTCTTGAGTCCAAATTTGATAATGTTGATCACATTATTAACGGATGCATGACAATCTTGAGGGATATTGAGGAGCATGACCTTGGTACAAAGGAGAAGCCAAGGAAAATTTGGTTAGGAAACAATCTTAGCAAGGAGGAGAGGCAGTCATACATCCAATTTTTGGAAAAGTATCAAGATTGTATGGCTTGGACCTATTCTCAACTAAAAGCATACAGAGAGAAGAACTGTTTTAACATGATATTCCCTTGCGGTAAGAAAGAAGAATGGTGATATCAAGCTATGTGTAGATTTTAGGAATCTAAAAGAGCATCTATAAAGGATAATTATCCTTTACCAAATATGGAAAACATCTGCCGCAGCTTAGTGACTAGTTCTAAATTACTCTCCACCCTAGATAGTTTCTCTAGTTATAACCGAGTTGTGGTGAAGGAATAAGAAAGGATCAATATAACCTTTACTACTCATTGGGGAACCTATGTATATGTCAGGATGCCATTTGGTTTGATGAATGCTGGAGCCACTTTTTAAAGAGCAATGGATGTTGCTTTTGCTGGTTACATCAATGAGTTTATTGCATTTTATCAAGATGATGTAACCGTATTTTCCAGGAAGAGAAGTGATCACCTGCTACACTTGGAGAAGATGTTGATAAGATGTAGGGAATATGGCATCTCACTCAATCCAAAGAAGTGCCATTTTGGAGTGCAGAAGGAAAAATTGCTTGGCCACATTGTGTCACAAGAAGGGGTGATGATTGATCCAGAAATGGTAGAGGCCATCAACAAGGTCCCAATTCTAAGGACCAAGAAAGGGATTCAGTCTTTCTTTGGGAAGATAAACTTCATCAGAGATTCATATCAAACTTTGTTAAGTTGACCATTCCAATCACTTCCATGCTAAAAAAGGACTAGGCCATCAAATGGGAGGAGGCTGCCATCCAAGATTTCAATGGGATTAAAGAGGCACTAAAGCATGCACTGTCTAAGCAGCTCCATATTATAAGAATCCCTTTCAACTGTTCTCTTTTGCTTCATAGAACACTATTGCTTATGTCCTACTGTAGAAGGATGATGAAGGGGCTGAGAGGCCAATTTCCTTTTTAGTAAGGCATTACAGGGGGTTGAGTTGAGATACACTATTATGGAGAAGTAAGCATTTGCCTTAGTAAAAGCAACAAATGTTTTCAAGCCTTATATTCTAATTTCTAAAATTGTTGATTATGTTCCCCACACCATGGTCAAGGACATCTTAGTAGAGATGGAGGTCTCAAGAAAATGGTGCAGGTGGGTGAACAAGTTACAAGAATATGACATGGACATCTAAACCACAAAGTTGGTGAGAGGTTTGGCATTGCTAATCTTATGGCTGAGAGAAACTTTCAAACTAAATGAGGTAGAGGAAGAAAGGGCAGTGTCTTTGAAAGGTTGATGAGTTACGAGTGGTACAAGGATGTGATTTTTATCTCGGACACTTATACTACCCTGAGTATTTAAGTAAGAACTAGAAAATATCCCTTAAGTTGGCTTCCTAGAAAGACGTCATTACTGATTATGGTTTAGCTTGGAAGAACCTAGAGGGAGTCCTCTTAAGGTGCATTACTTATGAAGAAGCCCCAAGATAATCATTGATCTCCATGGAGGAATTTGTGGGGGTAATTTTTCTGCAAGAGTCACACCCACAAGATCCTGAGGGCTGGTTATTTGTGGCCAACTCTTTTGGTTAGAAGATGTGAGAGTTGTCAGTGCTTCTCTGCAAGACTAAAATCTTCAGGATCCCTTCCATTGCAACCTATATCAATTGAAGCCCCATTCAAGCAATGCGGAATGGATTTCATTGGTGAGATTTTAGACCCATCAAGTATTGGCCACAAGTGGATTCTTATAGCCACTAATTACTTTACTAAATGGGTGGAAGAAATCCCCACCAAGAAGGCAACACACCAACTTGTCATGGACTTTTTGCTAAACAACATCATCTACGGGTTTGGGGTGCAAGTCAAGATTGTAGGCTGATAGTGCCATGAGCTTTAGAGCTAGATCTTTGGTGGCAATGTGTAAAGAATATGGGATCCACTTGACATATGCCTCTAATCACAACCCCCAAGGAAATGGACAAGTTGATTCTAGTAATAAAAACATGCTGAAGATTATCGAATAACCTTGGAGCCGAACAAGAGAAAACGGGGTGAGCAGGTTGAAGTTTGTTGTTTGGGCTTATAGAATCACTATTAAAAGAGCCACTTTGGAAAGAGTCCATTTGAGTTGGTGTATGGAACTCAAGCCCTGCTACCCCCGCATATGCAATTATCCTCATATAAATTCATGCAATAAGCCTGGAAGATCAAGTAAATCCTTATGATGAGCTCACATTAACCAAATTATTGAACTTGATAAAGAAAGGAGGGCATCCCACCGAGGCATGTAAATTTCGGAGAAAAGATGAAGAAGTTATTTGACAAGAAGGTCACTCCTAAAGCTTTCAATGTTGGATATTTTGTGCTTCTATAGGATAGTAGGCATGAAGATAAGGGAAAGAATGGCAAGTTTGACTCATTATGGATGGGCCCTTACTCCATTGATATTAGAATTGGTGAACATACCTTCTTGAAGGATTTGGATGGTGAATTCCTTGAGTTTCCTGTTAATGGCAGGCATTTGAAGAATTTCTTGGATTGATTCCCTAGAAACAAGGTGAACATCATCTGTACAGTGTATAGTTTTTGGTTTGTTTTCTGTCTTTCGTGTTCTTGTTCGTTACGGCCCCGAGTGGCCTGTTTTTGTTGGTTTCTCTATTCATTTTTAGGGACAGTCCTAGTTTTGTGCTCTAAAAGATGACTCCTTTTCCCAATGGATATTTTGGCACTTGGTCTACCTTTGTTCTTATGGCACTCGCAGGGAGTGCCCATCCCCGAGCCAAAGCCAATGTTGGTGCTCAGATTTGTTTCACCCCATTTGCCATTATTTTCCTCTAATCTGCGTGTTCTGAAACATTTTATCTCTTGATGTGGGTGTTCTGGAAGCTTCTACCTTCACTTGAAATTCCTCAAATTGTTTGCAGAATCCATTGTCATGTCCCTCCTTGAAACGTCTTTGAGTTTGCCCTGTTTTTGCCCTAATTTCTTCAAAATCTACGAGGGTTTGTCATTTTTCTTGTTTTTCCCGACTATGGAAGCTCGAGAATGGTTAATCTATAATTGTATGCCTTTGAAAATCCAAAATCCATGGTCGAAAGGATTCCCGAACAATGATACACTTGTTTTTGTTTTAAAAATTTCATCCTTAGTGAAAAATTGGGTTACGGGCATGAATGATGATTTTCGTATTTTGTGACAGTTTGACCGTGTCTTTTTCTGTCAAATTTATTCCTCGGCGTTCGGTGGTCATGTAGATTCTTTTGGTTGGTGAACGGACGATGGGAAAATGCTTTAACTTTTTGATTTTTTTCTTTTTGGCAAGAAGGAAAATTTGGTCCCGTGGCTCCGCTCATTTCTAATTGGTTCTTTTGGTTCTTATGTGGCTTCTTCTAATTGGATGGGGCTTGATAGATTTGTTTTTGAACTTGTCCCTTTTGGCTACTTGAAAAAAATTTGAACTTGCTCTGTGGCCCCACAAGGCTCGATTAAAGTAAACTTTAAGTGGCAAGGAATAACTCTTACTTTGACCCCACAGGAGGACACGTGGCAAAGCTAATGGTAGAGATACGAGCCTTCAGAGGTAAGTTGGATGTTTTCCCCCTTTGGAAAAATGGAGTAAAATTCTAAAATGGAAGTGCACCCGCACCAAATCATTCTAGAAGCCTTAAGGTTTTTGAAGTTACACCATAATGACACATAGCGAGCCCATCCTTGTTTAAGGTCTCAACTTTTGGGGATCATCTCAAGATGCACCATTGTGACATGTGGTAGTTTGAAAAGTCAAAGAGGTGGGGAAGTGGACCATCGAGAGGAAAATTGGATTTTTTACCTCTTGTCATCAAAATGATTAAAATCTCAAAATGGCCCACAATTCTGATAAGGGAAAAGTCAAATCTTGCTCTAGTCAATGGCGGAGGTGTGACTCTTGAGGGAAATTTGGAAAAAATTCCTTTTAGGAGAAAAAAGTTAAAAGTGAAAAGGGAAGCACGGTTCTGCTGGGACCCACATTAGGACACATGTCAAGCCCATTTTTCAAGGGTGGAGCTGCGGGGAAAACTTGGAAAATTTTCCCTTTTCCAAAAAGGAGGTGAAATGGTAGAATTTGGCCACAGTTCCGCTGGGACCCACCTTAGGACATGTGTCAAGCTCATTTCCCAAGGGCGGAGGTGCGGAGCAAAATGGATTTTTTTCCATTTTTTCAAAAGGTTGTAAAAATTCAAAGGAAACCCCCAAGCCTGTTTTTAAAATTGAATCTTCCACATGGATGGCCCAAATTCAAAGTGAAGATCAATGACAGTTGTGTGTCTAAATCTGATTTTCCCCATTTTACTTGAAATGCTCTTGGAAGTGTGAGTCTTCATGATTTCTTGGTGTTTCGTACACACAAAACAAAGAGGAGAGTTAATTTTTATATCTAAGTTTGGTGGAGGAGATATGGAGACGTCTTTCTCCATTAAAATGGTCTGAATCTCGGGCTTGATATGATTTTCTATTTTTCTTCTCCCGAGCATGCAAGGAACCATATTTGATAGATTAGGGCAGAAGTGGTTAGCGAGTTGAAGGAGGAGTGTTCTACCAGATGAAGGAGTTAAATGCTAATATTTTTGAAGAGATCTGCCCCATGAGCACCTAACATGTTTTACTGAGATCTAATTCTCGGGAATCGTAATCAAGATCATGGTGAGCACTCGTACATTAAATGTTTCTATCTTGTGGGGAAGAAGGGTCTCTATTGCAAATGTTATAAATTGCACAATTTTTTGTGCAAATGGTTGGAGTGTTAGAGGTCGAAAAAAATTCCCAAGAGGATAATTTGATAAAGCTTTGTCTTTTAAGAAGCCGTCTGAGAAGCCTTGTATATCTTTTTTTATATTAAGTTTCATCGTGTTAAGGTGGTTGCAAGTGTACAACCATTGATAAGCCCTAAGATTGTTGTCGAAACTTTCCCTGGCTGATAAATTAAATCAAACTCGAGTTATTTTGGGTTGATCTTGAGCAAAATGTGTTTTTTTCACTTCAATGTCTCAAATAGTTTTTCTTATTTCTAATGCAATCTTGTATCAAAATTTGTCTTAATCATAGAGTTCTCAATCCATGTGACAATTTATTGGCATCTACAATCTCATTTCTCAGAAGAGCGTTCATCTGGGAATGAAATAAATGATTTAAAATAACTTTTCTTTCATTTGTTGATAGAGATTGTTTGTAAGCCTCTGGGTGTACCTCAGGCGTGATTGATCTTAAATTTTGATGTTTTAGTGGATCTTCTAGCTTGAGCCTTCGTGTTAAAATCTCATAGATTGTGTGAAAAAGTGCTAATATGGGCCTCCATGGAAGTACATATTTTTGTTAAAGGAACATTTTAGTTATTCTAAAGTATTCATTGTTTAGACATTCCATTTTGTAAGAGTTCTCAATGATTTGGCAAATCAAGTTCATTCTTCCTCACCTCGACCAAAATTTATTTTAAAAATAACAAATCCTACCCATACTACCCTTGTTTGTCATGTGTGTATACAAATGCATAAACTTTACTACTAAGAACATGCGAAACAATCGGGATTCCAAATGTCTTTAGTAGCTCGAACCTTTCCTAGAGAATATCTCCACTATCTAGAGTGATAACTCCTGAGAGTTAGATTTTGTTGCATTGATCATATTTTATTCAAGGTCTACTTAACAACTTCATCAAGAAGAACATCTCCATCTCCTCCATAAATAACATGCTACAAAAAGGTTCTCTCACCTTGGTTGAAAGGCACAACCATAAAGTAGTGTGCATAGATCAAATCCTCTTGAGGGTGCTATCCATTTCTCCGCATCTGAGTGACTAAGGGCTGGTTAGATCCCATCCCTAGCTATAAAATGACTCATTATGATCTATCTCGTCTTTAAGCTTCTGCCAAACCATGTGATACTACTCAGGGCTTTGAAGGAGAATCAATTTGGATACCAACACAATACAAGAAGATAACAATTTTTTTTCTTGCATGAATCAAAGTACATTTATTAAATAAGGCTATATTTCTAACTCCATTAAAATTACACTTTTCATAAATAACAAATTTAAATATTTTTTTTTATCATTATTTCAAAACTTGATACTCCACCTCCAACATAAAAAGATATTGTAAACATGGTCAATGAAAATAAAAATGGCATCATATTCCTCCTATGAATAACATTATCACATATATATAATTTTCCAATTACAATAAATTTAAACACTTTTACGGTACAATGGAAATAAAAAGAAAGTTGTTGTTTCATTTCACTTTCAAGATGGAGAAAGATAAAGAGAGGAGAGAGGAAAGCATGCCAAATTTCCATAAGTAATAAAATACAAACAAGTGTCATCAAGGAGATCTATAGAGTTGTGTGATAGTGTTTATAGGTTTTGTAATAGTTTTTGGCTAGGAAAAAAATTTATGATAGTTTTCTAATATTGTGGCAAGTTTAAATGATCATACAATTTAGCCCAAATGGCTTAGAAACTATGCTCAAAAAAATAGTTTTCCAATCCCAAGCTCACAAAGAGTAAAGCTTCCTCAATTCTCCTATCAATGGGAATTCCCAAGAAGGTTACATAACTAGGATTTGATGATTACGGTTCAAATGGTGAACAATTTTCATGAGCTACTTGTCGTGATACCATCAATTCATCTTTTTGTTGAATGACAAGAGGCCTACAAAACCTTCTTACAACGCGAGCTTCCATTTGATTATAAAAAAACAAAAATTTGACTATAATTGTCCTCTAGAAATACTGGAGGTATGAGGTAATGAAAATTAATTTCTCGACGTGGTGTGAAAACAAAGAGCCTCTTGTCATTCGAACACAATTTTCCATTTAATACTAGAGGAATACCATCAATTCATCTTGTCATCGAACGACAAGAGGCCTACAAAACCTCCTTACAATGCGAGCTTCCATTTGATTATAAAAAAAATAAAATTTGACTATAATTTTCCTCTATAAATACTGGAGGTATGAGGTAATGAAAATTATTTTCTCGACGTGGTGTGAAAACAAAGAGCCAAAACCAAATGGAATTATTAACTCGCAAAAAATTTCCAACATTGAAATAATGACCAATGTGGTCCTAAAAAAGAGACAATTTTTTTTCAAACAACTATGTGCAATCATTCTAGTTGTTGATGTGGCATCTCACATCATCAACTAACATATTAAAGCCAATAATTCCCATCACATGATTTGGAGGAGTATTTTTTGGGCTATCAAAAACTATGTTTTATTATTAATTTTCTAAGAGTATAAATGATTAATAAACACTAATCTCAATTTCCAACTGGTCATATTAGAGGATTTTCATTACCTTAGTTTATCAACTAAGTATTCAATTATTGTGGGTGTGATCTGGGGAACTGTTAAGACCCATAATATTTTTGTCATGCAATTATGTATCAATTTGTCTCCGATAATCAATGAAACATAGAATGGAGGGGCTTTATATTATTACTTGTGTTGCCCTCCATGGTTTTCCTCGGGCCGAGCTGCATTGGTAAACACTTTCTCTTGCTGATTGAGGGGCTGATTTGAGTTTGACCAATTGGCCATAATAGTCTGCAATAGGTCTCTTTGTCCTGGGATACCCAATAACTCCAACATTGAAATATTCACATTTGTTTTCTTCCTTTATTCAATGATGTTAAATGGGGATGAGCTATCCTTTCGCTTCCCCTTTCCTGGTACATTTTTCTCTTACTCATGGGTCATTACAACCAATGTCTGAGTGGGTTTGAAATGTGGATTGGAATGAATTTGATTATTGAGAGTTACATTCTGAGTACCAATACCTTATGGAGTAATGGAGGGTTGAGGATTACTTGAGTTTGGTGATTGTCCCTCTCCAATATTCCTTTTCTTAGATGTATTAGCGGCTATACTTTGAAAAGGGGCTTGATTCGTACCACACGAAATCTTTTGCCTACCAATTGACAAGCATAAAATCATTTGGATGTGCCTCTTGCTGAAATCCTTGCTACTAATTTTCCTCTTGGCTAGACTCTCGAGACACACCAATGGTCTATACCATCAAGGCCTGTTTAGTGCACCACTAAAACACATTGATTGGTTATGGGGATGATTGCATGGGAAACAACAATCATATTATTGTGTCATGTTGTTTTTGTTGGAACCAAGGCCCTTGATTTTGAAGTTTTGTTTGGATCATATGGTCGAAAAGGCCTAGCAACTTGAGGTTGTCATTGGTTTTGATTTTGATTTTCAGCCTAAGCTAGTGGTCTATTTTGCTCATATGGGGCTCTAGCACGATCTCGAGTTTTAGACCAATATGGCCTAGAACTCTGAGCTTGCTGCCTTTTGATAGTCACTAGCTCATTCCCTAGGTTTTGCAATTGTTTCATAACTTCTTGAAGATCTTTTGAAATTTTAGAAGACGAGGTGGAGGCTTCATCTCAAATCTAATTCCTATGAGTAGGTATAGGAGCTAATGTGGGTGTCTGACTAGTGCTTGGATCTCCTAGTTCTGGGTATAGAGGCATGGGTGGCCTAGGAGAAAGTTTTCTAGCTTGAATTAGACAATTTTCAGCTCTAATGGAAATTTTATAGGCTACAGGTAAGGTGGTGCCTCCCATTGATTGAATCATTAAAGCAATATCATAATTTAGAGCTCTAAGAAAGTATAAGAAAGCACCTTCATTTGTGGGCCTTACAGCCAATGGAATCCTGTCCCATGTCCTTTGGAATCTGAAGTTGAAATCTATTAGCTGCTCATTAGGGGCCCTCTTGATGGTTGTCAAATGCTCTAACAAGGACAGGTTATCTCCCTTTTCTCCAAATTGGTTGTGGAGAGCTTTGTATAGATGGTCCCAATTCTTAATAGAGCCTGCTATTAGACTCCTGAACCATTGTGAAGCTTTACCCTTGAGTGAAGAGGCTAACAACTTGATTGCAATGTCCATCTCAGTGATCTCATGAATTGCACAGACATTGGTTCTTTCCAGTGAAATATGGTATGCTCTTTAAGGCTGCCACTGGGACTAGATTTTGTACATTGAGGGTGAGTGGGCTACTTCCAGTGAAGTTGACATAAGGGTTGGGTGGTTGTGCCATTATGATTGGCCTGAGAACCCTTGTTGATTGAATGAATGGCATACCAAGAGGAGGTGTTGACAAGGTTCTATTTGGTGGGGATGGAGACCTTTGAGCTCTTCTCCCCCTTCTCCCTCTATTTGGTGACAAATGTAGATAGACAAACAACCATTCTTCTCTAGTTCTTGATCTAGTCTGAATCCTTCTCATGAATCTCCCAGGCCTAGGCTGCTTTGAAACCAATGGACTCATTCTTTTGGAGTTGTCAGATGTGCAATTTCATAGCTTCTTAAAAGCTAAAACTTGCAACAAGTGCACACCAATCTTGTTGCAGTAAAAATGGAGACTTCTTTTCCCACCGAGCATGCCAAAATTGTTAGTGTAGAATCACAACACCCCAAATGTCTACAACTAGATGAGTTGAGACTCTCAGTGTGCTTACACAATATGGATCATCTCTCAAATTGTGGGACCTTGCGAGTTGAGAGAGCTCTCTAGATTAAGGCCGGTTCATATTCCCATGTTCAGGTGCACACAAATAAATTACAGAGGATCTACTCTAAACCTACTCTAGCTTACCAAGGAGATAGGGTTGAGAAGATAATGAGGTGATGCACCAAAATAATGTTAGACACCCATTCTAAAATGTAACACAAACCATAGAAATACAATACAACTACTATGCACAGATAACCAAACTATAATGAGAGATCAGAAGACAACAATGAACACATAAAAGGGTTGAAAATAATCCACAAACATATATCATTGCTCCAGAGTTAATACAATACATTACAGTAGCCAAGAGGAAAAGCTTTGTATTACAATTCGAATGGGAGGTTCGAAAGCTCCAAAAATTCTCTTATAGAGAGGGAAGAAGGAGGGTGCAAAACACAACTATCCAACTATTTACAATGAGCCTAGCTCCTACTTTTATAGATGCTGCCTGAGAGAGAAAAAAGGAATAGAATGGGAAAACTAATTTGAAGCTCAACTACCATCCATCAATGCCCCTGCAAATCCAACCACAATCTATCAAATCTAACTCAATTACTTGTTCGTCGCGTTGGAGGAAGAATGGAGGATCAGATCAAATCCGATTTGGTTGTTGGAGAAATTGGATCCTATATTAATGGAATGAAGACATTTTCCATTTTTTCCTCACCTAACCTCATTGAAATTAAATTTTCAGAATTCCACGGTGTAGAAGAGGTCAAGATCTCTCCAATGGTGCCAAATTTGTTGGATTTTGGGTACTAGATCAGAAGGTATCCACATTTGAATATTTGAATTAGGTTCGTACAAAAATTGCAGAAACTAGTTAGCATAATGGGTCTGTGGGCCTGAAATTCACTTTGCGCCCTTTAGCACAAAAATCCAAAAATGCAAAAATGCCCCGCAGCCCTACAATACCCTTTTTTCAAAAAACCATCTTCGGGCCCACTGGTCCACATTTTTCATTTGGGCAAGAAATCCCTCCAAGACCTATCATCCCGCATGTAATTTAGACCTGACACGTGGCTCCTTGGGCATCGGTAGAGACGCGGCTCATTTTATACTTTATGTCTCTTGGGAATGAAGCCAAAAGGTTAAAATTACCTCCGATAACCCACCTTCCCACTTTGACTTGGAACATGGCCATGTGGAGGGCTAACGCGCATTTGGGGACTGATTTTGGATTTTTCTTTTGAAGTTGTTCTAGGCTAACATGTGGCACCTTCCACGTCTATTCTCTATTCCTTTATGTTTTTACTAAGTCCTTTTGTTTGGTGGGGTCATATATCTGACCCAAGACATGTGGAGACTTGGTGCTTGGCTAAGACACACTTTTACATTTACCTTTTAAGATACATAAGGCTGACACGTGGCTTCTTCTGCGAGTCCATGATACTTAGCTGATTCGGGTCGATGCCTTTCTTAGACCCTAGACACGTGGAATCCTCGTGCTCATTTAAGCCTTTACTTTGGACCATGCCTTTGAATGTCTTCCGTTAAGACACTTGGTGCCTTCCACCTACACTCTTATAATTAACTGATTTTGTCCCACCTTCTATTTGACTTTCGTTGAACCCTAGCCACGTGGAGGGATGGCACTAGTTTGAGTCTCTCCCCTTGGGGCTCCCATCTTGAAATTGTGCCGAGCTGACACGTGGTTCTTTCCACTTGTTTGGAATTTTTCAATGGCTGGCTCTATCATTTTTTTTTTTCTGGGACACGTGGAAGCTCCACTCTCATTTGAGCCTAATTTTTGAGTTTGGCCCTTGGAGATGTGTCGATGAGGAAAGTGGAAGCTTCCTTTGATTCTTCCATACTTAACCATTTTGGGCTCACTCTAAATCATTCGTACAACTCGAAGACTTTGATTCTTTCTCCTTTTCTCTCCTTTGAGACTCTAGTTTTCTTTGACATTATTTTCTTCATTCCCAGCCTACTACGCCATTGTACAGCCCGCATGTAACTTGTTTGTTAGATTCAAAATGTGGGCTCGTATGACGAACCTGTCTCTTGAATTTCTTTCGCATAGGGTCATGGTTGATGTAATTTTTCTGGGGGACAAAAATTGAGATAAAATCTCCACCGCCAAAATTTATAGGTGGGTTCCCATAACCCCAACCCAGTTCTCTTATTTTGGTGCAAGTTGGAAGCATGTTTTCCTACAACTAAAACGTCCACACACCAAAATGAATGTCTTGAAATCTGAGTAGAACTTCATACATTACAAGAGATTAAATATATTTGGCACCCACATCTTATAAGATGCTCCATTGATAACACATATTCTCTATTTGAATCTCTTATCATTTTCTTCAAGAGAATTGACAAACAAAGGGTTTCACGTAGAGGAAGAGTGAAGAGAAAAATATTGAAGAGACATAAGTGGGTTAGTAGGAAAGGGCACTTTGAATTTCTTAATAAATACAAAAACTACTCAAAATAAAATATAAAGAGCAGGAAAAATGAAGTGGTATCCATAGTTTACCTTGAGAATGGTGATGGAAAGCTTACATTACATGTAGAATAGGTGCTTAGAAGCAAAAGAAACAAAATCAATACAACTAGACATTATGCCCGAATGAAGCACCTCCTAATCCTCAGTCTTCTTATTCTTATCCTACATACAACAACAAAAAAATGGCGGAAGAAGTTTCCTTTCCTCTCAAAGATAAATGAACCCACTTAAGATATAGATACAGATCCAAATCAATCAATGTGTATATAGTAAAGTGAGAAGATATTATAGTTACATATTTATATCCACATCCAAGGATGATTTAACCCATAATGGTACTGATTTTTTGACGACTATTAGTGAGAGATATGTTTAGCAAAATTGTCTGTCACATTCTATTTATTTAATAATGAGATTACATAACCTTTCATTACCATTTTTAGAAAATAAGAACTCCAACTTATACACTCCATGTGACCATCCAAATACTTATAAATTTACAACGTTAACTCGGGATTCACTATGGTTAGGCCTTTGGATATCATATAAAGTTATTGTATTATTATGCAAGGAAAATGATAGGTCTAAAATGTCATTAGGATGTTTCGCTACATATTAAGGGAACCAATTATTTCGTAACCTATGAACTAAACCTCTATCCAAACAGGTCACATGACAAGTGTTAGCCTTCATATTTTCTTGTGCTGTAAGATAGGGGAAGCTAGCTTGCAAGGATATAGGTTTGAGAGGAAAGTTTTCACAACTTAGGAAGCATTTCCATTTATTTAAAAACTATATATGCATCCAAAAAATATGCATTTCCATTAACAACACTAAGGTTGACCCATCATGGCCCGTTAGTGCATGCTCTATTTTGTTTCTCAAGGCTATCGATTATCCTCCATCACAAATTGAATATCCTTTCAAAAAACCCTATGGTGTTTTCAAACTACATGTTATAGTTGGTCATATTACACTACTTTTTCCATTCCTCGTTGGAAACACAATTGATTGCTGTGTGGTACGATACTTGGCCTTAATTGGATTCTTCACTCTTGATCTATCATTTATATGAATCATTTACGACTCAAGTTTATTCATAACAAATAGGTCATTTCTATTGATGGTGTACCTCCATCTACTCCATGGTCACCATCTCCTCGCATACAGTAGTTAGTAAATCATCTCCTATTCTAGCGTATCACATTCTATATTTCTCAAAGCAGAGTATGCTCCTATCTCACCTACTCAAGCACCATCTACATGACCACATCATTTTGTTATTCCTATACATCAGTATATTCTCATTCCTAGGATAGTTACTACATCTCGACATCAATCGCCACCTCATTTTATTTCACGCAGATATTTATCACCTTAACATTTAGTATCAAATATATTTACATCATTGACACATTTTTACTATGCCAAGACCTTCATCAAATATTCATCCATCACATTTTAATATGATTTATTCATTAGCATGGTGTTTGTCTATGATACCACAATTATTAGAGCATGGTTGTACAATTTCACCACTACAGGGTATCGGATGGAGAACCTTTTTCTTTCACCATCATTCATTATTTTTCTCAATCATGTATACTTGGGGGCATCACATATAATATACCCACCACACATCATCATATCTAAACATCTATCATCATTTCATTCTCCTACATCAACCTCATAGCATACCAATACTCATTCATACTCTAGCATCATCATTACCTGATGAAACACTCTTGTGCTTTGGTTCACACTTTATTTTTGAGGGATTACTACACATGAACCCCACACACTGCACTATAGGCATTACATATTGTGTTTCATCACACATCACGCGTCATACATCATTATCATAGTCATCATTATGCATATATCATCCTTCTATTGTCTAGTGTTGCATACTATTCATCATATTGTCCATATCACACATCACATACACTATTAGACTATCTATGCATATTGCATCATATTCTATACATAGTGTCACTATACTACATCTAGTGTCACATGCCTTACATCATACACCACGCGTCTTCACATCACACATCTTATACATACTATACTAGTCATCATTACATACGAGTCTAGCAACATTTCATATCACATACTACATTATTACTCTATCTACACATATTACATTGCATAATACACATTACAATTCACACATTATACACATATAACATTTCATCCTACACACCATGTATTTACACATTCTATTCATGACATGGTTGTCTTTGATCAGTGCACACACTATTACATCTTCTACGCATTTCATTCAATACCATATGATACACTTTAGTTCCTCAGTCCATACTCAACTGTTGAGGATTTACCAATCAAATGGACCTTATCATTCATCACATGTTTATTATTCAACCTTTCATTATACAACATTCCTAGGTTAGTGACATACGCTATAGGCTAAATCATCACAACTCTCTTTATTCATCTGGTATTGATATATAATTTGACTAAATCATCACTCCTACTTTCATCTTATCATGATATACGCTTCAGCTATAAGGGTCACACACACATCGACCCTCGGTTGCATGTCATCAATACATATACACAATCATCACAACGCGTTACATACACAACACACTTTTAACATTTCTCAATGATGCACTCTCATTTACAGTTCATTATTGACTGTTGAGGGGGAAAATAAAATTAACCCCACTGCATAAATTTCTATTCACTCGAGGGGCACACAGCTCCTATTATCCATCTTGCATTCCATTCAATCCATCCACAATATGATGCATATTATGGTTTCTTTTACTCTTGCTTAATTTTTCTTATTCATGGTCACTTTACTACACTTTCTAGTTAGATTACTTGTATTTAATTTATCTATATCATCCACACATGGGTGTTCATGTGTTTTTCTAGTTGTGATCGCATATACAGTATCTTACATGCAACATGGATACTCCCCTTGTACCCTTCTTACATTGGTCGTTGGGAGCATCTACATTCATCTCATACGGGTGTTCTTGTTTCATTTATACTTATCACTTTACATTAATTGGTTATAATCTCTTTTGACATAATAATTATCTCTCTAACATGCTAATAGGTGCTTCATGTGCAACATTTATCAAAGGCGGGGATATTTAATTCCATACTTGTTTGTTGCATTATTTTCCATTGTTTGTCCTTATATATTGGCCTTGCCCTATGTTTGGTGTGCACACTTGTCTATTTTTATGGGCCATGATGGCCTTGCATGTCTTATGACATCAAGAGTGATGTCCTATGTTTGTGACCAACTTTTTGTGGCTTATCTTTGTCTTCTTGCATATTTACATTACTAAATTTCTTGTTATCTTTTACATAATTTTCTTTACTTACACACTATCTTCTACATGCATGGTTTTTTATACTAACACTTGTATTTGGCTAGCCTTTTATTTGTGCATGCCCTAGTTTCTACCAAGTGCATTCCCCCTGCAAGGAAGATTTATAGATTTCATGCAGTTGGTCCTCTTTTATGGCTGCATTCTCCTATCGCTGACATGGCATGTGCACCTAAAGAGGGGGGCATCATTTGGGGTTTTTATAGTCTACACAGCTCATTTACACTAGTTCGAGTTTAATGCACGTTCCGCCCTTCGCATTTTGGATTACATACAACAAGTGAGTTTAGAATAGTCTATGAACTCCATACACAATGGATTTTATAAGACATGGTTGTCCTTAGCATTTGGGGAAGTAGTTACGGTTGGGGGATATAGCGTAATTCCTCCCAATACTTCTTCTACCACCGGAATCGTATTGTAAAAAAATTTGGATGGTACAAATATCTCTTTACACATATTCAGGAAGTAGTTAAATATTGGAGGAGACAGAGCAATTCCTCCCTAGAATTCTTTAGCCTATGGTGTCGATCACCCAAATAACCCCGACAGTACATGATATCCTTCTACACTATATTTCTTACCATGCATCAAGTGCACATATTCCATTTTCATTTCTCCTTTGTGTACTTTACATTTACATGATTTTAAGTACATTTACATGCATCTTTTACATTACGTTTTAGACATTCATACATACATATTTGACTACTTGATCATTTTCTCCTTGCAAGTTCGGCCATATGAGAAACAAACATTCGAATGAGGAAAAAAACAACAACAATATCAATAACAACAAAAATTCATGGAGTAACACTTTTCATACTAACCATGTAGGTACACTACACACATCAGCATCAACACATGTGTTTCCACCCTAGGTTGACTCCCATCACTTTTTTGTGCATTTTCATCTTTATTTTCCACTCTCCATCATCTTTTTATCATTCCACGTATTTTCTAGTCCTTCGACACACCTTATTTTTCATACTACATCAATATCGTACACATATTTATCTATTTTATGTTACCGAGATTTTCACTCACTAACAAAAAGTGGGGAAAATGTAGACACAAAATCATGCACTTTAGACATTATTTATTCCTAGTCTCATACTACTATCTAAAGGGTTTTGGAGTGAAGAAAGTACTAATTAACCCCCCGTATTTTCGCCATCTTAATTTATTTTACTTTGTCTTTCTCAACATCCACCACTCATATGGTCACCTACATTATCACTTTCATGTTATTTTAGCCTTGACCGGGGCACTCACGCTAGTCTTGGGGCACCAATGGGTGCCCTGATCCCACCATGGGTGCCCCGATCCTTTTAAACATTCCCGCAACTTTTTGGGATCTTTCTAGTGGTTTGTTTTCTTTATCATTTTGGTGGTCAGCCATCTCGGGGTTAATTACAAAATCAGATCAAGATAACCCTATAAATATAAAGTTATGATACCATAATAAGAGACCATTCACTATTCACTACTATCAACCACCCGAGTTACATCCATTTATTACATTGGGAGATCATTTGCATCCACATAGCTCCATCACAAGGCACAAGGCTAGGATATCTGCATCACACAAGCATAGGGGAGGATTATATTCTATTCCATCCACCATCTATTACATTTTTCTACACATAGTTAGCTCACTACATCACAAAGTGTGACTGACACAAGAGTAACCTAGGGCATGTTTCACACACACACATAAAAACATTTGGGTTTGGAATGTAGTGCAATGCTTAGTTAGTAAGTCCACTATTGTGGCAACTGAGGTTAGTTTGACCCTATCATATGCATTTTTATTTTTTAGGGATTGATGCTTGTTTAGGGTTTTACGGTATTTCTATTCATCTTGGAAATGTTATCCAAAATTCACCCCTCGAGGTAAATTTTGATAACATGCATCAGATTCTTCAGTCCCGAGCAAGTAGATTGATTCAATGCCCAAAATCATGTTTTTGGGGCCCCTTTGGCTTCTCTCTAACTCTCCCATCCAAGGAAAAATCCCAACGAGTTAGAAAAAATTGAAAAAATGCAAAAATGAAGTCGCAAGCTTGTTTTAATGCATTACGGGTCTAAAGGCTATGGGTCGTACTAGTGCGGATTGTACCAAGGTTCATCATACCAAGTTTGTGGCTGAAATACAAAGGAATCAGCAAATTTGGAACTTTTTGTCCCATGTGGTCTGTGGGATAGTTGGGACGTCAGACGCATAAAGCCAAAATGGCCGTAGGTAGTGAAAATTGGAAAAAGTGGAATTTTTTGTTTCATACGGTCTAGGATAGCCGGGACAAAAGTATGCGTGGGATGCGAATCAGCCGATTTTCCACAAGTCAGCAATCAAGGTGGTGCGGAGATTTTCGTCCGGGACAGTCGGGACAAAAGTATGCGCGAGACGTGCAAAGGAAAAATCACCGCACAAGGATCCAAGCTAAGCCCAAATCAGCTGATACGGAAGAATGTGTCTAGGAAATTTGAGACATGTGGACCTGATTTTGCTGCAATACCTACAATTCAAAAGAAAAGTCAAAGTTTGACCTCCCGAACTTCAAACGGCCATAACTTTTGACTCCGAGCTCCGATTTTCATAAAATTGGACTTTCTGAACGAGCATGACGTCCTCTGCATTAAAAAAATTAGATTTATAAATTTTAACAAGGGAAGATATCTTTAAATAAAATAAAATATTCGGCTCTAGTCGCTTAATGCTCATTTCCATCAAATGACAGAAAAAATGCCTGCCAAACCCAAAATAGTTGCTCGCACTCAGAAGGCCATAAATTTTGCATTTCTCGAAAAAATCACACAAAATTGGTACTGTTGGAATATTGGCTCCAATACCAACACACAAAAATAAAAAAATTCCATATTTAATGAGAAATCAATGGGATTTTTCATAAAACGCGCGGGTTCATGACAAAGTGTTTTATTTAGTAGTTGGGAGTGCAATTAAGAAGCATGGTCATCATTCCTTCTCTGCAGACTGGATAGTATGGGGAGCCTTTTGCAAGTAACATACAATTATTTCACTCCATTTAGTGCCTCTTACAAGTGGTTGAAGGACAGATTTCAGGATTTCCATTTTCCCTTTCTCTCTTTCTTCTCATTTTCCTATAAATTGGAGTGTTGGGCTCATTATCTGAGGAGGTAGTTTTTTTAGTTATAGTAAAGCTCTATCAAAATTAATTTGTAAAGCCAATGTGCTGCAGGCCCTTGTAGTGGAATCCTTGCAAGGTGATCCAAGCCCTTTTCTTATAACAGATTGAACTGTGCATATCATGAAGCAATAAAATATAAGTTTGTGGATGCATCTTCCCCTATTGTGTTTTCTTGCATTCTTCTTGCCCCTTTAACCTTGATTACAAGTGTATTGTGTCTATCTTTATGCTCTTGCAAGGATCCATTATTATTGTGCATGTATGAAACATTGTTGTGAATGCATTTTTAGATTGTGGAGAACTATTATCACCCCTTCTAGTATGCACTTTACTCCTAGTTTTCACACATTGGAAGACTACTCTCACACCCTCCTTTTTGGTGTATCACCACTTTAGTGTAGGATTTAATTTTATGCATTCTCTCTCCTTGGTCCCTTGGAAAGTTAGATTAGAATAGTTAGTTTACCCTACATTAGAGTAGATTGTGGCAGGTAGTTTAGGAGCAAGAACCAACTTTCTCTAGAGGTCTATCTCAAGTAGCAAGTCCCACAACTTGGAGATAGTACCCATGTTATCCAATCACACCGTGAGTTCAAGTATATGCACTTGTGTAAACATAAGGGTGCTGTGATTTGATGATAACAAGAACATTAGCAATATCTAGAGCATTATATAGAACTTGATGCAATAGACAATGAGGGTTTCAAATCATCTTTTGAACATGTAAAGATCAGTTCCCAAAGATTTTGCAAAAACTAGGGAACTTATTTTGCAAAACCAGAGCATCCATAGGAACCCCAAGACCTCTCTAGGTGCTTGAGTCTAGGTAGAAAACTTAGATACATCCTTTTCCGGGATTCTTCATAGTCGTTGTTTCTTCCTATTTCTCTAGTCACCTCTACGACATAGTCCCATGAGCATCCTATATGCAAATCGAGTTCATTCTAAGTCTCTTACACTCTATGGTTTTGCGTTTCCTTTTTCATAGTTGCTTGGGTCATTTTCTATACATTTATTTATTATATTTACATGTTGTTCTAGATTATATTAACTATATTATATTTCCACATTTTATTTAATCAACAACAAAACTTGAAGATTTTAGGGGTAAAATTTTTGTAAACAAACTTCAAAATGAGCAATTGATACAAATATTGAGAGAACTTTGACTACCAAATCCTAGCCATATTTTCTAGGAAAATTATTGCAATCCTTTCAATGAGAAGTGGATTCGGTAGCAAGTCAAATTGATAGGTGGGAATCATATATAAATATGTGTAGGGAATATTATGCAACCACATTGTTTTTGAGGAAATTAAAATAAAACAAATAACAAAAGATAAAATATGTGCCTTATTTATAGACCTAGAAAACATGAAGAAATACTATTAAATTTTAAAATATTTCGATACATTGGTGCATTCATGCGGGTATTAAAAAATTAGGAACATTTGTTGATATTTTTGATTAAGTGTTTTGTGATAACCATTTTTAGGAAACTCTACTACAATTTTTTTCCAAACAATTTTTATGACTCGGGTTTTAGGAAGAGGAAAATTCATTACACAAAATAGAGAGGTTGCCCATTAGATACCTAATCAACTAGTTAGAGCCGGTTCCTCATAAGATCCTTGAGTCTATAGTATTCCCCCTTCATCTATATGAGATGAATGTAAGAGATACATGTTGTGTTCCTTCAATGTACTCGTAAAGATATCGTTGAGCATCCCGCCCATGTTCACGATGAGAAAGAGGATGCATGGGGAGACAATAGGAGGCTTGTAGTTGGCGTAAATATTTGCACTTCTTTTAGCTCTGTATATATTTTATTTTCTGATATGGAGGATACCTTGTTGGATTATGTTTTCACACATACATTTAGCACCACCACATCTCTAACTGTAATCCCTTTTTGTTTCATAGGAAGGTTTTTATATAAGGAAATTATAGAATTTATTACTTTTAATTGCACATATTTAGACTAGGAATGTTGTATTAAATTTACATTTAATTTTATGTTAAACATGGTGATATTAGACCATCTAATAGTACAAAAAGTGGTGGTAGTCAACTACTATTTTATTTTGGGAGGTACTTATTTATTATTTTAAAATAACCATGTATATCTATATTTTTCACTATCATTTAAATAAAAGTATGTGTGTGTGTTTGTGTGTGTGTGCGTGTGCATGTGTGTGTTCTTGCATGTGGGCGTACATGCGGGCGTGCGTGTGTGTGTGCATGCATGCGTGCGTGTGTGTGTGCATGCGTGCGTGCGTGCATACGTGCGTGCGTGTGTGCGTGCGTGCGTGCATGCGTGTGTGTGTGCATGTGTGTGTGCATGCGTGTGTGTGTGTGTGTGCGTGCGTGCGTGCGTGCGTGCGCATGCGTGCGTGCGTGCGTGCGTGCGTGCGTGCGTGCGTGCGTGCGTGTGTGTGTGTGTGTGTGTGTGTGTGTGTGTGTGTGTGTGTGTGTGTGTGTGTGTGTGTGTGTGTGGGAACGTGCGCGTGCGAATGCGTGTGTTGGGCGAGGGGGTAGGGGCATGTTCTTAAAAATAACCAAGACTTTGTCCACACATAGTTGATGATGAAAACATTTACTCCACCCAATTTACAAGACATAATAGATAAAGGTGTTGGCATTGCAATTTCTATTGCATAGTAGTACACATAGTACATGAGTTTTTCTTTCTTTAGAATTATATTTACATATTTTTTTAGAATACATTTTTTTAATATTTTTGACAACACATTACATGAAACTTTTATCTCTCGTATTCTATTCAAAGCTAGTACTCCTTTGCATACCTCCACACAATCCACATGATTTTATTGATGAGAGACAAGTGAGGGAAACAAATTGATATATTTTATGCTACATAGAGGTATGGGCTTGTTTAATTTTTCTTTCATTTTAATTAATTTTTGAGCTTACTTAAACACTAGTTCTTGGTGTAATTGTAAGATGAATAGGTTGATTTATAGGCGATCCTCAAGATTAAGAGGTCTACACATTGGTAGAGTATGGAATTTTCTCATGAGGTACCCCATCTTCATTAATGGGAAAAAGGGGGAGATTTTTTTAGATATATCTAAGTGGATTGTAAAGACATTTATTATCATGTTGTAGAGACACTTGAAACTTAACTGATTTTTCTTTTTTGTAAGCATTTATGGATTTTATGACATTTATGTATATTGAGATTTATGTACATATTTACATTTATGTATATTGACATCTTAATTTTTTCATTTTTATTCCATAATACTCGTTATTTTGATATACTTTATCAATGACAATGACCTAATTTCAATAATATAAGTGTGGATCGGAATTTTATCATGTTTATGATAGCATGTGTTATAAGTTTTATATTATGAGAAGTTAGGTTGATTTCATGCTTATCAAAATATTTTGTTTTGATGACAATCCTTATAAACTACATAAGTGAGTCAATAATAAATGTTTGATTATATAATTTTCTAGGTATGATGTTGTATTTCATGTATGGGTATGTCACATCACACACAAAAAAATCCTATTAAATACACAAAACATTTTGTGACTACCTAGTGGATGAATTCAAATTTAATTAAAATGACTAGTTGCACAAGTAACAATGGATTTATTAACAAGGAAGAGATTAGTAAAATAATGAAGGATATGATCTTTTGTCTCTCATGTTAATTCATTATATTTTCTTTTGGTTGTGATGAAAATTTCAGTATTGTTGGGAGGTTCATCAATATCATTTTTATAGTTTGTTTCGTAGTGTTTTATTTCTTTGAAAAGGTTTCTTTCATCATTAGGAAACCCAATTGTCTAATTTTAGATTCTTATAACTCTTTATTTGTGCATTCACTGATCATTTTCATCAATAAATACTATATTTATGTATTTTTGGCATTTTTCTCTAGGTGGGCTTTTACCTCCATTTTGTGTTGATTCTTATCATTTCAATGCTAGTAGGTTCTTCGATTTCAACCAATAATAAAAATACCATGGTTTCTTTTCGGTTACAATACATAGTAATATTATTTTTTTACTTGGAAAAACACAATTATAGGCCCAAATAATTAAATGTTTCTAGATCACAAGGTTGTAGTTGTAGTAAGGTTATGGAGAATGAGTCAATTCTAACTTTGAGTCAACAGATTATGTCTATTCCCTATACATAGGAAAGAAGTGTTAAGTCATTATTGTTATTGATGGAATAGAGTAATTTACAAGGTTATTAGGAATTTTTAATTTCATGTCAAGGAGTAACAAAAATAGTCCTAAGTAAGCATGCATGCAACCTAATGGTACATCGACATCACATGAAATATACCATTTAAATTTTACTATAGCTTTGTTTATGTAAACATAATTTTGAAATATGAGATTCATAATTTTGAATTCATAATGTTATATTATAATTTTTATCCTTATGAAATTTGAAGGAAGCTTCCTTAAGAGGAAAATAAAGTCAAACTCAAAGCACACTCATGAAATCTTTGTGGAAGGCCTTAAACCCCTATCCAAATTGTCTTTTGATATTGATCACCACTAGACCGGGAATTTTCTACAAGTAGTGATCATTCCTTAATATAAAATGAAATTTGTTTAAGAGGACAACCAAGTCAAACATTAGGTAACACTATACATGTGTCATCTATGTTATTAGTTACATGTAGGATACCTTTAATGATTCTCGAGATCTCACTCAAAAACTTGGAAGCATGTGAAGATGATGACAAGGTTTCTCACGTAGTCAAAACTTCTACAACAAGAAAACGTTACTAAGTTATTATAGAAACTTCCAAAATCACCTTTGTAGAAAAAAATAACCTTCTCCATCATATGTGTGGTTACCGTAAACCATAAGCCGTTTCCTAATTCCAAAATAATTTCCCACTAGAGTGGTAAGTTGTTATTGGTCAAATGCATTCTTTAAGAGAAAATGAACATTCTCAATAGGAAAATAAGTCAAACTTTAAGGAAATATTTCACACTATGTGAGAGGGATTGAGATGTTTTATCTAATCCATTATTCACATGTACTATCCCTTTAATTATTCCCAATAGATATCTCACTAATTCAAAACCAAAAATGATAACATTAAGGTTTCTCATATAGAAAAAGCTTGTAGAACAAGAAAAATGTTTCTTGATTATCAGTAGCAACTTTGAAACAATTTTTATAGATGAAAAATCACCTTTTTATCACATTTTGAATGGCCTAAAACCATAAGGATAATCCTTATTCCATAGTGATTGACACTATTAGAAATCTAATATTTATATTAGGTGAATAATTCTTATAGTTCAGTAAGTTACCCTATGATTAAATACAATAATATTGTTAGTTAATTTAGTATTGTTATATTGTTGTATATAAAAATAATATTATGTATATAGGTTTTTAACAAACTACGATATATTATATGAGATTTGATAGTTAGTGATATTGTTAGATTATAGGAAATCCATTTTCCTATAAGTACGTAAGTTGTTTAGGATAAACTTATCAAGTAAAAAAATATTAAAGGTAAAAGAGGGTTAAGGGGGCCTATCCCGTACAAAAAGGGGAGAAAATATATATCAACAAGGAATAATTTAAACAACCTCTACTAGTGGAAAAGTGAGACAAAACAAACAACACATCCAAAACAAAGCAAATTCAACCATATAACACCCCATATAAAACTCATCCCTTAGACCCCTTCCCATTGGAACGTAAGTGCATCTTAAGGGGAGGATTATACCTATTCTTTTTCCTATTCACAACCTTCCAATCCTTTTCCATGTTTGGATTTTCATTTTCAATATTATGGATTGGAATCACTACTTCTATATGCTCCTTGAGACCAATGAATAAAGAGGAAGGGGTTCCATTCCTTTATCCAAAACCACCACATCCACAGAACTCTCAGGACTAATTGCATTAGATATTTCGTAAAAGAGGAATTTTTTCCTCATTCACGTTAATAAACATCATCTTCTTTCTTAGACTCATTATATATGTCACTATCTAATGGGTTATTTACAACCAAGTAACCAGGATTAGAATTATTCCACCAAGAAATATTCATTTAAATCTAATAGTGGTTAGAAAATAACCCCAAGTATCCATATAACCCAATATCCTGGCATATGTAGTGTGCTCATAATATTCCATGTTGGGATCAATGGCCAAAATATTTCCTAAAGTGTTACTTATAGAGGTTGAACAATTCTTCATCAAAAATTGGAAGGGAAAATAAGGTAGATGAATCCAAACTCATTTCAGTTTGAAAGTATCGGTCATTGGGTTAAAAAAATGGAACCTCGCTTTCATAAATAGAAAATGGGATCGAGCTCCCAAACTTTTCCAAATAAAAATCTTTGTCGAGGTTTCATCAAAATGCACTATGAAAACCCATGAGAAATAGGGTGTTATGTTTGTGGAGCCTATTTTCATGTTAGATTTTGGTACACCTTCTATGTGTTACACTCGGGTATTTTTACAGCGGTCCCACTCACCGGTGAGTGGGTCAAGGGGGTTCGGGGGGTGAAGCCCCCAATCGAAAGGGGGTTCAGGGGCAAAGCCCCCGAAGCAAATTTTCATGGGTGGTTTATTAACCCATGGGTAATGGGTAACCGTTATGGGCTATTTTTGGGCCCATGGTTTTTCGGTACCCATTGTTTTGTAAAACCGCCTCTTTGGCTACCCATAGGTTTATGGGACGATTTTTTTCCCATTGTTTTGATACCCATGGTTTTGTAAAACTACTTAAGAAGTTGTCTATTTATATGGTTGTATGCATATGATAGAGATATGAAAAACATTACAGATGTGCTTTGAATTCGCCATGAATTCTCAGTGAGAGTTTGTTGAGCATGGCTCCAAATAGATCTAGCTATTGTATTGAGAGAGTGGTGGCTTGTAATAAAAATTGAGCAAGTGATTCTTAGTGGACGTAGCCCAAATTGGGTGAACCATGTTAAATACTATCTCTTTGTGTTGTGTTATTTTATTATGTAATTTTATTTGAGATCTGTAATAATTTCTACATATTAGTTTCTACTGTTGTGATTCTGTGAGGGATTATTCTACATATTTTATCCCTTATTTCCTAACAATTGGTATTAGAGCCTAGTTTGGTTTGCTAAAGTGTTGAATCATAGGGAAAGTTTTATCTTGAGTGGGAGCTATGGCAGATGATGGAAGATCTAGGTTTGATAAATTCAACTAGGCAGAATTTCACTCTTTAGAAGATGCAGATGAAAGATTACCTTTATCAAGGATCTTTATACTCCACCTGTCTCGAGAAGGTGAACAAACCTCGAGCATGACAGATGCAGAATGGGATTTGCTTGATAGGAAGACACTTGTGACAATCCAAATTGTGTTTTGCATCTTTGGCATTATTTAATGTTTCAAAGGAAAAGACTACAAAAGAACTGATGGATGCATTAGGGAAGTTGTATGAAAAACCCTCTACCTCTAATAAGATATTTTTAATGAAAAATTTGTTTAATATGAAGATTTCTGAGAATGGTTTAGTAGCAAATCATCTAAATGATTTTAATATGGTTGTAAATATGCTAGCTTTGGTTACAATAGAATTTGATGAAGAATTTAGGGTTTTATTAGTTCTGTGCTCTTTACTTGAGAGTTGAATAGCTTGGTAATGGTGGTAAGCAACTCGGTTCCAAATAACTCAAAGTTGAAGTTTGAGGATGTTGTAGAGGGGTGATTCTAAGTGAGGAAATGTGAAGAAAAAGCTCGTGAATCTTCTACTTGTGCAATGCTTTGATAGTGGAAACTAGAGGGAGACATAAGAATAGAGGAAGCCATGGAAAATCAAAGGATCGGGCAAGGTCAAAATCCAAAAGAAAGATAGTATGTTGGCACTGTGGAAAGCCTAGGCATGCAAAGAAGGACCGCTGGGAGCTTCGGGATAAGAAGAAACAACATGAAGAAAACAAGGAGGCAAATGTGGCATCGGGTAATGTATGACAGATGCTTTGATTCTTTCTTTGCATAATATTACATCAATCTTGGGTTTTAGATTCGGGGCTTCCTTTCATGCTACTTCACATAGGCATTATTTTGTTGATTATGTTCAAGGGGATTTTGGGCATGTTTTTCTTGGTGATGATGAGCCTTGCAATATAGTTGGAAAAGGTTCTGCTCAGTTAAGATGAAAATGGGAATACTTGGCTATTGAAGAATGTCGATACATGTGCCTACATTAAGACGAAATTTGATATCGGCAGGCATTTGGGAAGTGATGGTTGTACTTATGATATTTACAAAGGACTCTTAGAATGTTACTAAGGGTGCTCTTGTGGTGGCAAGAGGTAAGAAGGTTGAACCTTGTATTTAACCACTTATAGCACTAATGTTTGTAATCTTGTGGCTTCAGAAGTAGATACAACATTGTGGCACTATAGGCTTGGTCATATGAGCCATAAGGGCATGGAGATCATAAAGAAGGATTTTCCTGAATATACAGAAACAAGTTTGGAGTTCTGTGAGGACTGTATATATGGGAAACAAAAGTAAGGTTTCTCAAGGTTGGACCTACAAAGAAAGAGAGTAAGTTAGAGCTGGTGCATTCTGATGTGTGGGGCCACAGGTATCATCTCTTGGGGGTTCAAGTTATTATGTTACTTTTATTGATGATGCAACAAGGAAAGTTTGGGTTTATTGTATTAGAAACAAATCTGATGTATTTGACACTTTTGTTAAATGGAAAGCCTTAGTAGAGAATGAAACAGGTCTTAAGCTAAAATATCTCAGGTTAGATAATAGAGGGGAGTATTGTAGCAATGAATTTGATGATTATTGTTCTAAGAAAGGAATCCACAGGCAAAAGATGGTTCTAGGAACTCCACAGTAGAATGGGGTATCAGAAAGGATGAACATAACAATAATGGAATGTGCTAGGAGCATGAGGATACATGCAATACTTCCTCTTTCTTTTTGGGCAGAAGCGGTGAGCACAGATGTGTACTTGATAAACAGAGGACCCTCAAGTGCCTTGATGGAGGCATACCTAAGCAGCTTGGTATGGTAAGAAAGTTGATTATTCATTTCATAGAGTCTTTGGATGTGAGGTGTTTGTTCATATAGACAAGGATGATAGGACCAAGCTAGAGGATAAATCGAAAAATGTACTCTAATTGGTTATGGTGGTGATGACTTTGGATATAAATGTTGGAGTATTAAGGACAAGAAAATCATTCAATCTAAGGATGTGGTCTTTAATGAGAAAGTCATGTATAAGCAGTAGTTACAGGAAAATAGGGAAGAATCCAAGAAAGAATATGCAGCGGTAGAGGATCTTCTGGATGGGAAAGTGACACATGAATCAATTCAGGAACCCCCTCAATAGGAACCCCAAACTCATATATTGAGGAGGTCTTCTAGGGTAAGAAGAGAACCTGAACGTTTTTCTCTTTCTTTTTATTATTTATTACTCACTGATAGTGGAGAGCCAAAGAGCTTTGATGAAGCAATGCAGGTAGATGCTAGGAAGAAGTGGGAGAAAGCCATGGATGAGGAGCATAAGTATCTCACAGAGAACCAGACTTGGGATTTGGTGAAGCTACCAAAGGAAAAAGAGCATTGTAGAACAAGTGGGTATACAGAGTTAAAGATGAAGAAGGAGGTACTAAAATATATAAGGCCCGGTTGGTGGTCAAGGGGTTTGCATGTAAACAAGGTATAGATTTTGATGAGATTTTTCTCCTGTAGTAAAAATGACTTCTATCATAATTGTTCTTGGAATAGTGGCAGTAGAAGACTTGCACTTAGAACAGTTAGATGTAAAGACTGCATTTCTCCATGGTGATTTGGAGGAGGAGCTATATATGCAGCAGCTAGAAGGATATGAAGTCAAAGGTAAAGAGGAGATGGTGTGCAAACTGAAGAAGAGCTTGTATGGCCTGAAACAAGCTCCACGTCAATGGTATAAGAAGTTTGATAGCTTCATGATGGAGCAAGGTTATATTAGATGTCATTCTGACCATTGCATGTATACAAAGAAATTTGAGGATGGAAGTTATATTATCCTATGTTTGTATGTTGTTGACATGTTGGTTGCAAGTAAAAACATGCAGGAAATAAAAGTACTCAAGAAACAGCTAAGTGAAATCTTTGATATGAAAGGTTTGGGGGCAGCCAGATAAATCCTTGGTATGAGGATAACTCGGGATAGGAAGGAACAAAAGCTGACTTTATCTCATGAAGAGTACATTAATAAGGTATTGGATAGGTTTAACATGCACGATGCTAAACCAGTTGGGACTCCTTTGGCAGGCCATTTTAAGTTATCAAAAGAGAAGTGTCCCAAGACAGAGTAGGAAAGAAACCATATGTCCATGGTACCTTACTCATCAGCAGTTGGCAGTTTGATGTATGCTATGGTGTGCACTAGGCCTGATATTGCCCATGCAAAGGGGAGTGTGAGTAGATTTATGAGTGATCCAGGTAAAGAGCATTGGCAAGAAGTAAAGTGGATCCTTCGGTATTTGAGAGGGACCATGGGGACAATTTTGTGCTATAGTGGATTAGACACCACTTTATGTGGTTATGTAGATTCATACATGGCTGGAGATGTAGACAATAGGAGGAGCACGACAGGGTATATTTACACTATAGGTGGGACAACAGTGAGATGAATTTCATGAGTACAGAAGTTGGTGGCTTTGTCAACCACAGAGGTTGAGTATGTTGCTGCCACAGAGGCAAGAAAAGAAATGATTTGGTTACAACAATTGCTTGAGGAGTTGGGGCATAAGCAGGAGGAATGAAAGTTGTATAGTGATAGTCAGAGTGCTATACACCTAGCTAAGAACTCTGCTTTCCACTCCGGATGAAGCATATATAGTTGAGATATCACTTCATCAGACAACTTTGGAGGAACATAAGTTGAAGTTGGAGAAGATTCATACCACTCAATCCTCATGAGACATGATGACCAAGGTGGTAACAAGGGATAAACTAAAGCTATGTTCAGCTTTGGTTGGCTCTGCAAGATGACAATGAAGGGTTGAGAAGCTTACTTAGTGGAAATCAGTCTCCAAGTGGGAGATTGTTATGTTTGTGGAGCTTGTTTTCATGTTAGATTTTGGTACACCTTCTATGTGTTACACTCGGTATTTTTACGGTGGTCCCGCTCGCTGGTGAGAGGGTCAAGGGGGTTCAGGGGGTGAAGCCCCCGATTGAAGGGGGTTTGGGGCGAAACCCCAAGAAAATTTTCATGGGTGGTTTATTAACCCATGGGTAATGGGTAATCATGGGCTATTTTGGGCCTATGGTTTTTCGGTACCCATTGTTTTGTAAAACCGCCTCTTCGGCTACCCATAGGTTTATGGGTTGATTTTTTTCCCATTGTTTTGATACCCATGTTTTTGTAAAACTGCTTAAGTAGTTGTCTATTTATATGGTTTTATACATATGATAGAGATATGAAAAACATTACAGATGTGCTTTGAATTCGGCTGTGAATTATGTGGAGTTTGTTGAGCATAGCTCCAAACGGATTTGGCTATAGTATTGAGAGAGTGGTGGCTTGTAATAAAAACTTAGCAAGTGATTCTTGGTGGATGTAGCCCAAATTAGGTGAACCACGTTAAATACTGTCTCTTTGTGTTGTGTTATTTTATTCTGCAATTTTATTTGAGATCTGTAATAATTTCTACATATTAGTTTCTACTGTTGCGATTCTATGAGGGATTATTCCACATATTTTATCCCTTATTTCCTAACATAGGGTAAATATTCAAACTACCTTCCATAATGGGACTCTAATGGCTAGACATCGATTCATGATGAGTGGGAAAACCGAGATAGAAATTGTTGAATCTACATATCAAGGCCTTTTTCATGAAAAAGGATTGATTTTTCACAACCTCTCGGTCTAAAACTAATAGAGGGGGTGAACTTAGCAAAATCCATAGGCTTAGAATTGGGTTTTTTGAATGAATCCCTAAAGCGCTGCTTGGGAATAGATCCTAAAGCCCCAAGTATGGTAGATAAGCCACCTAATTTATAACTCATCTCCCCATTGTCGATTGACTTCATGAGTACAGAAACAACAAATCCAAATACCACATGTTGTCAAGCCCCGAATTTGGAGAGACTACATGGGATCCACCATGTTTTCCATAACCTACCACTCTAATGAGAAAGCCATGAGCAACATCAACCACTTCATACCCAGAGTCATCCAAGTCCATATGTGCCTGTCCATTTTCTTTGAATATCTCGAGGTAGGGGGATTTGGGTCCCGTTTACCACCTAATTCATAGTTTTCTAAGGAAAACAGTCCTTTCCCTATATAGCTCTCCCGTGTCTGCCGAATCACCATCAAAAACAAATCTATCCCATATTTGACTTAAAGAGGGCCAAAACCATTAGCAAGTGAAAGAAAACCTCCTAGTTCACATTTCCCGATTCCCCTCCTTCACAAGTTGTCATGGCTCTTCCAGACTTTCGTCCGCCGCCATGGCTACACCTACGCCATCGAAGCTTCCTAGTAGAATTATTATTGTTTTGGTTCTCTAACTATCATTGATAAGCGATCTGAACCAAATGCATCATTTGGTATCGAGATCCAGTTACTAATTGTACAATATGGTGTGTTAATTCATGAAGAGGCATCTTTAAATTATTGTTGTTGCCCCAATCGATGCAAGACATCATTGCACTATAAATTTGTAATCATATTTATATTCTTTCTCGTGTTTTTTTTTCCGTAATACATAACGCATCGGTGTAGTTTCTATTAATGTCATATGTTAATGTTATTTTTTTCATCCTCCTTAATTCATGGTCAATCAATAGACAACTTTAAGCTAACTCATGCAACATCAATTTCTCTTTTAAACTGGAGTGTCTATTTTAAGCCATGTAAACTGCAAATTAATTTGTTGTCACTCCTCTTTTAACTGCACTCTTTTTGTTGTTGTGGTTCTTATTAATAATTCATTCTTATGCATTGTAATCAGCTCAAATAATAGAAAATTGTTTCTGATCATTTCTCTGTTCTTTTTGGTTTTAAATCTGCATGTTTTCCTTTCTTTTCCAGCTAGATCTAAGCTGACTTTTGCAGGTTTAGCTGAAATTTTACATGGTATCGAGCAGGTTTGGAGCTGGGAAGAAGGATATATTTTTTTTTTTGCAGTAATTGAATATCAGAGCATTGAAAAAAAATGGAATTTTCAGCCTCTGCTATTCTCACACCATACAACTATTTTGATTGGAAGCCAAAGATTCTGCTTCAGCTCAGAAGTAGAGGCCTCTATCGGATAGTTATGAATATGGAGGTTGAGCCCAATCCTGTAGTTGAAAAGACTAAATACTTCAACCACATGGATGAAGCATTTGGTCTGCTATGCTTATCCATCTCTCTAGAATTTTTGTTTCATGTTGAGGCATGTACAACTCCAAACCAAGTTTGGAATGCATTGGAGGGTCTATTTGGAAAGCAAGATGAGATGTGGGGTCATATCCTTGAAAATGAGCTCAACTCATTGGATCCAAGGAGTTTTGATAACATTCAATATTTCTTCACAAAATTCAAGGCCTTATTACTTTAGCTGAAAGGTTGTGGTATTGAAAAATCCAAGGAAGAAGGAAAATTAATCCTTGCTATTCTATCAAAGTTGGGTCCAAAATATTCAATATTTGTCTCTACTTTCCACACAGTCAGGCTCACAATAGGAGCAACTTGGAAAATTCCCACACTGGATACCTTCATTGAGTCTCTAATACATGAGTAAGATAAGCTTATAAAAATGGGCACATTGAAGAATTCCAAATCTCATGCACTTGTTGTGCATGCAAGTGAGAAGAAAAATTCCAAATCCAACCAACAATTCAAAGGCAAAGTGAAGAAGGATTCAGATCCAAGAAAATATGGAAATCCCAAACCTCTAGATGGATCTATAGGCTCAAAAGAAAAGAAGGACAAAAAGGGAAATTCAAAGTGCAACTATTGCAACCGTGGGTACCATCCAGAATCATCATGCATGAAGAAGACCATTGATCTCATGGTGTAGTCACTTCATAGCATAATCTTGGTAGCCTTATCCCAGAGAGTGCCAAGAAGAAGAAGGAAGAAAAAGCACTAGAAACAAGAGACAATGCTCATGCCTTCTTTTCTATTTGTTCTTCTTTAAATGTGTGGATCATAGAATCTAGAGCTTGACACCACATGGAAGCCAAAAATATGATCTTTCTTCTTTGAAACCATATACTGGTTCTCCTATTCTCATGGGAGATGGTTCTTTTGTAGAGGCAATTGGAATAGGGAGGATGGAGGTTGGAATTGGAAGTTTTGAGAATGTGTTACATATTCCAAAGATTTCTGTTAATCTTCTTTCTGTGTATCAAATGACACATACTGGAACTGGCAAGAGATTTGAATTCACACCAGATTCAGTGAGCATCTATGACATGCAAGACAACTCCAAAATTGTTGTTGGTAAGGTGAATCATCAATCTCATCTATACACTTTCTCTAACTTTGTTTCCAAATCAGATTCCACTTTACTACTAATACATGCAAATGATGAAAGTAGAATTTGGCATGAAATATTTGGACATCTGAATTTTAGATACATGCAACAACTTAGAAAACAAGAGATGGTGAAAGGCTTGCCTACCATAGAATTTTCTGATGGAGTTTGTGAAGGTTGTGCTCTTGGAAAGCATCCACAAGAAAAGTTTCCAAAGGGGCATGCATGGAGAGCCTCTTCTCCATTAGAGCTTGTTCATAGTGATCTTATGGGCCCATTTCTTGTACCTTCCATGAGCCAAGCTAAATATGTGCTAACATTCATTGATGATTGCACACGATATACATGGGTATATTTTCTCAAATTCAAGTCTAAAGTGTTTGAGCATCTCAAGATCTTCAAAGCTCATGCAAAGAAGCAGTCTAGGAAAATGATCAAGATCCTATGCACATATAATGGGGGGGAGTATGTCAACAATGATGTCCAACATTTTTGTGATGAAGCAGGAATACAATTGTAGAACATAGTTCCTTACACTCCACAACAGAATGGGGTAGCTGAGAGGAAGAACTAATCTTTGAAAGAGATGGAAAGTTGTATGTTGCATGCAAGGTCTCTTCCCTCCAAATTATGGGTTGAAGCAATCAATTGTGCTTCATACATACAAAATATATCTCCTCACAAATCTGTCATAGGGAAAACACCTTTACAAGCATGGAGTGGTAGGAAACCGAAGTCACACATTTCCACATTTTTGGATCACGTGCATGGGCCCGTATTCCTATAGACAAGAGGAAGGATTTGGAGCCTAAAAGAAAAGAATGCATATTTGTTGGATATCCAGATGGTGTGAAGGGTTATAGATTGCTAGATCTTTCTACAGAAACACTCTTCATTGAGAGGAGTGTCTATTTTGATGAAAGTCCCATGCAAGCATCTCGGGAGCAACATGCCACCACTTTTGTGCTACCTACTCTTTCTGATCTCAAGGATGATGCATGTAATCACACTGATCTGATTTTAGATTCATCTGAAATCTGAATTAGATGAACATGTGCATGCATGTGCAGACCCAGATCCAAATCCAAATCCCAATTGGGCTTCCAATGATGATTCAGTATCTCCTGTGAGAAATCAAAGAACAAGGAGCTTGGTTGATATTTATGATGCACCTCATGCATTTTCTACTACCGATCCCATCATTATGCCAATGCATGCCTATGTGATTTGATCATCTCGATCATCAAACTTATGCATATGTTGCAGCTTAATCCTCATTGGGAAGCAACCAAAGAATCGAGACTTGGGACTTGGTTTGTAAGCATGTAAGGTGTAATTGGGTCTACAGAGAATAAAGAAAATAGTAGATGTTCTAGTGACCGAGATACAAAGCAAGGTTGGTAGCCAAAGGTTTTCAGCAAGTTCATGGCATTGATTATGATGAGACTTTTGCTCTGGTGGAAAAAATAGACTCCATTCGATTGGCTCTTTCCATTGCAGTAGCAAGAAGGTGGGAGATTCATCACATGGATGTGAAGAATGCATTTCTTCACGGTGATCTTGAGGAGGAGATCTACATGGAGCAACCACAAGGGTATGTTCAAAATTCCTCATTGGTATGCAAACTGAAGAAGTCCCTATATGGCCTCAAACAAGCACCAAGAGCTTGGTATGCCAAAATGGATTCTTACCTTCTGTCTCAAAATTTCATGTGATGCAAATCTGATCCAAATGTTTATATGTTGAGAACATATGAATCTTTTTTTCTCATAGTACTCTATGTAGATGATCTGCTAATAACAGTGATTCAGCCACAACCATTGCTGCAACCAAAGAAGCTTTGCATGATAGATTTTCCATGACGGATATGGGTCTCCTCAAATTTTTTCTCGGTCTTGAAATCAGCCAGAATGAATTAGGTGTCCAAGTTTCTCAATCCAAGTATGTGAGGGATCTCTTGGCTCGATTTCACATGAGTGACTATAAGCCAACAATCACACCTTTCCTATCAGGGGTAAAGCTTGAGGATGGCCAGGATACACCATTGGTTGATTGCACACTCTACCGTCAACTTGTGGGGAGTCTTCTTTATCTCACTCACTCTCATCTAGATCTATCATATGCAGTGGGTGTTGTTTCCAGATACATGTAGGAGCCTCATGAGCTACACTGGAAATTTGTGAAGTGGATACTTCACTATGTTCAGGGAACCATCAACTATGGGATTCATTATTCAACTGGATGTACTTTGGATCTCATTGGCTATACTGATTCTGATTGCTGGTGATAGCATTGAGCACAAGTCCACTTCAAGATATGTTCGAGTTTGGGATCGGGCCCTATTTGTTGGTCAAGCAAGAAGCAATCTGCCATTGCTTTATCATCAACAGAGGCCAAATATAGAGGTGTAGTCAACATTACCATTCAAGCCATTTGGCTACAAAACTTCCTAACTGAGCTTGGTATCCTTTTTCATCGTCCAACTATCATTTGGTGTGACAATCAAAGTACAATGAATCTTTGCAAAGATCCCATATAGTGACAATGAACCAAACACATCGAGATCCACATGCACTTCATCCGTGAATTGATACATGATGGAGTCATCAACTTGCAGTACTATGCCACTTCAGAACAAATTGCCGACATCTTCATGAAGACATTCATTGAGCAGAAGTTTCACATTCTATGTGATCTTCTTGGGGTGAAGGACACTGCCACATAGTAGTTTCCATGCACAATTCATGCATTTTTTTAGGGGGTTTTGTTCCCATAGGGTTTTCTCTCTTTCCTCTTTTTTGTCTCCTTAGTTAGACTTAAGGGGGGTGTTAGTGTTAGTTGTTTCTTCCTCCTTAATCTCATGGTCAATCAATGAACAAATTTAAGCTAACTCATGCAACAACAATTTCTCTTTTAAACTGGAGTGTCTATTTTAAGTCGTGTAAACTGCAAATTAATTTGTCTTCACTCCTCTTTTAACTGCACTCTTTTTGTTGCTACGGTTCTTATTAATAATTAATTCTTATGCATTGTAATCAGCTCAAACAATAGAAAATTGTTTTGTTGCTGCGGTTCTTATTAATAATTCATTCTTATGCATTATAATTATCTCAAAAATAGAAAATTGTTTCTGATAATTTCTCTGTTCTTTTTGGTTTTAAATCTACATGTTTTCCTTTCTTTTCCAACTAGATCTAAGCTGACTTTTGCAAGTTTAGCTGAAATTTTACATCATATAGTAATGGCATTCAATAGTGTGTGGGAAAAGTCTCTATTTTCACAAGATAGCAATGGGCACACTTTGCGTTTTCTCTTAGCATCTATATCAGTCTTGTAACTGCAACCCATGTTTGAAATCAATGTTGATGTTCTTTCCAATAAGTTATTTTGGATTAATTCTTGATGGTGGCAAAAAAATTATTAGAATGAATAGTACAATACTTGTATATGTCATTTTTGTAGATCAACTCACCTTTATTCATGTCTAGCTATAGGAAATATGACATCAATTTCAATTCAATCCCCAATGCATTAGTAAATATGGCTATGTCGGTACCCTACGCTCCATGTTTTGGTGACTTCATTTTTCTCCTCTAACTCAAAGCATACCAAAGCCTTGAAATAGCTTTGGAGTTCCCTCCCGCTTCTTGAACCTCCATGTAACCAAATCAAGCATTATCATGCGGATCAGATTAGATCACACCTTGAATCTGACCCTAAAGATGTAAAAATTCTACTCAAAATCGATGGTTGATCAATCAAAATTGCCATGGTTATTAGGTGTCCACGTATTGGGTTGGTTTCTTCACTTGATTTTTTTGGTCGATGGAAGACTTTTGCTAAGTAAAAATAATATATGCATGGGCATTTTAAAAAATATAGTGAATGTGTGTATTGGTATTTTGTTAGTTTTGATTTTTGATTTTTGATTTTTATTTTTGCATAGTTTCCAACACCATGTGTTTAATCACCTTATATTCTCATCATATAGACTTAGTTTACTTTTTGTTAGTCATTTAATAAATTTATTGATGTCACATAACAATATAGTGATGTCTAATGTTAGTTTTGTGTTACGAGTACTTGTTTTTCATGACATATGTTATCCATTCTATTACTTTATCTTAAAAAATTTATTATCATTTTTAATTATCTTGTTTGAGTTGTTGTCCATGTCAAATTGTAAGTGCGTCAAAATTTTAATTTTCATGTAAGTATTTATCTCTATTTTATCATCAAGAGTGTGTCCACTTGTGTTTTAGTTACCCATTTTCATAAAAGATTCAATCTTTTCATCTTTTCATTCAATATTGTCTAGTCAAATTTGTCAATTTGATACACTCACAAAGTATCAAAGTTAGGTGTCATGTAATTAAAATATTCTTGTCATTTCCTAGTCAATAAATCATAAGGAACTATTTATTACATCAAGTTTTATTGTTAAAATTTTCTAGTTATATAGTATCGTCATCATAAAAAAGTCAAGCATTAAAAAAATTTAAAATAAAAAAAATTGCTTTACGGACTCAATTTCGATGTAACCCAACATCCTGGAAAATATTTTTTTCACATTACGGAGGGATATAAAATAAACACGATGTGAAAATTCTTGAGTGACATGGTCACATTCCGTTGAGGTAGCAACATCATTTACAAGAGGATGGAGGCATCTGAGGTTGGTGGTTAGTCAACAACCTCTCGTCATCTACCAATGACGGGTCGCATTACAACTATGGTGGAATTTTGTGTTGTGAGTACTTGATTTTTAGTTTTGTAGTGTTTTGATTTTATTTGTGGTGTGGATTTTAGTTTTTCATCTTGTCACTATGGTGTGAAAAATAAGAATAGAGGTTTATTCATGTTCTCTTGTACGTGGCTATTCCTACATAATTCCATGATGTAATAACATAGTGAAGAACAGATAGCATTGTGAAATGCAACATCATGATTCTTGAAGAGTTTGAATAGTCAGATGTGTTCCTATTCATACTTAGGTTTGTGGTAAACCTTTGTAAAACCATTGAAGGTCGTGTAGATGGTTCTTGTTTGAGTTTTCATACTAATTATGTCATATATGTTCCCTACCATAATTGGTTGATAAGAAGAAGGTTCATGTACATGTTCCCAAACTAGTTCAATCAAATATGTTCCCGACATTGTATAGTTGATAAGACATTGATGTGTTCCTTCTTCTACCTTAAATATGAGTGTGTGCTAAGATCATCGGTGCACGCGAGCCGATGGGATACAAGAGGAATTGTGAACTTTTTTCTACCATGTAAACACTAAAGGGGGTAATGTTAGGAAATCTAGTATTTATGTTAGGTGAATAATTATTATGGTTTGTAAGTTACCTTATGAGTAAATACAATAATATAGTTAGTTAGTATAATTTTTTTATTGTTGTATAGAAAAATAATATTTCATATATAGGTTTTTCAATAACCTATGAGATATTATATGATATTTGAAGTTAATGATATTGCTAGATTATAGAAAGCCATTTTCCTATAAGTATATCAGTTTTCTAGGATAAATTTATCAAGTATAATTATTATAGTTTTTCTCTCTAACTATTATTAATAAGCATATTTGAACCAAATGCATCATCCACCGCAGTCGGAAGTTATTACTAGTCAAATGTGTTCCTTGAGAGAAAATGAACTTCATAAGAGGATAAGAAAGTTGAACTTTGGGAAGCCATTGCACTCTATTAATGAGGGATAAAGATGTGACATTTGTTTATTTAGTTTCATGTGGGAGCCTTCTAATTATTCCTAGGATAATTTTCACTAACTCATACGTATGCAAAAATGAAGACTAGGTTTTTGGACATAGACAAAAATTGTAGAACAAGAATAAAGTTGCTCACTTTTTGTAGAAACTTCAAACTATCGATCTAGATGATGAATCAACTTCACCATCACATATGTAATGGAAAAAAACCCAAAATTATGTCAGCCAGCCACAATGATTGGGAAATTGAGTGGTGGGTTGCTACCAATTAGACGCATTCCTTAAGATAAAATGAATTTTCTCAAGAGGACGAGAAAGTTGAAATTTAGGTAGTTTAGTATTTGGGGGAGCTGATAATGCCATTTATTCCTTTAGTTTCATGGTTGAGATATCTTAGTATAATTAGGATCTCACTCACAAAATCTTAAGCACATACTGGATGATGGCATGGTTTCTCACGTTGTAAAAGCATGCAAAACAAGATAAATGTTATTTTGTTGTTTTACCAACTTCCAAACCATCTGTCTAGATGAAAAAACACCTTTTCCATCACGTATAAAATGGATCAAAACCACAAAAACATCCCCATTTTATAGTGATTGACCACTAGATTGGGAATCCACTACCTATCAAATGCATTCCTTAAGAAACAATGAAAATTTTCAAGAGGAAAAGAAATTCAAACTTCAGTAAGCCATTGCATGTTATCTAGAAGGTATAGAGACATGTCGTAATTTTCATTAGTTATATGTGGGATCCTTATAATAATTTGTGGGAGCTCACTAATGAATTCAAGCACATGAAAATGATGAAAAAGGTTTCTCATGAAGATGAAACATGTAAAACAAGAAAACGTTTCTCGCTTATTATAGAAGTTTCCAATCCATCTATCTAGAACAAAAATCATGTTCGCCATCATGTCTATGTTAGCCATTGTGTGTTTTTTTTGTCATTGATATCAATTCCATTTATGGTAAAGGGTTTCATGGTGTCATATCATTCTCCATGAGGTGTAAATCAAGGTCAACTATGAAGGTTGATTAGTAGTGAATGAGTTTGATGAAACTCTATGAGGTCCTAGTGCATGGTTTAGTAGGTATGATCATAGTATGAGTCCTCCCGAGTTAGTTGAATTTTTTCAACAGGTAAAACATGGTCTATATGAAGTGATACGCTTTCCTAAGTGTCTATATTGTGTCATCATGGTCATTTTCATGGTTTGAAATAGTTGAGTCAGGTCTTTATAAGGCTATTTCTAGTCCTTGAGCTTGTAGTATGACGTGGAGGTATAAGTTTTGGAGATTATAATTCCTATAAAATTATTGTAGTATCATGGTGATATATTACATGGCATGTATGAGTATTTTAAGGTCAGTCCTTACAGTACTATGTTCATGTATGAGGTCATTGGGAAGTAAGAAAGTGATAATAAGAAATGTTGACATGGGTAAGTGAGATTTGTTAGATAGTTTCAAACCTATTTGAGGAATATGGTGAGTATGGTAATTTATATAATGTTTTCATGATGTTTCATGGCATGTTTTAGGTAAAATTGAAGAATAGTTTTCAAGATACATTAGTTTTGGTAAAACTGAGTTTTCTACAGTGTGATTTTGTGTTAAAAGTTGACTTTCTGATGCTAGTGAAATGTATGATTTGTATTTGGACCTAATATATTTGGAATATATTTTTAGGTCATATATGGATATTTCAAAAAAATAATGAGGTGTTTTGATTGTGTGATTTTTAAAAATGATCGTTAAGAAGATAAATTTGTTTTAAAACCTAGCTCGAGTGGCTTAGAGAAATAGGAATGTACTCAAACCAGCTTTGATCTATTTTGAAAAAATGATGATTGGAAGTTGTAGAGGAATCTCGCCATATTTCTAGAAATGTGTATTTGAGCATGTGAATGTATGTGTGCCCCACTTAAAAAGGCTATTTTCTTAAGATGTTTAGTTTGTGGAGTCATAACCCAAAGAAGGTATGAAATAAATTGATATTTTTTTATCCTGGGAGTTTTTATAGATTCCCATGATAGTTTCGAGATCATTTTGAGGTCATAAATTTCAAAGTGTGCCCTATTTATGAAGACAGGTTTTTGGGGTAGTTTGGAGCAATCTGTGTTAAAAGTGGATTTGCAGGAACTATATGTTGAGTTAAGAATTGGCTCAAGAGATATTTCCAATGACATATTAAAATTTATTTTTAATAAGGTATGACCAAGTTATGACTTGTTCTTCGAAGGTCAACTCTTAAGGACGTCTAGTTTAACATGGTCTTAAGGAGCTTCCTAAGGTGGTGATTGTTATGAAGTTATTCATGATAGTTGAAGGTTTATGAGTTAATAGAAAACATTTATAAATGTTTTCCATTCTTTGGTTAAGCATAAAAGTGATTTTGAAGTGATGGAGTAAGCTATTCTTAAGTTTGGGTTCTTAAGTCCTAAAATCCTAAATGAGTAGTTTAATAGATGGACCTGGTTGAAGGCCTTCTACTTGGATTCGTAGGAAATGTAAGGTGTTATGGGAAAATAATTCAAATATATTTCAAATGGTTTATGGTTTATTTATTGATGATGAGTTTTGATAGGTTGTCTAGCTCAATTTGTGAAGAAGGTTTCTTATTTTCAGGACAAGCTTTTTTTGGCTAGAAGATTGAGGTAGATGATGTTAGGAATTAGAGAAAAATATGTGGAAACAATTCCTCAAACCACAAAGCAGTAGGGAAACTATATAGCGAGAATTATACTTGCGTAGAAAGATAACAACATAAATGAATAATGCACAAAAGAAGACAAGACAAGATTTAACGTGGTTCACCCAATGTGGGCTACGTCCACAAAGAACTTTCTCATATTTTATTATTAACAAGAGTAAAACAACTCTCAAAGTCTTCTCTCAGTTATGAACTCGCAATAGAATTCCAAAGATGCTAAACCACATCTAAACCACAATTGACACCCAATTGCATAACCTTGATCACTCTTGATCACCTCTTGATCTCTAAGACTCAAGACCTCTTGAACACTCAAGATATCTTCAAGATACCCTAACACCTCTATTTATAGGATTAAAATCCTCCCAAGAAGCCATAAAGCTGACCCTAGAAGATTGAAATTCACGATCTTTCAACTTCCCACAACTAGAAAAATAGTCCCGACGTTAACAAAGATGTTAATAGAAACATCGCAGCAACGACACAACGACTGCACAACAATGTCACAACAAACGATTACAGAATGCTCTGAAGTCTCCAAACTTAACCATTCGAGCTCTAGCACTTCAACACTGATTCAAGAAGACCAAAAAAAGGCTCCACACCCCAACAATCTCCCACTTGGAGACTATTTCCACTGAGCAAAGTTCTTAACCCTTCATTATCAACCATGAAGGCCAATCAAAGTTGAACACAACTTCAACTTCTCCCTTGTGACCACCTTGGTCATCATATCCATAGGATTCTAACTGGTATGAATCTTTTCCAACTTCAACTTATCTTCTTCCAAAGTTGTCCTGATGAAATGATATCTCAGTTGAATGTGCTTCGTCCTAGAGTGGAAAGTAGAGTTCTTCGCCAAATGAATAACGCTCTGACTATCACTTTGTGTAGTCTCCCAACTTCCTGCTTATGACCCAACTCATCAAGAAACTGTTGTAGCCAAATCATCTCCTTGCTTACCTCTCAGAAGCAACATACTCAGCCTCTATGGTTGACAAAGCCACAACCTTTTGTAACCGTGAAATCCAACTCACCGCTGTATCACCAACCGTAAATACATAACCTGTCATGCTCCTCTTGCTGTCCAAATATCCTGCCATGTCCAAATCTACATATCCACGTAATGTAGTGTCTGATCCACCAAAACACAATGTTACTCCCATGGTCCTTCTCAAATCAAGGATCCACTTTACTCGCCTTATAGTGCTCTCTACCTGGATCACTCGAAACCTACTCATTTCTCCCACTGCATGGGAAATGTCAGACCTAGTGCATACCATAGCATACATCAAGCTACCAATTGCTAATGAGTACAATACCCTGGACATCTAGATTCTATCATCCTCAGTCTTGGGACTCTTCTCCTTTGATAATTTAAAGTGACCTGCCAAAGGAGTACCAACCGGTTTAGCATCCTGCATACTAAACCTCTCCAATAACTTCTTTATGTACTCTTCTTGAGATAATAACAGCTTCCTCTCCTTCCTATTCCGAGTTATTCTCATACCAAGGATTTTTTTGCTACCCCCAAATCCTTCATAGCAAAGGAGTCACCTAGTTGCTTCTTGAGTACCTTTATTTCCTGCATGTTCTTCCCTGCAACAAGCATATCATCTACATATAGGCATAGAATAATATAAATACCATCAAGAAACTTCTTGATGTACACACAATGGTCTAAGTGACACTTGGAGTAACCCTGCTCCTACATAAAATTGTCAAACTTCATGTACCACTGTCATGGAGCTTGTTTCAGGCCATACAATCTCTTCTTCAATTTGCACACTAACCTCTCCTTCCCTTTGACCTCATAACCCTGTGGTTGTTGCATGTACAATTCCTCCTCCAACTCACCATGAAGGAATGCAGTCTTCACATCCAAATGTTCTAAGTGTAGGTCTTCTACTATAACTAAACCAAGAACAGTCATAATAGAATTCATTTTAACAACCGAAAAAAAAATTCATCAAATTCTACACCTTTCTTATGTGCAAATCCTTTGACCACCAACCGGGCCTTGTATCGTTTCCTGCCTCCATATTCCTCTTTGATTCTATACACCCACTTGTTCTGCAATTCTCTCTTGCCCTCGGGTAGCTCCACCAGATCCCAAGTCTGGTTTTCCATAAGAGATCTATGCTCTTCATCCATGGCCTACTCCCACTTCTTCCTGGAATCTACCTGCACTGCTTCCTCAAAGCACTCTGGCTCTCCACTGTCAATGAGCAATAAATAATTCAAAGATGGAGTAAATCATTCAGGTTCCCTTCTTACCCTAGAAGACCTTCTCACCTCAGGAGTTTGGGGTTCCTAATGAGTAGGTACCTGAACTAGCTATGCCGAAACATGTTGAACTGAACCGGCCCCTTGGACACCTTGCTATCCGCAATGTCCTCTAACACTGTGTATTCTTTCTTTGATTCCTCTTTTTGTTCCTGCAACTGATCTTTATACATGAATTTTTCATTAAAGACAATATCTCTAGACCGAAATATTTTCTTGTCTTTAAGACTCCAAACACGGAAACCAAAATCATCTTCACCATATCCAACAAAGGTGCATTTCTCAGACTTAGCCTCTAACTTGGTCCTATCATCTTTATCAATGTGAACAAATACCTCACATCTAAATACTCTAAGAAATGAGTAATCAATTTTCTTACCAGACCAAGCCTCCTCAGGTATACCTCCATCTAAGGCCATAGAGGGTCCTCTGTTAATCAGATAAACAACTATGCTTACCACTTCCACCCAAAACATGAGTGGTAGCCCTGCATGTAACCTCATGCACCTAGCATGCTCCATGATTGTCTTGTTCATTCTCTCTAACACTCCATTTTCCTATGGAGTATTTGGAACCGTTCTTTGCCTACGGATCCCATTTACCGAACAGTAATCAATAAATTCATTGCTGCAATATTCCCCTCCATTATCCAACCTTGAGACATTTCAGCTTGAGACTTGTTTCATTCTCAACCAAGGCTTTCCATCTTTTGAAAGTTTCAAACACATAAGATTTCTTTCTAATGAAATATACCCAAAATTTTCTAGTTGCATCATCAATGAAAGTGACGTAATAACATGAACCACCAATAGAGTTTACCTTAGCTAGCCCCCATACATATGTATGCACTAACTCCAACTTACCCTCCTTCCTAGTAGGTCCAACCTTGAGGAATCTCACCCGCTTCTATTTCCCATAAACACAGTCCTCACAGAAGTCCAAATCTAACTCCTTTAATCCGGGTAGCCTATCCTTTATAATCTGCATGCCCTTATGACTCATATGACCGAGTCTTTGGTGCCACAAAGTTGCATCTCCATCTACAGCAACTAAATTGCAATAATTAGCACCACTGGTTACATACAAAGTACCATTTTTCTTACCTCTTGCAACCACAAGATCCCTTGGTATCCAAGAATCTACTATAAAACTAACCGTACAACCATCACTTCCTAGTTGTCCCACTGATATCAAGTTCCTCCTCAACTTAGGCACATGCCTAACGTCCTTAAGCAGCCATGTGTTCCCATTCTACATTTTCACCCAAACACAACCTTTCCCTACTATGATGCATGGTTCATCATCACCAAGATATACATGTCCAAAATCACCTTGAACAAAATCAGTAAAGTAATGTCTATGTGGGGTTGCATGGAAAGAAGCCCTTGAATCTAACACCCAAGATTCAGCAATATTATCTAAAGAAAGAATTAAGGCATCTTGAAAAACATCACCTGCTGCCACATTTACCTCTTTAGTTTCCTCCTTTTTCTTCTTATCCTAAAGATCCCAGCAATCTTTCTTAGCATGACCAACCTTCCCATAGTGCCAACATTCTAACTTACTCTTGGACTTTGACCTTCCATGATCATTCGACTTCCCACGGTTACCTTTCCCTCTATTCTTTTGTCTCCCTCTGCTCTCCACCGTCATAGTGTTTCCAAAAGTAGAAGAATCTTTGGTGCTCTTCCTTCACATTTCCTCACTTAGGATCACACCTATCACATCCTCAAACTTCAGCTTTGAGTTATTAGAGACAGAATTACTTACAGACATAACCAAGCTGTCCCAACTATCTAGCAAGGAGAAAAAAATCATGAAAGTCCTGACCTCATCATCAAAGTCAATTTTTTACCGAGTTTAACATACTCAAAACCATATTAAATTCATTCAAATGATAAGCAACAAAACCATTCTCAGACATCTTCATATTAAATAATTTTTTCATCAAAAATATTTTATTAGAGGCAGAGGGTTTTTCATATAACTTCCCCAATGCACTCATGAGACCTTCCGTGGTCTTCTCATGCAATATGTTGAAAGCAACCGAAGATGCAAGGCATAAACAAATTTCCCTGAGCGTCTCTCTATCCAGCAACTCCCAATCCTCATCTGACATGGTTGTAGGTTTCTTTGCTTTTCCAGCTAAAGGAACATGGAGGTCCTTCTGATATAAGTAATTCTCCATTTGCATCTTCCAAAAACCAAAGTTCTGCCCATTAAACTTCTCAACCCTCGATCTACCCTCATCTTCCATAGCTCCCACTCAAGCTAAACTTTCCCTGTGACTTACAACTTCAACAAAAAACCACCAAAGCTCTGATACCAATTGTTAGGAATTAGAGAACAAATATGCGGAAACAATTCCTCAAACCACAACAATAGGAAACTATATAGCAGAATTATACTTGCGAAATATAACAAAGATAAATGAATAATGCACAAAAGAAAGACAAGACAAGATTTAACGTGGTTCACCCAATGTGGGCTACGTCCACCAAGAACTTGCTCGATTTTATTATCAACAAGAGTAAAACAAATCTCACAGTCTTATCTCAGTTATGAAATCACAACAGAATTCCAAAGATGCTAAACCACATCTAAACCACAATTGACACCCAATTGCATAACCTTGATCACTCTTGATCACCTCTTGATCTCTAAGACTCGAGACCTCTTGAACACTCAAGATATCTTCAAGATACCCTAACACCTCTATTTATAGGATTAAAATCATCCTAAGAAGCCATAAAGCTGGCCCTAGAAGATTGAAAGTAATGATTTTTAAACTTCCCATGGCTGGAAAAAACAGTCCCGACATTAACAGCATGTTAACAGCAACATCGCAGCAACAACATAGTGATTACACAAAGAATGTCACAAAGAAACAAATGCAGAATGCTCCTGAAGTCTCCAAACTTAACCTTTCGAGCTCCAACACTTCAACACTGATTCAAGAAGACCAAAAATAGGCTCCAGGACCCCAATAGATGATGCATGTTTTGTATTTTTTGATTCTTGTGATCGGGCTTTAAGTGTGAAGAGAGATGAATTTTTTCCTATTGAAGGAATTTGGATTTCTTGAAAGTGACAATAATGTTGAAAACCAATTAAGTTCCCAAAACTACTTTATGGGAAACTAAGTTTGGTGAAGAGGAAAGTGAGTGTGGTTTGCATGTATGGATGTTTCATGAGATATAGCAATCATGGATGTGATTTATATGTCGAGGATTTCCAATTAGTTTATACATGCCATATTTTAGGTTTTTGGTATTATCTTAAGGCCCAAAGATAAAGGTTGGTTCTTAGAAACAATTGTTTTGAAAAGAATATGAGCCTTCTTGGTTATGTTATGAATAATTTTATTTTTTCAAGATAATGAATTATAATGGATGGTGGTGTTATATCATAGTTTACATGCATGAATAATTTTAGTTCTTGAATAATCATGGTGGTGAGATTTGTGGTCTTTGATGATCCAAGTGGTGGGGTTTTGAGCTATTTTTCATCTTGTTTGGTGCATTTGAGCATGGCTGAACTACATGGGTTCATGATATGAATTTCATAAGTTTAATGTTATGTCTTTTAGCATTATTTTTTCAATATAAATTAAGTTGACTAAATTGTCTTTTGTTTTTGAATTGAGAACGGTATAAAGTCCATGTTTTAGTTCAAATTTAAACTAGTTGAACCAGAGGAAAAAGTATGACCAGGATGAAAGTGTGAGAAATATTCAAGGGCATGAAATTAGAGATGAGTATGAGCTTTAAAATATGAAGAAGGATTACGAGTAATTTTTCAAAGTTTTGAAGAAAGGTCAGTTCATGAAAGAAGAAGATAGAGCGAGCTAAAGGAATGAGGATTTGAATAAGGTGTGTTTGTTGAATTAGTGATCTCCATCAGTTTTGGTAGTAATAATACTTGAAAATATTCATCTTCTCATGATTGGGTTGGTGCTTAATCATATTAGGGGTTTTAGTCTCCCTTTGGAGTGGGTGCTTCACTAAATTAGGGGTTGGTGCTCCTTGTAGGGTTTGTGCTCTATTAAACTAGGGGTTGGTGTTCCTTGTGAAGTTTGGGCTTCACTAAATTTCTTTGCTTTATGTCATATAAGTATATTTTTGGTGGGTTTTATTCCCCTTGAGGGTTTCCCACTTAAATTTGGAATTATTGTGTACTCTCTTGCTTTTGTTCTTAAGTATGGTTAATTCAATGCTTAAGTAAACACACATATGGTTAATGGTTGATTGTATGGTTTTAGAAATTATAATTAATTCTCAATGGAAGTGGAATAATTTTTAATAGATTAATTCACCGCCCCATCTTAGTATCTTATGCTTCCAAGAATTGGTATCATAGTAGCTCCTTAAGAAGAAAGTATAACAAAGTTTGAAGGAGATCCTTTTGGAGCACAAGCATAGGTAAGTCTTTTGATGTTGAGGCTATATTAAGGATGAAATATGAAGTTTTGGAGTATTTTATCAATTTCATGGATATAGAACATGGTAAAGCCATCAAGGTTTTGGAATTACAATTCGATAGAGTGATTAACTCCCCAAGGATAAATACGAAGTTTGTTCCAAGTATGTATAGAAATTGAAAGCCTTAGAATCTAATCTGGAAGGAGCATCTAGCGGTTTAATATGTATGATAGGTTAGAAAATATCATGGAATCTCTTGATGGGATTATAGAGAGATAAAGAGCTGCAAATGAACATTTTGGCATAGGTTTCAAGGGAAAGAAGAAGGAGAATGATGAAGAAGCTAGTCCAAGCAATTAATCTAACATGAAGGAGATAATGAAGACTGATGCAAGAAGTTCTAATCATGTTATACAACCTAATGCAATGAGGTGTGGTTTTTCTTTCAATCGAAATTTCTATGTTTTTCATAATTTTTGTCACAGAGCTAGAGATTGTAAAAGAAGGGCTTCTATGAATGTTAAAAATCACTTCAACAGTTAATGTTACTCATGTTGTGAGTATGGTCACAAGGCTAAGGATTGTGGTTGGAACCTTAGTATCTATGAGCCTAGAATTTGGAAGGGTGTTGTGTGTCATAAGTGTCACAAACAAGGACACATTTATAGATCTTGTTACCAAGGTGGAACACCAAGAGTTATTAGCATATTTCAAGCATCCAATGGAAGATTTTTCAAGAGGAAATTTAGCCCCATGAATGAATCCAAGATTTTCATGTTAGATCCAAAGGTTAAGAAGATGATTAACCAAGAAAATGAGGTCAAGAGATCTGATTCTAAGAATATGAGAGTTAAAGCATCAAAGCAGGCTAAGAAGGATACTTGAAAATCAGAGGTACTCAAGACTAATACAATGAATTTTGTCAAAGATATTTCTAGTTTTTTCAAGATGGAAGACAAATTCATCAAGCCCAAGTTAGTTCTAGGAATCGTGTGTGCCTTGGTTGAATGGATGAAGGTTAAAGAATATCATATATGTTTCACTTCTTTAGTACATGAAAGGTTAATAAGAATAAGAGTTTGGGATACTTCAAGATTAATAGGTATATGATGTGATATCTCTATGTTTTTTTCGAGTAATTGTTACTTGTTGGTGTCTGAGTTTTTCATGTTGTCATATAAGAGGATTTTGATGTGTCATAATGAAATAAGTTTATCACTATGGGTATGAGTATTCTAGGTGTGTTCTTGATTCTTGAAATATTATTAGAGTGTATGATCACAATGAAAGGTATATCAGTGTTTAAAGATCTCAAATATTTGTTTTAGACTATGTTTTTCTTGAATAATTCATTGATCTTGCATGATTAATGAGATTTTATCTATCATTCAAAGAAAAGATCAGATTGAAATTGAATTTTTAAGAAGATAATATGTGATTCGAATATCTTGGAGTTAAGTTTTATACCAAGTTGAGAAAAGAGATTTTGAGGTCATATGTTTGGTTTTTAGTAGTCATGATTGAATCAAGAGGTGTAATATTGTACTTTTCTCTTAATAAGTTAGTTGTCTTTCATCAAACATCATGAGTCCATGAAAGAGAGAAGTATGTTTTAGTCATATTTTGTGAGTAATGGATGGTTAAGGTTGATATTATATAAATACTCTATAAGTTTTATAGATCCATTTTGTAATCTCAAATTAAGTCCTTAATTATATAATCCTTGAAAAATGTTGGCTTAAGTCAAAGGTATAGTGGAATTTGAAGGTCTAAGGGTAAATCAAAGTGTCTTAGTCTGTGTCATAAATTGGTATTGCAATATAAAAGGTGATGTGTGTCCTCAAAGGTTGCAAGCATGTTCTTTAACTTCATCAAAGTGTGTGGTTGTCTTGAATAGAGGTTAATATCTCAAGTCCTGATAGTCAAGGAATTAGTAAGAAGTCCATAGTCTATGTTATCACTTTGATATAGAGAAATGAGTGGTTCTCTTGTTCTAGGTATCTGAGTTATATCAAAAGGTCGTGTCGTCATCATGAAAATAATCCTATCTATCTTCCAAAGTGTTGAGATGCTCTCAATCCTACATTCAGAAATTAATTCATGAAAGTAACCAATGAAGTAATGATCGAAGTTGATACAAGGCCTCAAGAGATATGTTCGAGTGTCAAAAGGAGGGATAATAAGTGTAGTTTAAGATATCTTTTAATTGATTCAAGAACTACGGTGATTGGAAATATTAATGAATGCATCAAGGAGATATCAAGAGTATGATAAGAAGACTATGTCGAGCATCAAGTAGCTTCAAGGAGAATTTTTGAATATGTATAAGAGGAATTATAAAAATATTTATGATTATTACTATGAAATGGTAACCTACAGGTCTATAAAGGTTATGCAATGTTGACCATCATGAACCAACAAGTCGGTATGGCATAAAGGGTGTTCTTGGCTTGAAGGCATCAAGGTGTGCTCAAGTTTTGATAGAGATAGGAGTGTTGGTCTCGGGATGAAGATGTAAAGGTATGTTCATATCCATGAAGGTTTTATAGAGAAAGGAATTTCAACTTGTAGCATAAATAAGGTTTGTAATAGGGTATGAAGAACAAAAATACATTCTAAGCAAGATATCGAAAGTAATATCAGTCTTCAAGTAGCATAATGCTTCAAGACTTTATGTGTATACCTCAAGATGGTTTCATGGTTCTTATTGGTTTTTATCTCATGCTTAAATTAAAGGATATACAATGCAAAGTTGATCCACTATTGTCAATAACTCGAGAGGTATGAGACTGCTAATTTCAAGAGTATTAGTTGTTCCTTATTTATGAGTTGATGTTAGGTATCAATTGAAGAAAGGAGTGTGAAAAATTTTGTAATTTTTTTCCATGGTCATCGAGGTAGAATATCATGATCTAAGCTTTATATCACCTATTTTGAGCATTGGAGGCCAAAAATGTATTGGTAAAAGAGTAAGGGATATGACCAAGGGCATGGAAAGATGTTGTAATCAATAAAATGTTGCTTCCGAAAGGGGTATAGATGATGATCCACTCTCTTGACATGAAAAAAATGAAAGATATCAAATTTTGTGCTTACAGAGAGATATATAGGAAGTATGGTTCCGTGGGGGCTATAAGGAGTGGATTCATGTTGTTTTTGGACTCTCATGGATGGTAGAAGTTGGTCTAAGGTGCATAAAAGGAGTTTTTAGGGAAAATATTCCTAAAAGATGATATGAAAGTATTAGAGAGATTTTAGAGTTTTTAGCATGAAACGGGCCTAGATGATGATGTAAATTAGGTTTCAAGAGAAATATGGGGAGTATATAATCAAGGGAACTATTTTGAGGCTCATATCAGGGACCATGGATAAATTTTGTTACAATTGAGGTAAAAAGAAATAAAGTACAGTATAGGGGGAGTCTTGTAGGCAAGTCGGATGAGTTCATTCATTGTTTATATTGTTACATATCTTTTGTTGTCATTTGTCATGTTATTATCAAGTTATCTGATTTTTCCCCTTAGGAAAAATTAGACAAACATGACCTCACATAGAGAAAATAGAAGGATCGATTCGGCCATGAGAAGCTCACATTTTGAGCTTGCATTGAGTGAGTTAAAGTGGTCCAAGCACATTGCAAGGAATCTTGGGAGTTTGAGTTAGTTGAAGGAATGAAGGAGTTTTGAAGTCTGAAATTCAGACTTCGGAGGTAAGGCCATTTAGAGGTAGGCCCAAGTGAAAAATGGTGAAACCCAAAGACAAGGAACACAAAGCTCTGAAATTTTGAAGTCAACGCATAAAAGGCACGTAAATTTTGGAGTTTCGAAGTCTTGAGAGCTCATGGTGAATAGTGCTAAGCATGGAAGAAAAAGTTACAAACATGAAGTCCAAAATTCAGAATTTGGGATTTCATGGTTTTGTGAGGTTTCATATGCCAAGCGGATAATGAAGTCCTAAAACCTTAAAACCTGAATCCCCAAAACCCTGAAGTCCTTGCATCCCCAAAATGTGAACTTCCAAAACCCCAAAACCGAAGTCTCGAACTTCCGAAATCCACAAAACTCCGAACCCCAAAAAGACAAAGGTCCAAAACCCGAAGTCTGAATTTAAGCCTTCGAGTTTTCAGAATTCTGAAACTTTTGGCTCAAACAGGAACACTATCACCCGACATAATTTTAGAGTATGAACTTTGAAGTCCAAATTTTGGACTTTAATAGATTGGCATTTCGAAACGATTTTGAAATGGAAAAGCTCAAAGATCTCAATCTGAAAGTCCAAAATTTTGGATTTTGAAGATGCGATGCAAGTTCGAGTCCAAAAGTCGATCACCACTGCGACATTTATTGCAATATGACACCCTCATCTTAAGATTGCCATAATCTGTGACTAGGAGCTTGGGTTTGCACAAAATAGGACGTTAGAGGTTGTTTCCATATTTCTCATGACCAAAATGATGAGGTATGTGCTTCCTTTCTTCTCTAACAAGGAAAAGTACATGGAGGCATGGGTTTCGCAGTGGTACCCATCATTATTACAGGTGATTTTGATGAAATTTTTGTGGTTGAATCAAGATTTTGAATTCCTCTCTCTCCCTTCTCTCATTCTTCATATATATTGTAATGAGGGTCTCATTTCAAAAGGTTGGATAATATTGCTTTAAACCCTCCCTTCTACTCTTTTACTGTAAGTGAATTTACGGGCTCAAACCTCCCATTCAAGTTTTAATGCAAATTAGTGTCTCTTGGTCATTGTAATGCACTATATCAAATCTATGGAGCAATAATATAAGTCTATGGATGAAGTTCAACCCTCTCTTTTTTTCATTGCATTCTTCTGATCTATCAATGCAATTTTGGTTAACTGTGCATGTTAAATTTTGTTGCATATTTAATGGTCTGTGTTTAATGGTGAATGAATTCATAATAATTGGTTGATTTGTGGTGTGTATTCATCCCCTTCAAACTTATTTGTTTTCATCTCCATGTAAAGTAGGTGTTCAACATTCCTTATTGGTGCATCACCTCTAGTAGATTAGTTTATTTTTCTTGCATCTTCTTATCCTTGTCTCCTTCGAAAAATTTAGGAAAGGATTTAGATTAGTTTTTACAAATTGGTGAGTGGTGATAGATACATGAATAAGAACCTACCTTCATTCAAGAGATTTCTCGATTAAAAATTCCCACACTTTGGGAAAACTCCATGCTATGCAATCACACCGACAATTTCAATCCAAATGAGATGCAAACAATCGGGTGCTATGATTATGAATCAAGAGCTACAAATAGTATCTTTATTCATATATGTCAAAGGGGGAGAGTTGCATTAGAAACATGGAAATGAGGTAATGTAGTGTTTATTTGTCTTGTGGTTTCCATCAATGTTCGTGAAGGTTCCATCATCAAAAAGGGAAGGTCATTGTGTGTTTATATGATGGACATTTTTATGGTTTTGATTTAGTATGATGTTAGATGTGAGACCATGGATTATTGTTGACTTTGATTATATATGATGCATGATGATTATTAGAGACACCTTATACATTGATGTTGGTATACTATTTGACATGGAGATATTTTGAATGTTGTTCGGACATGTGAGTTTGGATATTGTGAGTAGACCTAGAAAATGGACATTATATGATGATGATATAGTTGTGGATATAAATTGTAAGTGATATTGTTGATTGCCTTGATGTTGTTGTGATTCATATGCATAGATGATTTTGTGATTTTATTTATATCATGTTGGATGTTCTGATATGGCCATGAGGCCAAAGGAGGTATTTGTGTTTTGTAGGTTAAAAATATCACAACAAACATCGGGGATTGGAGACCAACCACATTGGAATTCTAGATGAATTCAACAAGGTCACCATGGCAACTTGTTTTATTGTGTTGTGTTTGATTGTTGTTAGGGATTCCCATGGGGGATCACCTTTAAATGTGACCAAGGGTTTTGTGTATTTTATTAATGTGGTTCCTTTTTATTATTGTTTGTATGTATTTTATTAGTGATGTGTCCCTTTCTTTTATTTAATTAAATTGTGGTAGATTAATGTGAGAAAACATATGGTTAAAAGTTAATTAATTAAATTGGGATATAGAAAGTAATTATAGAAGTTGTTGGCTTTTGTATTAAATATGTAAGTGATGTGTAAGTATGTGTAAGAGTTGTGTAAGTCAGATTTTGGAGTATGAAACACTCCACCTCCTTGGAAATTCGAATTTGTCCTTGGGGGCTGTTTTTGGAGGCTTGTGGGACAAGTAAAACTTGTCCCATACCTCTTAAAGTTATTTACCAACCATACCTATGGTTGGAGGGTTGATTTTAGCCCTTTTTAATGCATTTTATAAATCATGTTGCATGTTTTTATGGCACTCTTCTTACATTTTATTTAATTCAGTCCTTTGGGGTGTGGGATTTTTGGAGTGTGCAAGTAAATTGTCATATTTTCACCCACCTCTTTATTGTGCTTTGGAGAATGAAATTTTGACTTTTGTGTTGGAGTTGAGGATGTGTGATGTGGCATCCTACATGGATCCACATCATCCTCTCCTCTTCCCTCTTCTATAAAATTTGAACTCCTTGCCTTGTTTTGGGGTTGTTGAAATTTTGCATACTTCCTTTTGGGGTGCATTTTCTTGTGTTTGGGAGCTCTTGCTTTTGAAGATTTTGGGAAAGATTGCATGCATTTCATGTTAGAGATTGTTGATTTTGGGACTGTGTTTTTGGCATTGAAGCTTGTTGTTTGGAAACAAAAGCTACCATGGAGAGGTAGGAGCTTAGCTCTTCTTTTATGCTGTTATTTATTTTGTGTTTGTGTGAATGGTGAATGTTTTGTGTGTTTATTGGCTGTTTGGGTAGACTACCATAGGAATGGTGTAGGAGAAGGCTATGGGAATTCATGTGGGGGGCATAAGGGAATGCCAATGGCATCAAAATTCTTGTGGAGGGAGTTTGGGTTTGGGATCCACCATGGAAAAGAAATAGCTTGCATTTCTTACTTTGTGGGGGGCATAAGGAAAATTTTGGGGGCATAAGGAGGGATTGTGGGGGCATAAGGATATGTGTGGTGAATTTTATTGGTGGTTTGTTACAGGTGGATGCCCAATTCCCATTGGGAGGCATAAGTAGCTTCCCCCATAGTCCTTGCTCCTTTGGCTTGCATGATAAAGCCTGAGTTCTATTTGAATGTTTTCAAATGTAGTTGTAAATTGTTGTCTTGTGTTGAACTGTGTTTTAATTTGAAATGTGCATGTTGAAAGAATGTTGTGTGTATGTTTTGTGGAAGCTTGTTGTTGCCATGAGTTGGATCACACCTTCTATTGCATTGTGGTTGGGGCTCGGGGGCCAATGATGAAGGATGGCTTCTCCTTTCATTGGATGTCTTGGTTGGGTGGAGAGCATTTCCTTTCCCCCACTTTTTTTGTGATCAAATTGGAAGAAAAGGAAATTGCATGTTGTTGTTTTGGAGTAGAGGAAAATATTTAGTTTTGATAGTCCCTTGTGAAATATATTTTATTGTAACCTTTCCCACTTTGAAGTGGATGAAATTGTAATGTATTTTGTGAAGAAAATATGTATGTAATTGGTTATGAAAGTTGTATATTCAAAATGTGAAAGATATTTATACTTTGTTCTATTTATTGGAAAGAAAGAAATAGAAATATGTTATTTGCATTCAAACATTGAAAGATGTAAAGTTGTATAATTGAAGTCAATAAAGGATTGCAATACCTTTCTTCATATGCATTGTTGTTTTGAATTGGAACATCAAATTGTGATTGGAATCCCTATTTTGGAAAGTGGAAAAAGGAAGAAACACGTGAGATGAAATTATTCTGCCTTGTTTAAAATGTATGATTTTGGAAAGGATAGAAAACTACATTCTTATTTTAATGTTTGATTGAAGAAGGAAAAACATTTAAGGCTAGCATGGAATGAATTCAATGTTTTATTGCATGGAAAAAGAGATAGTTTAATCTCTGTTTCTGGAAATGTATAAGTTCTTTTAATTCACTATATACTTTGTAAAATTCCTTAATCAAATGTTCAAATAACCCTGCAAATAGATAAAAGACAAATGCAATATTAAATTGAACTTAGTATGACCAAAATGACCCCAAACAGACTAAAAACTCTTAAGAAATCTTTAAGAAACCTTTCAATTGAACAAAGGCAAATTTTGCAGTCTTTTTCTATCAATTGTTGGAAAAATTCAAATTGGAAATCAATTGAGAAAATTTACCTTCCTAAAACATCCTAAATCCTTCTTAGAATAATCCTCCATGTCTGTTTGGCATGATGAGCGAAGGAGGAGATCAAATTGAACAAAATTTTATAAGTTAAAATTTACCAAATGCTTTTTAAAAATCCTACAGAAATGTTTTCTTAAAATTGACCCCTTAAAATTTATCAAAATCTAAAATTTATGATTCTTGTGCAAAGAGGGCATCGAGAGCTTTCCAGAAAGTCCTCATTTTCCCAAAATGAGCTTTCTATCAAAAGTTATGGCCCTCTGAAGTTTTCCTTCCTTGGCGGAAAATTTGGGAAAATTTTCCCTTTTGCGGCCCAAAATTTTCCCTTAGAAAACTTAGAAAAAAAAAAAAATTTTTGGGGAAATTTTTAAAAATTCCCCGCCACCCCATAGCCCATCAGAGGCTACCACATGGCACATGAGGAGGGGGAACCCTCACAAAATTTTTCATTTTAGAAAGTTTTTGTTTTTAGGAAAATTTTAAAAAAATCCCACGGCCCCACACTCCCACCCCTGGCTTTGGAAAAATCCCCTCCATGGATGTGCAGGCCTACACATGCTTTTTACCCCTTTCCCCCTCCTAGGTGAATTCTCCCAAACACCTCCACCGCCCCGCCCTTTCCTAATTTCTCTCCACCACTTTGGCTTGTTGGTTGCCTTGTGTCCTGTGGCGGACACCATGTGGGGGTGTGGCAAAGTGTGGATTTTTACCCCCATGCAGGAAGAAAATTTCAAAAGTCTCTACGATGACGATCCGAAAATTTTCATCCCCCACCATTTTTTTTGGGAAAATTTTCATCCCAAGGCCCGCCAGCCCATAACTTGAGTTTTATAAGGAGTTAGGAGGACTTCTTTATATCATGGAAAGGTGAGAAAATTTCCTATCCAATGGGAATGATTTAGGAAATTTTGAATGTGTTAAGTGTGAGAAAAATCAAGTTGAAACTCTGAGCCTGTTAGAGAGTGGGTATGGTGATAAATTACCCTCTGAACCTAATTGAAACTTCTAACCCTAAATTTTGGACCTTATGACCTCTAATAATTGTTAATAAAATAAAAAGTATGTTCTAGTAAAAATTTTTAGAACTCATTTAGTGACAATTGTTGTCTTAATAACTGGTTATGTAGACACTCTTAACTGAGTTCTGGGAGTGGGTAAGTAAGACTTTACTCTGATGATTTTAAATATGTTTTCCTTTCCCCACTGTAATTAAACCTTGCTCTTGACTTAGATCTTGTGGAATTAAATACCTTGGGTATTTAATTTTTTTGGTCCCTTAACCCTAAAATTTTAATCGAGAATATTTAGCTAAAATGTCAATATAGTTAGTGATTAAATTAATCCCTAAGGAGTTTTGAGCTAGGTGTAGACTTATTACACTTGTTTCTTTATATTGTGGAATTAGTAATTATTATAATGGGAAAAGTTATCAGTTGAATTTAATGGTCCTTGAGACTATGGTCGTTAACACTTAAAAAAAAAAAATTATTCCATAATTTTCTAACTAAACCTAGGTTGTTCATGGGTCTCAAGTGGGTTGTTTTAGCGGGCATCACACTTGGTATTAGAGCAAGGTTCAAAAGCTTGGACCCTTGGGCACACTAGAAAACTTGAGACATGAACTGTAGACCTAGCACACTTTTAAAACTAGAAAACAACCTTGTTTGAAAATTGAAAGAGAAATGCGAATGAAGAAATATTACATTACTCTATTCATTTGAATTGCCAGAATTAAAATCAAAAATAATAAAATAACAAGTTGTTTGAGTTTTTGTGCTTGCTTAGTGGCATTTTGTCTAGACCCAGGTAACTAAGAATGTCAAATTAAATTGATTTTGGTGAACTTCTAGTATAGTGGAAACTTGGTTCCCCTTTTAAAATGTGTTGTGGTTACAAGTCCTAAATCTTGATCTAATGGTATGATGCGTTAAGCCCTTTGTTGAGACCCTTATTTATTGATGTTGTTGGAATGATAAGTTATATGGTGTGATCCTTGTAGTTGGACAATAGTGGTTGTGTTCTAGGTCAGGAAGAGTTAATTAGAAGTTGTTTAGAGCTTCCTTCCTTCAGTGGTTAGGAAAGAGGGTCTTGGTTGTTCAGTTTTCCATTTTACCCGTATGAGAGAGTGGACACTAAGTTTGGGTGTCGTTTAGGACCCAATCATGTGTATGTGTTCTTGGAACTAACCTCGAGGCAGAGTACCCCTATTGGCAGCCATGAAAGGCTGTGGAGTGAATGTGGTGTTAACTTTTGTGTTTTACATTCGTAATCTTGTGTTATTTTATCAAGGACCAACATCTTATTTTATGATTGGATTGAGAAGCTCTGAGGATCTTTTATTTATTTATAATTTTTGTGAGAATTTTCAAACTTTGCAATGTAGCTACTTAGCCACTTTTCTTGATTACCGATATTTCTTGGAATTTATTTTGATTGATGACTCGGAGCTCATTATGTTGTTGGCTACTTAGCTAAATGTTATGTGGTTTCCTTCTTGCATGTTGTTGAGCTGGTTCTATGCTTCTTGTATGGTGACATTTGTCATATGAGGGTACACCCTAGGTGTCTTGAACATCCTCGTAGGTGCTTAAAGTTATGCCTTGGTTATGGATGCATGGAACCTTGAGGGTGTCTAGGGTCTTAGAGTGACTTTTTCGTTGCTCGACCTTGCTAGTTAGAGAGTTCATTGTGTTGTGTGTTCTAGTTGGCAGTTTGTTAGCGGTGGTGGTGAATTCTCTTACAATCTGGTAAGAGCTTGACCCTCGTCGAGTAGAAGTGTTTAATTATGGGCTTTTAGATTTTTTAGGATTGGATTGCCTTTTTGGTTGACTGTAAATGTTAGTGGAAAAGTGTTTGTTTGATAGTGACTTTTCATCATGGCATGTTAAATTGTATCATGGGTTCCTGGTTGCATCATAGAAAGTTTTGACTCATGGAATGTATGCATCTTGGTAATTATGGATAGATTTAAGCCCTTTTAGGTAAGTGTGTTTATTTAAGTGTACTTGTTTTACTCTCTTGACTTATAAATAAGTCTACCCTTACCTTAAATTTCCTTTACTATGAATAACATTCTATGACCTATTAATCTTTGGGTTACTTGGAAACACTTATGGATGCTTTGGGTCTTTTGGACCTTTCTCTTAGAAATGTTAGTTTGGTAGATCTTAATAGTTAATCTCGGTGGTGCTTATATTGTACTTCCTCTTTTAAGAACTTTAACTCTTGGTTGTAAAGTCCATGTTTTGGTAAAGTAGTTGGTTTCCCTATTGCATTTGATGCTTTCTAGTGTGGATGTGGTGTCCTTGGAGTAAAGTTGCATTGTCATCTAGTTGCTTGGCTGGTGGTATCTTGTGGGGACATGAGAATTGATTGGAAAACCTTCTTTGGTTATTAAGGGAGTAAAATGTTACCATCCTAAACAACAAAAATTGTTAAACCTTAATAGATTCGTAAAAGTAAGATTATACCTCTTTAATGAGCCTTCCTTGAAAATTTCTTGTGAGACTTGTGGAGACCCACTAAGAATGTCTAATGATGCTTGAAATTATTTGGTAAATCTTTGAAATCTTGGTGTGATTCATGTTGGTTCATTGTTTCCTAGTTCTTACAAAAATTAATGATGTGATTTCTATGACGAATGTCTCTTGTTCCTTTAGAATTAAAAATGTGGTGTGTTGATTTATATCTCTTTCCCATAAAAGTAATTATGTGATATGTTTGAACCTTCCTTCTCATTAAAATTTGATTGATAAGATGACTCAACCAAAACGCCATAAAACTATAATTAAGGAGATTTGACCTTGGAACTTAACAAATAAACTGGAGCATAGAAAAAGGGAAGTGATCCTTGTTATACCCTTGGTAGATTAATAGAAGAAATAAAAACCATGTAGAAGAATAGAAAGGAAACCTTGTCCATCCACCTTCCTTACGAGTAAAATAAATGCTCTCTGCCTATACAAATGGTGAGACATCATACCCACCTTAGTGGTGCTCTTTATAACGTAAACTCGTGATGTCATAATAGGAGGAAGTTTAATTAAGAAAACTCGGGAAGGAATGTTCTTAGAAAATGAAACTACAACTTTTGACTTAATTAGTTGAGTTATAAAATAAGTAAGATTTATGTGTATTGAGTGCAATGTATAGTTGAACCTTGTAGTTTTGTCACCTACCTGAAATTGTGAAACACCTAGTGGATAGTAATGTGTTCTAGTTTCTTAGTACTTCTTGTTCATAGATGTATGTGCCTTTCTTGTGGGAGTTTTGGGTCATCATACCCTTATCATCCCATAGCTCGACGAATGTGAGTTGTGGTCCTTTTGGATTGAGACTTATCTGTTGTTTGAGAAGCAAACCTCCTTGCATGTTGTCTTGTCCTTGGAGACCTAAGTTATTGTAATTTTAAGGCAACATATGTTAAGGATATAAAATAACTTTGGGAAGTCTTATTTTCTTCATTTTTCTTGGGCCACCTTGTTGTTGTTTCCCTTTTCCACTAGGATGGAAAGTGCAAGATGATGTTATTCACTTTTGATACGATGCACCCTTGGATTGTAATTGGACCCCATGTTACTTGTTCTTCTCCCTAACAACCTTGAGTGGTCCTTGGTGTTTCTTGTGCTCTCTTTATGGTTATTCCAAGCTTGAGTAGGAGATAAGATAAATAAATCCCATTGTGCTTATAAGATATGGTACTTGTATTGCTATGTTAGTTGCTAAGGGAAATATAAATATATAATATATATATGTGTGTGTGTGTGTGTGTGTGTATGTGTGTGTGTGTGTGTGTGTGTGTATATATATGTGTGTGTTTTGCTTTTAAAATGGTTGACTTCTTTAGATTTGGTTGATATGGTGTGTTCTATTCTTAAAACAAAAGTGTAAAAAAATCAGACTATAGGAAAACTTGGGATCTTGACTTCACTTTTATTACCATGAAAAGTTAATTGTACCCTCTCAGGATTATAGAAGTGCTTTCTTGAATAGTTCCTTGATCTTTAATGTTTGCTGATTTAGTTGTCCTTGTTGATCCACCTCATCCTATGTGATCCTCAAATTGTGGGACCTTGAGTAGACTTGTTCCTCGTGCAAATTTTGTCATAGTTGATTTTTTCTAGCCTTGTCTAGACAACGAACCTTGAAATCATGGCTTAAACGGGTAGAAACCTTAAATTTTATTAATGTAGTATGTTGTATTCCTTGGGAAACTTGTGGTCATTCTCGAAACTCATGGAATTCTCCCTATTATTCCTCTACTTGGTGGTTACTCTTGAGAATCTTTTGAACTATTCATGTTGTATTGCTATGTGTTGTATCTTGGTTGACAACATAAAGTTACTCTCCAGATTTAAATGTCGTAGCCTTGCATGCAGAAATTTTAGAACTCATCCCTTACAATCTCCCTTCTTCTTGCTGAATTACATTGGACCAAACTTGGGTTCTGTAGACCCACACTTGTTTGAAGCAAAACAATTAAATAAAGAGTGTGATCTTTTTTTGTTGCATTGTTTCCTACCTCTTTCTCTGTGACTTCCGGAGGAAGTCGAGTCTAAGGGGAGGGGGATGTAGTGCCCACTTCCCTTTGACATATTTTGATACTGATCATGACACTGTAGACTATATGATGGACATTTTTATAGTTTTGATTTAGTATGATGTTAGATGTGAGACCATGGATTATTGTTGACTTTGATTATATATGATGCATGATGATTATTAGAGACACTTTATACATTGATGTTGGTATACTATTTGACATGGTTATATTATAGATGTTGTTCGGACATGTGATATTTGATATTTTGAGTAAACCTAGAAAATGGAAATTATTTGATGATGATATAGTTGTGGATATAAATTGTAAGTGATATTGTTGATTTCCTTAATGTTGTTGTGATTCATATGCATAGATGATTTTGTGATTTTATTTATATCATGTTGGATGTTATGATATGGCCACGAGGCCAAAGGAGGTATTTGTGTTTTGTAGGTTAAAAATATCACAACAAACATCGGGGATTGGAGACCAACCACATTGGAATTCTAGATGAATTCAACAAGGTCAACATGGCAACTTGTTTTATTGTGTTGTGTTTGATTGTTGTTTAGGATTCCCATGGGGGGATCACCTTTAAATGTGACCAAGGGGTTTTATGTATTTTATTAATGTGGTTCCTTTTTATTATTGTTTGTATGTATTTTATTAGTGATGTGTCCCTTTCTTTTATTTAATTAAATTGTGGTAGATTAATGTGAGAAAACATATGGTTAAAAGTTAATTAATTAAATTGGGACATAAGAAAGTAATTATAGAAGTTTTTGGCTTTTGTATTAAATATGTAAGTGATGTGTAAGTATGTGTAAGAGTTTGTAAGTCATATTTTGGATTATGAAACACTCCACCTCATTGGAAATTCGAATTTGTCCTTGGGGGCTATTTTTGGAGGCTTGTGGGACAAGTAAAACTTGTCCCATACCTCTTAAAGTTATTTAACAACCATACCTATGGTTGGAAGGTTGATTTTAGCCCTTTTTAATGCATTTTTATAAATCATGTTGCATGTTATTATGGCACTCTTCTTATAGTTTATTTAATTCAATCCTTTGGGGTGTTGGCTTTTTAGATTGTGCAAGTAAATTGTCATATTTTCACCCACCTCTTTATTGTGCTTTGGAGAATGAAACTTTGACTTTTGTGTTGAACTTGAGGATGTGTGATGTGACATCCTACATGGATCCACATCATCCTCTCCTCTTCCCTCTTCTATAAAATTTGAACTCCTTTGCCTTCTTTTGTGGTTGTTGAACTTTAGCATACTTCCTTTAGGGGTGCGCTTTTTTGCTTTGTTTGGAGCTCTTGTTGATTTTGGGAGAAGATTGGAGAGCATTTCATACTTAGAGATTGTTGATTTTGGGACTTTTTTTTTTGGCATTGAAGCTTTTTGTTTGGAAACAAAAGCTACCATGGAGAGGTTAGAGCTTAGCTCTTCTTTTATAATGTTATTTATTTTGTGTTTGTGTGAATAGTGCATGTTTTTGTGTAATTGTTTGGTTGTTTGGGTAGACTTCCATATAAATGGTGTAGGAGAAGGCTACGGGAATTCATGTGGGGCGTAAGGGAATGCCAATGGCATCAAAATTCTTGTGGAGGGATTTTGGGTTTGGGATCCACCATGGAAAAGAAATAGCTTGCATTTCTTACTTTGTGGGGGCATAAGGAAAATGATAAGGATATGTGTGTGAATTTTATTGGTGGTTTGTTACAAGTGGATGCCTAGTTCCCATTGAGAGGCATAAGCAGCTTCCCCCATAGTCCTTGCTCCTTTGGCTTGCATGATGAAGCCTGAGTTCTATTTGAATGTTTTCAAATGCAGTTGTAAACTATTGTCTTGTGTTGAACTATGTATTAATTTTAAATGTGCATGTTGAAAGAATGTTGTGTGTATGTTTTGTGGAATCCTGTTGTTTCCATGAGTTGATCATACCATCTATTGCATTGTGGTTAGGGTTCGGGGGCTAATGATGAAGGATGGCTTCTCCTTTCATTGGATGTCTTGGTTGGGTGGAGAGCATTGCATTTCCCCCACTTTTGTTATGATCAAATTGGAAAAAAAGGGAACTTGCATGTTGCTGTTTTAGAGCAGAGAAAAATTTAGTTTGATAGTCCCTTGTGAAATATATTTTATTATAACCTTTCCCACTTTGAAGTGGATGAAATTGTAATGTTTTTTTAAAAAAAAGATGTATGTAATTGGTTATGAAAGTTTTATATTCGAAATGTGAAAGATATTTATACTTTGTTCTATTTATTAGAAAGAAAGAAATAGAAATATGTTATTTGCATTCAAACATTGAAATATGTAAAGTTGTATAATTGAAGTCAATAAAGAATTGCAATACCTTTCTTCATATGCATTTTTGTTTGGAATTGGAACATTAAATTGTGATTGGAATCCCTGTTTTGGAAAGTGGAAGAAGGAAGAAACACGTGAGATGAAATTTGTGATGCCCAGCTTAAAACAACCCACTTGATAACCATGAACAACCTCGGTTTAGTCGAGAAAATTATGGAATAATTTTTTTTTTTATTAGGAGTTAACAAACCAAGTCTCAAAGACAATTAAATTCAACTGATAACTTTTCCCATTATAATAATTACTAATTTCTCATTAGAGAGCAACAAGTGCAATAGGTCCACCCTAGCTCAATTCTCTCTAGGGATTAATTTAATCACTGTTGATTACATTGACGATCTAGCTAAATATTTCGTGATTAAATTTTAGGGTTAAGGGACCCAAAACAATTAAATACCCAAGGTATTTAATTTCCAGAAGATCAAGACAAGAGCAGGGTTTAATTTCAGTGAGAAAGGGATACATATTTAAAATCAATAGAGTAAGGTCTCACTTACCCACTCCCAGAACTCAATTAGGAGTGTCTACAACCAAGTTGCTAGGAAACAACTGCCACTAACAGATTCTAGAACAACTCAAATCAATAGGATCAAAATTCTTTTTATTAACAATTCACAGAGGTCACAAGGTCCAAAACTTAGGGCTAGAAGTTTCAGTTAGGTTCAGGGAATAATTTACCCCCATACCCACTCTCTAACATGCTCAGAGTTTCAACTAGATTTTCTCCTACTTAACTCTTGAAAAATTTCCTTGACCCATACCCATTAGATAGGAAATTTTCTCACCTTTCCGGTGATATAAAGAAGTCCTCCTAACTCTTTGCAGAACTCAAGATATGACCGGCCAGAGTTCTTAGGTCAAATTTTCCCCAAGGGGACACGTGTCAAGAAAAGGGGAAAACCTTTTTGGTGGGTTGGTGGGTCACGAGGTGGATCCAGAAATTTTTCCCATTGTGTGGCACAATTTCCATATTTCTCCCACCCCTTCGCAGGCCCCTGGTGGACACATGCCGAGCCCTGGTTCAAGCGGAAAAGGGGTGAGGAATTGGCGGAGCGACGGGGAATTTAGAGGCATTTTCCCTACTTGAGCGCAAAGCACAATTTGCATTCACATGCCCACGAGCCCAGTGGGGAGACACATGTCATGCCCAGAGTTGAACATGGGAGGTGGGGCAATGGAGGAACTTAAGCCATTTAGCCAAAAGGAAAAAAGGAACAAAGCCACGCATGGTCCTGCGCGCTGCGCAAAAGGATAAATTCCAAGGCATAATCTTTGGAGTGGGGCCGTGGGGAAAAAGGGGAATTTTCACCAAAAGGGAACAGAGGCGCTAAGTCCAAAATCTTCCGTGCTTCCACCTAGCCATGTGTCGGCACGTGATTGGCCACGAGTTAGCGGGGATGCGGGAAAAGCGGGAAATTTTTCCCAAGGTAAAATTTTTAAAAAGGACAAGTTTAAGATTTGGTCCACCCCTGCGAGGTGCCACGTGGTAGGTCTTGATTGGTTAAGGGATGGTGGGGCCGTGGATTTTTTGTGGAAATTTTTCCAAAGTCAAAAATTAAAGTTAACAGTTAGATTTATTTTATTTTTGAATGCCAAATTGAAGTAAAACTTCAAATGGCCATAAATTTTGATAGGAAGCTCAGATTTGGGAAAATGAGGACTTTATGGAAATCTCTCAAGCCCTCTTTACACAAAATTCATAAATTTTTGAATTTGATGAAAAATTCTGTAGGGTTTTGGAAAGAAAACTAGTAATCTTTAACTTATAAAATTTCGTTCAATTTTGAATTCTTACTTTCTCAACATGTCAATCAAACATGGAGACTTATTCTTGGATGGATTTAAGAGAGGTTTCAAGGTTCAATTTAGTTGATTGAGTTGTAATTGATAATTTTCCATCTTTTGACAACAAAATGGATGTGCAAGTTCAAGTTGGATTTTTATAAAGTTTTGAGGGTCCTTTCTTAAGTGTTAAGGTCAATTTGAGTTCCTTAGGACTTGTTACATCTAAATTTCAATGTTTCATATCTTATTGCTTGGTGCAAGTTTGAACTGCTCATTTCTTTGATAAATTTGATTGCCAGTTTGGAAATTAAAACTAAGATCAACATTAAAGGTTCTTAAACATTTTTCCATCCTCCAAGTGTGAAAATTCATTTCCTTTCTAGTCTAATGCATTCAATTGATTCATTAAACCATTCAATAGCAATTATACAAAGCCTTGATTTCAAAATTCAACTCATTTCAAGAGAATAAAACATTGTCTTTTCCTTCATACGCATTCTTCATTCCAACAGAGATTTGATTCACAACAACAATTCAATTCCAACACAATCATGCAAGTATGAGAAGGTAGAGCATTCCTTTATTTATTTCCAATAACAACTTTACAATTTTCTCTTTTCCATTTGATTTCTAAAATACAATATGCAATGCATGTAACATCCTTTCACATTTCTTTTCAAAACAGAGAGTAGAATATAACTCCTTTACATTTCACATTCCAAACTTTAATCACTAATGCAAGCATATTTTTGTTGTAAATATTTATACAAATCATCCACTTCAAAGTGGGAAGGATTACAATAAACTTGTTCAAAAGAAGGGACTGTCAAACTATATTGTTCTTTTGCTCTAGGGCAGCAACATGTTCATTTTCTCTTTTCTCCAAGTTGATCACAACAAAAGAGGGGGAAAGGCAACGCTCTCCACCCAACCAAGACATCCAATGAAAGGAGAAGCCTTCCTTCATCATTGGCCCCAAGACCCAACCAAAGTACAATACTAGATGCAATTCAACCCATGGCAACAACTGGCTTCCACAACACAACATTCTTTCACACATGCACATTTCAATATAAAACATAACTCAATACAAAACAATAGTTTACAACTGTAATAACAAACATTCAAATCACAACTCAGGCTTGATCATGCAAGCCAAAGGAGCAAGGACTATGGGGGAAGCTACTTATGCCTCCCAATTGGGAATTGGGCATCCACCTATAATCATACCACCAATATAACATATCATATCCCATAAACCTTATGCCTCCCAACCCCTCCTTATGCCCCCCACAAATTTTCCCTTATGCCCCCACAAGTAAGAAATGCAAGCTATTTATTTTCCATGGTGGATCCCAAACCCAAAACTCCCTCCACAATGAAATTAATGCCACTGGCATTCCCTTATGCCCCCACATGGATTCCCCATAGCCTTCTCCTACACCTTCCCTAAGGTAGTCTACCCAACCAGCCAACAAAAGAAATAAAACATTCTCCATACACATAACCCAATAAGAAAATAATAGCAATAAAAGAAGGAATAAACTCCTACCTCTCCATGTAAGGATTTTCTCCACACAACAAGCTTTGAATGTCAAAAATACAGTCCTAAAAAAGCAGTGCTAAAGTATCAAATGCTCTCTAATATCCTCCAAATCAACAAGAGCTATAATCACAGAAAAATGTGCCCCCAAGGATGAATGCAAAGAGGTTCAACAACCAAGCAACAATCTTCACCAAAGCTTCTCCAAAGTAAGAGCTCCAATCACCATAAAAATGTGCCCAAAGAAGCATGCAAAATGTTTCAACAACCCCCAAAACAAGAAGAGAGTTTGAATTAAATAGAAGAGGGAGAGAAGAGGATGATGTGGATCCATGTAGGATGCCACATCAAACATCCACCAATTCAAACACAAAAGACAAAAATCCATTCTCCCAAGCACAATAAAGAGGTGGGTGAAAAATGACAAGTTACTTGCACACTCAAAAGAGCCCACACCTCAAGGGACAATAATTTAAATGAAATGTAAGAGAGTGTAATCCAAAACAAGCAACATGATGAATAAAATACATTTTAAAAGTCACAAATCACATCTCCATCCATAAGTATGGTTGGTATATTAAATTTAGAGGTATGGGACAAGTTTTTCTTGTCCCATAAGCCTCCAAAAATAGCTCCCAAGGACAATTTCGAATTTGTCATGGAGGTGGAGTGTTTCATACTCCAAAACAAACTTAAACATACTCTTACACAAACCAACAACTTCCATTATTATTTTCCCATATCCCCATTTGATTTATTTAAATTTTAATCATATGATTCTCACATTAATCCACCACAACTTTAATTAATTAAAGGAAGGAATATATTACTAATAAAATACATACAACAATAAAAAAATTTTCCACATTAATAAAATACACAAACCCATGGTCACATGTAAAGATGATCCCCCCATGGGAATCTCTAACAAAATACAACACACACACAAAAAGAAGTTGCCATGGTGACCTTGTCGAATTCACCTAGAATTCCACTTTGGTTAGTCTCCAATCCCCCGATGTTTGTTGTGATATTTTAAACTTGTAAAACACAAATACCTCCTTTGGCCTCATGGCCATATTAGAACATCCAAAATGAATATATAATAAAATCACAAAATCATCTATACATATGAATCACAAAAATCACCAAGGAAATCAATGAAATCATTTACAATTTATATCGACAACTATATCATCATCAAATAATTTTTCCTTTTCTAGGTTTACTCATAATCTCCAAAATCACAAGTCCAAATAACTTCCATTAAACATCCATGTCAATAGTATATCATCATCCACATGTGAGTGTCTCTAATAATCATCATGCATTATATATAATCAGATCCAACAATAATCCAGGATCTGACATCTAACACCATACTAAATCAAAACTATTAAAATATCTCATATAGTCTACAGTATCATGATCAGTAATAAAAATTTGCCAAAGGGAAGTGGGCACTACATCCCCCTCCCTTAGACTCAACTTCCTCTTGGAAGTCATAAGGAAGAGAGAGATAACAATAACTACAACAGAAAAGGGGTCACTCCCATTATGGGATTTTTTGCTTTAACAAGTGTGGGTCTAAAAACTCCAGTTTGGTCCAATATAATTCAGCAAAAGAAGGGAGATTTCAAGGGATGAGTTCTAAACTTTCAGCATGCAAGGCTATAAACATAATAATCTAAGGAGTAACTTTACGCTATCAAACAAGATACAACACATAACAATATAACAAGAAGAGTTCCAAAATATCATCAAGAGTAACCACCAAGTAAGGGAATTACAGGGAAAATTTTCCATAAACTTGAGATGACCACACAGTTTCCCACTGATACACATACCACATTAACAAAAATTGAGGTTTCCACTAGGGTTACATTATGCTTTCATAGTTTTTTGTTTAGAGAAGGCCAACAAAACCAACCATGGCCAAGATTGCATGAGGAAAGAGTCTACTCAAGGTCCACAATTTGAGGATCACAAAGGATGAGGTGGATCAACAAGGACACCTAAATCAGCAAAACATTTACCATCAAGGAAATCATTTCTATAACTCGAGAGGGCACAATTAACTTTTCATGGTAATGCAAGTGAAGTCAAGACCACAAGGTTTTCCTATAGTCTGATTTTTACACTTTTGTTTTAAGAATCGAACACACCATACCAACCAAATCTAGAGAATTCAACCATAAAGCAAAGAAATATATATATATTTATATCTCCCTATAGCAAATAACTTATCAATTCAAGTTCCATACATTAAAGCACAATGGGGATTATTTATCTTATTTCCTACTCAAGCTCGGAATAGCCATAAAGAGAGCACAAGGAACACTAAGGACCATTCAAGGTTGCTCGGGAGAAGAGCAAGTAACACGGGCTCCAATAAAATCCAAGGGTGAATAAAATCATCTTGCACTTTCCATCCTAATGGGATGAAGGGATTCAACAAAAAGGTGACTCAAGAGAATATGAAGAAAAGAATACTTCCCAAAGTTATCTTATATCCTTAACATATGTTGCCTTAAAATTACTATAACTTAGGTCTCCAAGGACAAGACAACATGCACGGAGGTTGCTTCTCAAAAATAGATAAGTCTTAATCCAAAAGGACCACAACTCACATCCGTTGAGCTATGGGACAATAAGGGTGTGATGACCCAAAACTCCCACAAGAAAGGCAACTACATCCATGGACGAGAAGTAATAAGAAACTAGAACACATTATTATCCACCGGGTGTTTCACAATTTCAAGTAGGCGATAGAACTACAAGTTCAACTATATATTGTACTCAATACACATAAATTTTACCCATTTTATAAATCAATTTATTAATTCAAAATTTATAGCTTTTCTTGATAAGAACATTCCTTTCATGCTTCCTTAGTTACAAATTTCTTTCTATTATGACATCATCAGTTTACGTTATAAAAGCACCACTAAGGTGGGCATGATGTCTCACCATTCTGTATAGGCAGAGAGCATTTAGTTTACTTGCAAGGAAGGTGGATGGACAATATTTCCCTTCTATTCTTCTACATGGTTTTTATTTCTTCTATTAATCTACCAAGGGTATAACAAGGATCACTTCCCTTTTCTATGCTCCAGTTAAGTTCCAAGGTCAAATCTCCTTAATTATAGTTTTATGGTGTTTTGGTTGAGTCGTCTTATCAATCAACTTTTGATGAGAATGATGGTTCAAACACATCACAAAATTACTTTTATGGGAAGGAGATACAAATCAACACACCACATTTTGATTCTAAAGGAACAAGAGACATTCAACATAGAAAACACATTATTAATTTTTCTGTAAGAACTAGGAAACAATGAACCAACATGAATCACACCAAGATTTCAAAAATTCACTGAATAATTTCAAGCATCATTAAACATTCTTAGTGGGTCTCCACAAGTTTCATAAGAAATTTTCAAGAAAGGCTCATTAAAGAGGTATAATCTTACTTTTATGAATCTATTAAGGTTTAACAATTTTATTTTTTTGGTTTAGGATGGTAACATTTTACTCTCCTAATAACCAAAGAAGGTTTTCCAATCAATACTCATGTCCCCACAAGATAACACCAGCCAAGCAACCAGATGACAATGCAACTTTACTCCAAGGAACCACATCCACACTAAAAGGCATCCAATGCAATGGGGCAACCAAATAATTTACCAAATCATGAACTTAATAGCCAAGAGTTACAGTTTTTTTTAAAAGAGGAAGTACAATATAAGCACCATCGAGATTAACTATTAAGATCTACCCAACTAACATCTCTAAGAGAAAGGTCCAAAATACCCAAAGCATCCATAAGTGTTTCCAAGTAACCCAAAGATTAATAGGTCATAGAATGTTATTCATAGTAAAGGAAATTTAAGGTAAGGGTAAACTTATTTATAAGTCAAGAGAGTAAAAAAAGTACACTTAAATAAACACACTACCTGAAAGGCTTAAATCTATCCATAATTACCAAGATGCATACATTCCATGAGTCAAAACTTTCTATGATGCAACCAGGAACCCAAGATACAATTTAACATGCCATCGATGAAAATTCACTATCAAAACAAACACTTTTCCAGTAACATTTACAGTCAACCAAAGAGGCAATCCAATCCTAACAAAATCTAAAAGCCCATAATTAAACACTTCTACTCCGACGAGGGTCAAGCTCTTACCAGATTGAAATAGGATCACCACTACCGCTTTGTCAGACTACCCTCTAGACCACACTACACAACAAACTTTATTTCTAGCAAGGTCAAGTAACGAAAGGGTCACTCTAATATCTTAGACACACTCAAGGTTCTGTGCATCCATAACCAAGGCATGACTTTAAGCATCTAAAAGGACCTTCAAGACACCTAGGGTGTACCCCCATACGAAAATTGTCACCATACAAGAAGCATAGAACCAGCTCAACAACATGCAAGAAGGAAACCATATAACATTTAGCCAAGTAGCCAACAACATCATGAGCTCTGAGTCATCAATCAAATAAGGTCCAAGAAATATCGGCAATCAATAAAAGTGGCTAAGTAGCCGCATTGTAAAGTTTGAAAATTCTTGCAAGAATTATAAATAAATAAAAGATCCTCAGAGCTTCTTCAATCCAATCATAAAATAAGATGCTGGTCCTTGATAAAATACACAAGATTATGAATTTAAAACACAAAATTTAACACCACATTCACTCCACAACCTTTCATGGCCGCCAATAGGGGTACTCTGCTCGAGGTTAGTTCTAAGAACACATACACAGGATTGGGTCCTAAACAACACCCAAACTTAGTGTCCACTCTCTCATACGGGTAACAACATGGAAAACTGAAAACCAGACCCTCTTTCTTAACCACTCAAGGAAGAAAGCTCTAAACAAATTCTAATTAACTCTTCTCGACCCAGAACACAACCACTACTATCTAACCACAAGGGTCACATCTTATAACTCATCATTCCAACAACTCCAATAAGGAAGGGTCTCAACAAAGAGCTTAATGCATCATACAATTAAATCAAGTTTTAGGACTTGTAAAACAACACATTTTCAAAGGGAACCAAGTTTCCATTATACTAGAAGTTCACCAAAATCAATTACCATTCTTAGTTATCCTGGGTTTAGACAAAATGTCACTAACCAAGCACAACAACTCAAACAACTTATTATTTTATTATCATTTTAATTATGGCAGTTCAAATGAACAGAGTAATGTAATATTTCTTCATACTTATTTCTTCTTTCAATTTTCAAACAAGTTTGTTTTCTTAGACTCAAAAATGTGCTAGGTTTACAGTTCATGTCTCAAGTTTTCTAGTGTTCCCAATGGTCCAAGCTTTTGAACCATTGCTCTAATACCAAGTGTGATGCCCGATTAAAACAACCCTCTTGAGAACCATGAACAACCTAGTTTTAGTTAGAAAATTATGGAATAATTTATTTTTTATTAGGAGCTAACGACCAAGTCTTGAAGACAATTAAATTCAACTAATAACTTTTCCCATTATAATAATTACTAATTTCTCATTAGAGAGAAACAAGTGCAATAGGTCCACCCTAGCTCAATTCTCTCTAGGGATTAATTTAATCACTGATTACATTGACAATCTAGCTAAATATTTCCTAATTAAATTTTAGGGTTAAGGGACCCAAACCAATTAAATACCTAAGGTATTTAATTTCCAAAAGATCAAGATAAGAGCAGGGTTTAATTACAGTGAGAAAGGGATACATATTTAAAATCAATAGAGTAAGGTCTCACTTACCCACTCCCAGAACTCAATTAGGAGTGTCTACAACCAAGTTTCTAGGAAACAACTACCACTAACAGATTCTGAACAACTCAAATCAATAGGAACAAAATTCTCTTTTATTAACAATTCACAGAGGTCACAAGGTCCAAAACTTAGGTCTAGAAGTTTCAGTTAGGTTCAGGGAGTAATTTACCCCCATACCCACTCTCTAACATGATTAGAGTTTCAAATATATTTTTTCCTACTTAATGCTTCCAAAATTTCCCTAAACCATTCCCATTGGATAGGAAATTTTCTCACCTTTCTGGTGATATAAAGAAGTCCTCCTAACTCCTTGTAGAACTCAAGATATGACCGGGTGGAGTTCTTAGGTCAAATTTTCCCCAAGGGGACACGTGTCAAGAGGAGGGGAAAACCTTTTTGGCGGGTTGGCGGGTCATGGGGTGGCTCTAGAAAATTTTCCCATTGCATGGTGCAATTTCCATATTTCTCCAGCTCCACAGTCCCCGATGGACACGTGTCGAGCCCTGGTTCAAGCGAAAAGGGGTGAGGAATTGGTGGAGCGGCGGGAATTTAGAGGCATTTTCCCTACTTGAGCACAAAGTGCAATTTACATTCACACGCCCGCGAGACCGATGGGGAGACACATGTCATGCCCAGGTTGAACATGGGAGGTGGGGCGTGGAGGAACTTAAGGCATTTAGCCAGAAGGGAAAAAAAGGATCAAAGCCACGCGGAAACAGCGCATCTCATGAAAGGATAAATTCCAAGGAAAATTTCTTGAGCAGGGCCACAGGACAAAGGGAATTTTCACCAAAAGGGAACATAGGTGTTAAGTCCAAAAATCTCCCACACTTCCACCTAGCCATGTGTCGGCATGTGATTGGTCGTGGGTTAGCAGGGATGTGGAAAAAAGTGGGAAAATTTTCCCACGGTAAAATTTTCAAAAAGGACAAGTTTAAGATTTAGTCTGTCCCTCCGAGGTGCCATGTGGCAGGTCCCGATTGGTTGCGGGATGGCGGGGATGCAGAATTTTTGTGAAATTTTTCCAAAGTCAAAAATTAAAGTTAATAGTTAGATTTATTTTATTTTTGAATGCCAAATTGAAGTAAAACTTCAAATGGCCATAACTTTTGATAGGAAGCTCAAATTTGGGAAAACGAGGACTTTCTGGAAATATCTCAAGCCCTCTTTACATAAAAATCTGGAATTTGATCAATTTTAAGGAATTTGATGAAAATATCTGCGAGGGTTTTGTAAAGCAAACTGGTAATCTTTAACTTAGAAAATTTTGTTCAATTTTGAATTCTTATTTTCTCAACATGTTAATCAGACATGAAGACTTATTCTTGGATGGATTTAAGAGAGGTTTCAAGGTTCAATTTAGTTGATTGAGTTACAATTGATAATTTTCCATCTTTTGACAGCAAAACGGTTGTGCAAGTTCAAGTTGGATTTTTATAAAGTTCTGAGGATCCTTTCTTAAGCGTTAAGGTCAATTTGAGTTCCTTAGGACTTGTTACATCTAAATTTCAATATTTCATATCTTATTGCTTGGTGCAAGTTTGAACTACTCATTTCTTTGATAAATTTGATTGCCAAATTTGGAAATTAAAATAGAGATCAAACATTAAAGGTTCTTAAACATTTTTCCATCCTCCAAATGTGAAAATCCATTTCCTTTCTAGTCTAGTGCATTCAATTGATTCACTTACCATTCAATAGCAATTATTCAAAGCTCCGATTTCCAAATTCAACCCATTTATAGAGAATAAAACACTGTTTTTCCTTCATATGCATTCTTCATTCCAACAAAGATTTTATTCACAACAACAATTCAATTCCAACACAATCATGCAAGTATGAGAAGGTAAAGCATTCCTTTATTTATTTCTAGTAACAACTTTACAATTTTCTCTTTTCCATTTGATTTCTAAAATACAATATGCAATGCATGTAACATCCTTTCACATTTCTTTTCAAAACAAAGAGTAGAATATAACTCTTTACATTTCACATTTCAATCTTTCATCACCAATGCAAGCATATTTTTAGTTGTAAATATTTATACAAATCATCCACTTCAAAGTGGGAAGGATTACAATAAACTTGTTCAAAAGAAGGGACTGTCAAACTGTATTGTTCTTTTGCTCCAGGGCAACAACATGCTCATTTTCTCTTTTCTCCAAGTTGATCACAACAAAAGAGGGGGAAAGGCAATGCTCTCCACCCAACCAAGACATCCAATGAAAGGAGAATCCTTCCTTCATCATTGGCCCCCGAGCCCCAACCAAAGTACAATACTAGATGCAATTCAACCCATGGCAACAACTGCTTCCACAACACAACATTCTTTCACACATGCACATTTCAATATAAAACATAACTCAATACAAAACAACAGTTTACAACTACAATAGCAAACATTCAAATCACAACTCAGGCTTGATCATGCAAGCCAAAGGAGCAAGGACTATGGGGGAAGCTGCTTATGCCTCCCAATTGGGAATTGGGTATCCACATATAATCATATGCCAATATAATATACCATATCCCATAAAACTTATGCCCCCAACCCCTCCCTATGCCCCCACAAATTTTCCCTTATGCCCCCACAAGTAATAAATGTAAGCTATTTCTTTTCCATGGTGGATCGCAATCCCAAAACTCCCTCCACAATGAAACTGATGCCACTAGAATTCCCTTATGCCCCCCCACATGGATTCCCCATAGCCTTCTCCTACACCTTCCCTAAGGTATTCTACCCAACCAGCCAACAAAAGCAATAAAACATTCTCCATACACACAACACAACAAGAAAATAACAGCAATAAAAGAAGGAATAAACTCCTACCTCTCCATGTAAGAATTTTCTCCACACAACAAGCTTTGAATGTCAAAAATACAGTCCTAAAATAGCAGTTCCAAAGTATCAAATGCTCTCCAATATCCTCCAAATCAACAAGAGCTCTAATCACAGAAAAAATGTGCCCCAAGGATGAATGCAAAGAGGTTCAACAACCAAGCAACAATCTTCACCAAAGATTCTCCAAAGTAAGAGCTCCAATCACCAGAAAAATGCGCCCAAGGAAGCATGCAAAATGTTTCAACAACCCCAAAACAAGAAGAGAGTTTGAATTAAATAGAAGAGGGAGAGAAGAGGATGATGTGGATCCATGTAGGATGCCACATCAAACATCCACCAATTCAAACACAAAAGACAAAAATCCATTCTCCCAAGCACAATAAAGAGGTGGGTGAAAAATGACAAGTTACTTGCACACTCAAAAGAGCCCACACCTCAAGGGACAACAATTTAAATGAAATGTAAGAGAGTGCAATCCAAAACAAGCAACATGATGAATAAAATGCATTTTAAAAGTCACAAATCACATCTCCATCCATAAGTATGGTTGGTATATTAAATTTAGAGGTATGGGACAAGTTTTTCTTGTCCCACAAGCCTCCAAAAATAGCTCCCAAGGACAATTTCGAATTTTTCATGGAGGTGGAGTGTTTCATACTCCAAAACAGACTTAAACATACTCTTACACAAACCAACAACTTCCATTATTATTTTCCCATATCCCCATTTGATTTATTTAAATTTTAATCATATGATTCTCACATTAATCCACCACAACTTTAATTAATTAAAGGAAGGAATATATTACTAATAAAATACATACAACAATAAACATTTTACCACATTAATAAAATACACAAACCCATGGTCACATGTAAAGATGATCCCCCCATGGGAATCTCTAACAAAATACAACACACAAATAAAACAAGTTTCCATGGTGACCTTGTCGAATTCACCTAGAATTCCACTTTGGTTAGTCTCCAATCCCCCGATGTCTGTTGTGATATTTTAAACTTGCAAAACACAAATACCTCCTTTGGCCTCATGGCCATATCAGAACGTCCAAAATGAATATATAATAAAATCACAAAATCATCTATACATATGAATCACAACAATCACCAAGGCAATCAATGAAATCATTTACAATTTATATCGACAACTATATCATCATCAAATAATTTTTCCTTTTTTAGTTTACTCATAATCTGAAAAATCACAAGTCTGAATAACTTCCATTAAACATCCATGTCAATAGTATATCATCATCCACATGTGAGTGTCTCTAATAATCACCTTGCATTATATATAATCAAATCCAACAATAATCCAGGATATGACATCTAACACCATACTAAATCAAAACTATTAAAATGTCTGTCATATAGTCTACAGTCTTATTCTTCCTTCTTAAAATGTATGATTTTGGAAAGGATAGAAAACTGCATTCTCATTTTAATGTTTGATTGAAGAAGGAAAACATTTAAAGCTAGCATGAAATGAATTCAATGTTTTATTGCATGGCAAAAGAGATAGTTTATTCTCTATTTCTGGAAATGTATAAGTTCTTTTAATTCACTGTATACTTTGTAAAATTCCTTAATCAAATGTTCAAATAACCCTGTAAATAGATAAAATACAAATGTAATATTAAATTGAATTTAGTTTGATAAAAATGACCCCAAACAGACTAAAAACTCATAAGAAATCTTTAAGAAACCTTTCAATTGAACAAAGGAAAATTTTGCAATCTTTTTCTGTCAATTGTTGGAAAAATTCAAATTGGAAATCAATTGAGCAAATTTACCTTCCTAAAACATCCTAAATCCTTATTAGAATAATCCTCCATGTCTGTTTGGCATGATGAGCGAAGGAGGAGATCAAATTGAACAAAATTTTATAAGTTAAAATTTACAAGATGGATTTTTAAAATCCTTGTAGAATGTTTTCTTAAAATTGACCCCTTAAACTTTATCAAAATCTAAAATTTATGATTCTTGTGCAAAGAGGGCGTCGAGAGCTTTATAGAAAGTCCTTGTTTTCCCAAAACTAAGCTTTCTATTGAACGTTATAGCCCTTTGAAGTTTTCCTTCCCTGGGTAGAAAATTTTGGGAAAATTTTCCCTGGCGGGCCTGCAGCCCAAAATTTTCCCTTTTGAAACTTAGAAATTTTTTTAAAAAATATTCTTTGGGGAAAATTTTTAAAATTCCCCGCCGCCCCGCAGCCCATCGTAGGTCGGCACGTGTGGCACGGCGAAGGGACAGAACCCTCGCAAACTTGGTCGTTTTAGAAAGTTTTTGGTTTTAGGGAAATTTTAATAAAAATTCCCGCGGCCCCACACTCCCGCCCTAGTTCTCGGAAAAATCCCCTCCACGGATGCGCGGCTCGCGCATGCTTTTACCCCTTTCCCCCTCCGAGGTGAATTCTCCCAAAAACCTCTGCCGCCCCGCCCTTCCCTAATTTCTCTCCACCGCTTTGGCTTGTTGACCACCATGTGTCCTTGGCGGACCAGCGGGGGTATGGCGCATGTTGGATTTTTACCCCGCGTAGGAAGAAAATTTCAAAAGTCTCTCACGATCTGCCAACTGGCATTTTTTTGGGAAAATTTTCATCCCTGGGCCCGCCGCCCATAACTTGAGTTTTATGAGGAGTTAGGAGGACTTCTTTATATCAATGGAAAGGTGAGGAAATTTCCTATCCAATGGAAATTATTTAGGGAAATTTTGAATGTGTTAAGTGTGGGAAAAATCAAGTTGAAACTCTGATCCTGTTAGAGAGTGGGTATGGTGATAAATTACCCTCTGAACCTAATTGAAAACTTCTAACCCTAGATTTTGGACCTTGTGACCTCTAATAATTGTTAATAAGGGAAAATTATGTTCTAGTAAACTAGAATTGTTCTGGAACCTGTTAGTGACAACTATTGTCTCGTAACCTGGTTGTAGACACTCTTAACCGAGTTCTGGGAGTGGGTAAGTAAGACTTTACTCTGATGATTTTAAATATGTTTTCCTTTCCCCACTGTAATTAAACCTTGCTCTTGACTTAGATCTTGTGGAATTAAATACCTTGGGTATTTAATTGTTTTGGTCCCTTAACCCTAAAATTTTAATCAGAGAATATTTAGCTAAAATGTCAATATAGTCAGTGATTAAATTAATCCCTAAGGAGTTTTGAGCTAGGTGTAGACTTATTACACTTGTTGCTTTATATTGTGGAATTAGTAATTATTATAATGGGAAAAGTTATCAGTTGAATTTAATGGTCCTTGAGGTCATGGTCATTAACACTTACAAAAAATTATTCCATAATTTTCTAACTAAACCTAGGTTGTTCATGGGTCTCAAGTGGGTTGTTTTAGCGGGTGTCACAACTTGATGAAATTCTATGAGGTTTTGGAGAATAGTTTAATAGGTATGGTCATAGTATGAGTCCTCTTGAGTTAGTTGAAGGTTTTAATGAGGTAAATAATGTTCCATATGATGTGATACATGTGTTTAACTATCTGCATTATGTTATCATGGTTAGTTCATGGGTTGGTATGGATTAGTTAGGTCTTTCTAGTCCAATTTCTAGTCTAGAGCTTGGACTATGACTTGAAGGTATACATTTGGGAGCTTATCGTTACTATCAACACATGGTATAGGTATGGTGATATATTTCATGGAATATGTGAGGATTTTTAGGTTATTTATCAAAGGTATAGTGCATATATGAGGTCCTTGGGAGGCAATAAAGTGAGAAGAAGGTATGCTTTGACTTGGGTAAGTGAGATTGGTTATAGATTTTTAGACCTATTTGAGGAAGATTATGAGTATGTAAAGTTATATAATGTCTTCATGATGTGTCATGGAAATTTTCAAGTCAAAGTGAAGAATATTTTTAAGGATACATCAGGTTTATTAAATCCCAGCTTTCTAGAGTATGATCTTGTGCTAACAGATTGACCTTATAATGCTCATTGTGAACAATATGATTTACATGGGGGCCTGATCTCTTTGGCAAAGCGTTTTATGTCATCTATGAAAATTTCACAAAAATAATGAGGTGGTTTTATTGTTTGTTTTTTATGTACGATCATTAAGAAGATGAGTTGGTTTGAAACCCTAGCTCAAAGTGACTTGGACAAAAAGGAGCATACTAAACCAATTTTTCTTTTTTTTTTCTAAATTTGATTATTTAAGGTTATAGAGGACTCATACATATTTAAATAAAATTGTATTAAATCATGTGGTTATATATCGAACCCACTCATAAAGTTTAGTTTCGAATATGTTTAGTTTGTGGACAAGTTTCCCAAAGAAGCTATGAAATAAATTGACATAGTTTTTATCCAAGGATTCATTCTAGATGTCCATGATAGTTTCATATCATGGTTGAGTTAATAAATGTAAAATTTTTCCCTATTTATGAATGTTGGTTTTTTGGGGTAGTTAAGTAGTAGTCTGTGCTAAAAGTTTATTTTCATGAGATACATGTGGAGTTAAGACTTAGTTCAAGTTGTGTTGTGATCCTGGTTTATAGATATTTTCAATGACATATCAAAATTCAGATTTGGATAATTTATGAGCAAGTTATGACATGTTCTTTGATGGTAAATTATGAAGGATGTTTGGTTTAACATGGTCTTAAGGAGCTTCATAAGGTCAGTGATTGTTCTGAAGTTATTCATGTTAGTTGAAGGTTGTTGAGTGTTTTAAAACATGTATAAGGGTGTTCCAATATTTTTTAAGAAAGGAAATTAGTTTTAAGGTGATGGAGTATGTTATACTTAAGCTTGGTTATTAAGTCTTAGAAGCCTAAATGACCAGTTTCATAGATGGCCCACAGTGGAAAGCATTCCACTTGGATTTGGTAGGAAATGTAAGGTGTTATGGAAGGAGTATTAAACTATATTTCTAATGGTGTATGGTTTTCTTCTTGATGACAAGTTTTGATAGGTCATCCAACTTAGTTTGTGAAGAAGAAGGTTTCTTGTTTTCGGGAAAGATTACTCGGCTAGAAGATTGAGGTAGATGATGCATGTTTTGAATTCGATGATGTTTTACATCAGTTTTAGAGTGAAAAAGGATGATTTTTTCTCCTATTGAAGGAATTTTGAGGTCTTGAAAGTTACAACAAGCGTGCAAAGTAGTTGAGTTCCCAAAACTTCTTTCTCGGTAGCTTAGTTTGGTGAAGAGGAAAGTAAGTTTGGTTTACATGTATGGATTTTTCATAATATCTATAAATAATGGACATGATCTAGAGGTGAGGTTATTTCTAATTATTGGTTACATGCCATATTTGATGTGTTTTGGTAAGATCACGAAGCCCATAGATGAAGAATTCTTCCTAAAACAGTTGTTTTAAGAAGAATATGTGCCTTCTTGGTTATGTTATGAAGTATTTGATTGGTGAAAGATAATGTAAAACCATGAATAGTGGTGTTATTTCATATTTGACATGTGTTAAGAATTTGGGAGCTTTACTAATCATGTGATGAGGTTTGTGGTATTTGATGATCCAAATGATGGGGTTTTAAGTTATTTTTAGTTTGTTTGGTGCATTTGAGAATGGTTGACCTAAATGGGTCCTTGATATAAATTTAAATAAGTGTAATGTTATTTTTTTGTGTTATGTTGGTATATTTAAATGATTATTACCAAATTTTCTTATGTTTATGAGATGAGAAGGGTATAAAGTGCATGGTTAAGCTCAAATTTGAACTGGTTGAACTAGATGGAAAAATGCAAGCTAGATGAAAGTTTGAGAGATGTTTAAGGGAATGAAGTCATAGATAAGTATGAGTTTTAAAATAGGAATATTTATGAGGATTATGTGTGTAAAGGTTTGAATAAAAATCAGTTCATGAAAGAAGAAGATAGAGAGAATTGAAGGAATGAGGGTTTGAAGAAGGTGTGTGAGCTAAATTAGTGATCTTCATCAGTTGTTATAGCAACAATACTCAGATATCTTAATTTTAATATGGGTTAGTATATTTTTTATCATCTAGGGGGTTTTATCTTCTTTATGGAGAGGGTGACTCACTAAATTAAGGGTTGGTGCTCCTTGTAGGGTTCATGCTCTACTAAACTAGGGGTTGGTGCTCCTTGTGAAGTTGTTGCTTCACTAAATTTATTTGACTTCTATAATATAAGAAAAGGTTAGGTTTATTCCCCCAAAGATCTTATTTGTGCCATATTCATCCTCCACAATGAATTAATATTTTATCGTTTCTCTCTTTTTTTATCATTTCTCGTTTTTTGATCATTTCTCGCTTTTTGATCATTTTTCGTTTTTTTATCATTTCTCGCTTTTCTATCATTTGTCACTATATGAAACCCCCATAACTATATCCATGATCAAGGCCATTGGAATTCAAAATCAAGGCATATCTATCCTCCCCTAAAAAAGTACCAGCCCTATCAAACAAGCGGTTGTGGTAGTAAATGCTCAATTGTAGAAGAGAAGAGGAACAACTTTGGAAGCTATCGAAACCAAATGGTTTTGGTTTTAGAAAAAATCATTTCGAAAGATACTAGAATACTACTTCAGGTAGTAAGAAAATATCCATGGGCATAATAGATATCATTATTTGTATATAGGATGATAGGATTGAGTTTAATTGGCCCTAAGTTCTTATCGAGAAATTCATCAAAAATGTGAAGAAGATAAAAGAAACTTGGGGAAATGTATTCATGTATTAATTAATAGGTTAGATCACTTAACCTAGATCTTACGTTATTTAGGTTAACATTAACCTTAACCAATATCACACTAGAATATGCCAAAAACACCGCCAATCACTTTGTAAAAGTGTGACCGATGAAACATGAAATTGCAACCAATAAGAATCAACCAAAATAGATTCATTAATAATACGGAGTCCCAAAAGTTGGGATGTTACATATGTTTAAGGGATAATTGTAAATTAATCAATCATGTGTTCAATGATTAATCTTATAATTATGTTGGCAACCTATTGTTACGTTAAAACGAAAGAGAGTCATAACGAATATTATCTTACTTATGGAATTATCATCATTATCAAATGATGCATAACAAACTAAGTGTACTTAAGGGAATTTTTTTAATGATGTACTTAGTGTTGATAAATAACATAAGACTTATCTGTTGACTTAGATAACTAGGATGATATAATCGGTTTATATGACACAAACAGTTTATGTCTTTCAATAATAGTGATATGTAATCACGTGGTTAAGTACCATCTATGTATGACCAAGTCAAGATGGTATGAAAGAAGTAAAAAGGTACTTTGTGATCACTTGAATCATCACAAATGTGCTTATCTCGTCTTAAGAAACTAAATAATTTTAGTATATTTAAAATGGACATTAATGAATGCTTAAGTTATTAAACAATGAACTTAATAAGTAAGAATGTAAAGAATCGATACTATGAATGATATTTTTGTGTGGTGAATGGAAAGGACATGTTTTATGTGGCTTATGTGTAGTCACGAAACACGGCTATCTATCGTAATTCCCTAAACTATGGTCATACTAATACAAATGACCAAGTGCATTGTCTATCACCACTTCTTCTTTTAAACTATGTTATTCCTAGGAAGCTACACTAAGAGGATACCCATAGTTATTTGTACCTTTAAAAAGGTTTAACCAAATGATATATTGAGTATATTGGCTCATAATGAGTGTTTGAGGGGGATCGAGAGATCTGAAAACCCTTGCAGTTGCACATGGTTATCATAGATTATCTAGTTAGATTATAAACATTAATTAATGTTAGATTAATCTATTGTAATCTATTAAACATTGAAGGTGTCAATATAATTAAATATTGCTGGAGTAACTCATTGGTTGTTGTAAATGATGTTATTGATTTTAGTGTTGAATAACTTAAGGGATTTATAACTCACGTATGTTGGAATTTAATGGCTGCATATTAAATTCATTGAAGGAATTAACAATAACTAATGAGTTCATACAAAAATTTCCTAGTTGAGAAGCGTAATAAAGATGTGTTACCAACCAAGTGATTCTTATGAGGATATCTCTACTTATTCACCACCACATCAAAAGATTATAATTCAACTTTTAATACTAGTTGCAATAACAATCTGAGATGATTCTACACTAGTTAAGTAGTAAGGTTGCACCTATTTTATCTAGATGGAGCAATAAAATTATAAGTACCCATGATGATAATATTTATATATCTATAAGAATAGGAACAATTAGGATAAATCATAAGTTTTCTTGTATAAATCCTTCTTTGGATATCTCTACTTCCCCACAACAATCTAGGATAGATCTTAAGGCCACATCTCTATCTATCATCCATGATGATGATACTTACATTATCCGTGATGGTCCCGTTGATTTGCATATTGACCAATCTAAACTTCCTTCTCATATTGGATAACATTTTCCCATGATCAACAAAATCATATCCTAAATAGGACTTAACTTACTAGATTTGCATGTATAATGTTATAACCCATGCTTCTACCTAGTACATTCATCGTATATAATCTACATGCATCATTATATGAAAACTTATCCAAAACAAGGTCGTATATGTGAATATCACTTTGTTATTTTCTAGAAATATGTTTCTAGCATGCCTCTACATTCTTGATGAAGGTTTCATTTCCAATATGTTTTCATGAAATTCTTATACTTTCCTAGTCATCCAATTCTATATCTCTTCAATAAAAATGGTTTTCACAAATCACTCAAAATAATACTAAAATCACTCATTTCAACTCAAAGCATTTTAATTATGTTATTTATAATAGGTATAACCATATTGATATTTCTATTTTCATATGAATCCCATCAAATTTCTACATGTAGAACGAAATATTTAATCCCTACACCTCATTAACCATTTCAGGTTTCACATTTACACTTGATTATTTCTAATTGACGATGTCTTCCTAGGTCTTCTCCTACACATAGCACTCATGGTTCTACCTTGAATAGCTCTTCTTTAAGGACTTTTATGGAATCCATCACTATTACTATACAATTAAAATTTAAGACACATCCTTTAGCTCAATTGAGTCCACACTTCCATCATCCATGATAGCTATTCAACCCCTTTAGAAGGTTCTTGTTTGATATTTTTCATTCTCTCCATATTTTTCGTATATAGCTATGCATTAAAAATTAAAAAAACATTCAAATATTTATAAAAATATTAAACCAATAACCATGCATTTTACTTCAGTTTTTAGCACTTACATTAGACATATTGTGTATCAATTTTTTTGTTGATAGCATGATTTATTCTTTACGCAAGTGCATTTACTTGGTATATTGAGCTATATGTAGGGAACCAAAATTGATACATGCTTATAAGAGAACTTAATTATTCTTACATTTTTAATCTTTATGGAAATCCATCCATTTCATATAGGTGTTATTGTTCCATTATAACTGCTTTCTCCTTCCTCATTTATACTCATTTATATACATTGTGTACTTGTTATTTTTAGACTAATAAGACTAACACACATGTATTGTGCAGCGTTGACATGTCAACACTAAAATTTTCCTCCGTAATTTCTATTTCATTAATGTGTGTATTAGGAATAGGATGTTGTTAAGTATAATTAGTAGTAGCGTCGATAGGAAAAAAACGGTGATGCTTGGTATGACATTACCAATAATGTATATTACGGTAATAGTCAAAAGTACATTAGGAATGTTGTGGTAAAAGTAAATATTTGTCGTAAGTGGTTCGTTAATATTAAAATGTCAAAGTTAGGGTAAGTAGAGAAGTAGGGTCTACATGATTAGGAATTAGAAATATTATATTGGTAATAAGGACAAGGAGTGAGGTCATAAATATTTTGTGTATTTTATTTGTAAAAAGTATAAAAATGTGGAACCCATGTGAAATGATAAGGTTTATCTTATCTTAAAAGATAAGCTTACATGTACAAATAAGAGTTAAGGTATGGAATATGATTCGTCAGAGTAGATTTCTTATCCTATCTTAGAGATAAGATGGATAATCTTGGAAGTTCTATAAATAGAGAGGCCACCCCCCTCATTTAGCATAGAAGGAAGTAGTGAGAAATATTGTATGAGTAAGTGTGTAAAGGAAGCCATCATTTTGAAGGTGTGTTAAAGAAGCCATTAAGAGGTGTGACTATGAAGTTTATCCCATAGTTATTGTTGGAAGGCAAGTAAAGTTAGTAACACTTGAAGTACCCCATGGGTGAGATTGTAAAAATTTCATGTTGATATTATAATTTACACTTTGATATTTCAGATTTATCATCATTCCTTCTTATCATAGTCTATGGTATTCTTGTGTTATGTTTGTTGTTGTATTTCCAAATTACATCCACCAAAATAAAAGTTGTGCATTAGTAAATAATCATAACACGAGGAGTTCTCGATGAAGAATTATCATAGGGCCGGATTGGTGATGACATTTTGGTTTCGTTTCGGGACCATTCCTCGTTCTTGGATTTTACGGATAGATATTCCCACTTAGTCGAAAAACATTTGGAGGGTAACCTTGGTTTTACTGTGCATAGTAGTTACCATGGTAAAGTCACTTTTACCGTGAATAGTATTTACCACAAAGAAAGTCACTTTTTACCGTGAATATTATTTACCGCAGTAACTTCACTTTTTACCGTGAATAGTGTTTACCACAGTAAATTCATTTTTTACTGCAATAAGTCAAGTTTTACCATAGTTTACCATGGTAATTTCTATTTTACTGTAGAAAGGTGTAAAGTCACTTTCTATTATAGTGATTCCAATTATTTCTTCACATAATTCTTGTTGATTGTACTTGTGTGGGTTGGTATTTCACTATGATTACTTTTGAAAATGGGGAAGATTCCTATTTTTCAGCCCAATCTATTGAAGATTCTTCCTCTTTCATTCAAGAGTTTAGACGATCTTGTATTTGTAATGGCCTTATAAGAAGGGAACAATGGACTGAATTTTTTCCTACCTTTTTGGATGGTTTAGCCCTTAGGTGGTTTGAAACACTAGGTGATAATATGAAAAACTCATGGGATTTATTAACTGAAAGTTTTCTTGAAGAATTTGGTGAAAAATAGAAATATGTAGATCTCATGATCAATATCACAAAGCTATCCCAAGGAGAGAAGGAGAAGATAAGGGATTATCATGCTTGTGTTCTAGAGCTAAGGAGGAAGCTCGATGCCCAAATCCGGAAGGAAGGATTAGCGGATGGGTTGATGAATGGCGTGGATAATATTCTTTGTAAGCACTTCATTCTTGGGATGAAGCCAGAGATCGACAATGAGTGAAGTATGACCGCCCAACAACCCTCCTGAAAAAGCAAAGGAGATTGCAAGGAAAAGAAGAAAGCATGGAAGAAGAGCCCAAAGAAATTGTTGCTAAAGTAGAGCCTACACAAACACCTTTTGTCCAAAATCTACAACCACTCTCGGTGAGCACAAATCTTTCTCCTAGTACATCTACTGAGTATGAAGATCTTCTCAAGAAGATGGGCCAACTAACTATTAATCTTCTTCAAGGAAAAGAATTTAGTTCTCAGGGAGGAGATAGAGGTCCAAAAAGAAATATTTTTGAATTTGTATGTTATGGTTGTCATAAAAAGGGTCATTATAAGTATAATTGTATAGATAGAGCTTCTACATCCGGTATAAGAGATAATGATAAAGGAAAAGCACCTGTGAATTCTTTTGATATAGTAGATAAGAGCATAAATAATGGATCATATGTGTTTGTAACATAAAGAAAGAAAGAAAAAGATAACCAAGATGGAAATGATCCTAAGAAGATGAAAGGAGAAACTAATAAAAAACATAGGAGAAGAAAGTTGGGTGTGCAGGATTTTCTGATTTCACGGGGACAAGGACCATACTCCATCTTAGAAGATCTCCAAAAAGGCCTCGTAAATATTACATATGGTCAACTCTTGGCTATGTATTTTGAGAAGAGGCGGGAGCTGCGAAGTGGAATCAATGCTCGACGAAGGAAGGAGGTTGAGGTCCCCATTATGGAGGCATAGGCGGATCCCTACACTCCACAAGTTGTGGTATTATGTAATGGTATTTCAATTCATGATGTCTTAGTTGATGGAGGTGCTACTGATTAATGTAATGACCAAGTCTATAATGAATATATTGGATTTAAAAATTGATCGTCCCTCAACAATTATGTTAAGGTCATTAAATAAGGGAAAAACTAAACCGAAAGGTGTTGTTTAAAATGTGGCAATATCTTTTATGGGTGTTGTATGTGTGGTAGACTTTTAGGTGATGAAAAATGGTATTGTTACGTACCCAATGTTGTTAGGAAGACCATGGCTAAGGAGATTTCATGCAAGAAACTACTAGAATGAAGGCTTCATGACACTTGGACATGGCGAGAGAGAGGGTGAAGATAAGCGTGATACCTCGGCATCATAAGATAGAACCTGTGGATTCAAGCGATAAAACTGATGACTGGACATCGTGTGATTACTCTAGTACTAGTGAAGTGGACAAAGAAGATGAAGAAAGTGAGGTTGATGTTTCGGTCATGGATATCCTTCCAGTCACACCGACTCATGAACCCATAAAATTATCTGAAGAAGAAATTGATGATTGTCTCCAACAAATAAAGATTGGTGATGCTATGATGGAGAGTGAGAAGGAATGCTACCTCCAGCTCTTTCAAAGGTACATACACCTATTCACTTTTGATTACAAGGAACTCCATCAAGTAAGTTGGGTAGAACATTCTATTGAGCTGGTAGATGGTGCTAAGCCCATAAAGCAAATGCCATATAGAATGAATCCTAATTTTTCCAAGATTGTAAAAGAAGAAATAGATAAGTTGTTTGATGTAGGATTCATATTTGCTATGGAGAATTCAGAATGGGTTTCTCCCATTGTGATCTCAATAAAAAAGAATGGGAAGCTACGCATTTGTCCTGATTATAGGAATCTCAATAAGGAAACAAAGAAGGATCATTATCCTCTTCTATTCTCACATCGAGATCTTGGACGAAGTAGGCTGGCCCAGAGTGCTATAGTTTTGCTTTGATGGATATAGCAGATACCACCAAGTTTGTATAGCAGAGAAAATCAATTTAAGACCACGCTCACCACTCCTTGGGGAACGCTTTTCTTATAGAGTTATGCCTTTTGGGTTGTGTAATGCTCTAGAAATGTTCCAGTGTTTGATGAATAGGGTGTTTGAACCCTACATTGGGAACTTCATCAGAGTATTTTTGGATGATTTTTACATCTTTGGGAGCAAGATGGACCACCTGCACCAGATGGAGATAACATTTCACAGGTTAGATGAATCACAAGCCTCACTAAACCCTACAAAGTGTGTCTTTGGATGTTCTAAAGGTGTTTAGTTCGAGCATGTTGTATCCAAAGATGGTATTGGTATTGATCCTGATAAAGTTTCAAAAATTAAAGAGTTACCATTTCCTATGAATAGAAGTAAGTTGAGATAATTTTTAGGCCATGTGGGTTACTATAGAAGGTTCATCAAGAATTTCTCAAAGATTACACAACCACTAACCTAGTTATTGAAGAAGGATGTTACTTATGAACCCGAAATAAGGTGCATGAAGCTTTTGAGCAATCAAGGAAGCCCTGTCTTCACTGTTTTAAAGAATCCAAATTGGAGCAAGCCATTCATTGTGCATACCGATGTCTCGATACATCACTAAGAAGTATTCTGAGCCAAAAGGATGAAAATGGGAATGATCATCTAGTTTACTTTGGGAGCAGAAAAAAATGAGCAAGTCTTGAGGTAAATTAAACTGTAATGAGAAAAAGAGGCTCTAGCTATCATTTTTGTTGTAAAGAAGTTTAGAAATTACTTGTTAGGGCAGAAATTTATAGTTCTAACAGATCATAAAGCTCTAAAATATATTGTAAATAAGCCTAACCCATCAGGGAGGATAGCAAGATGAATAATTTTGCTACAAGAATTTGAATTTGATATTATAGATAGGCTAATAAAGAAGCATGTCAATGCAAATACACTCTCTCGAGCCTATGATGGTTTAGGTTCATCTTGTGATGATGATGATTTCCCAGATGCAAAGATTGTTATCCCTCGACACAATCCCTAGTGAATACATAGATATTTGGAATTATCTAAATGAATTCAAGTTTCCTAATGGTGTCAATGCAAAGACTAAGAGGAAGATTACTCCACCGATCGTCCATATTCTATTTTGCATGGAGTATTATTTCGAATAGGACCTCGATGGACAAAGACAAAAGGGTAGTTGGATGTGATCAAGGGAAGGAGAAGATAGAAGAATTCCATAATGGTACATGTAGAGGACACTTCTCTGGAAAACTTATAGTAAGAAGGATCTTGGATGCGAGTTATCACCGCCCACTCTTTTTAGAGATTGTTATAATTATTGTAAGATATGTGATATTTGTGAAACACATGGTAACCGTAAGACTTCATCAGCTCCATTATGCCCTATTCTTCCACTTGGTCCCTTTGAAAAGTGGGGAATAGACATTGTAGGTCCATTGCCAACTACTCCACGCCAAAATAAGTATATTGTAGTTTCCAAAGATTACTTAACCAAGTGGGTTGAAGCTAAGACATTGAAAACAAATTCCATGGATGAAGTGGCGAGGTTAATATATGAACCAATTATCACCAAATTTGGTTTCCCATTAGAAATTGTAACAGATCAAGGAAGCCACTTCATTAATGAGGTGGTAGAATTCCTAGTCAACAAGTTTTCTATTAAGCACGTGAAGGAAACAACATACAAGCCAAGCACAAATGGATAGGTGGAACGAACAAATTTTTGTTGTGTCAAATTCTAGCAAAAGATGTAGCCTTGTAGGTACATAAGTGGGATAAAAGGATTCATGCAAAGCATTGTGGGCATATATGGTAACATCAAAGTCAGCAATAGGATACTCCCATTTCGGTTGGCTTATGGCATTGATCCAGTTCTTCCTATTGAGTTTGATGTTTCCCACCGTGAGAGTTATGAAAAATGAAAGGATAGATGAAAGTGATTCAAGAAAAGTCATAAATATTTTGTGTATTTTATTTGTAAAAAGTCTAAAAATGTGGAACCCATGTGAAATGATAAGGTTTATCTTATCTTAAAAGATAAGCTTACATGTAAAGATAAGAGTTAAGGTATGGAATATGATTCGTTAGAGTAGATTTCTTATCCTATCTTAGAGATAAGGTGGATAAGCCTGAAGTTCTATAAATAGAGAGGCCACCCCCCTCATTTAGCATAGAAGGAAGTAGTGAGAAATATTGTATGAGTAAGTGTGTAAAGGAAGCCATTAAGAGGTGTAATTGTGAAGTTTTTCCCATAGTTGTTGTTGGAAGGCAAGTGAAGTCAAGAACACTTGAAGTACCTCATGGGTGAGATTGTAAAAATTTCATGTTGATATTATAATTTACATGGATATTTCAGATTTATCATCATTCCTTCTTGTCATAGTCTATGGTATTCTTGTGTTATGTTTGTTGTTGTGTTTCCAGATTATATCCACCAAACTAAAAGTTGCGCATTAGTAAATAATCATAAAGCACGAGGAGTTATCGGTGAAGAATTATCATAGTGCCGGATTGGTGATGACAGACATCTATTATTTACTACTTTCATTCTTGTTTATCACATTTTGATCATCTTATTTGTGATGCATATTTTCTAGTTGTGTGTTATTGATTATTTTCTTCATTTATTGTGGCCTAAATTTCATGGTTGTCTTGTGACATTGTGGGTGTCCCATGTTTGTGGCTTTATCCCTCTTTGATGCTCTTATTTAAAGGCCTACAAGATTTGATTGTCATGCTATACCATGGGTGTCCCATTTTTATAGGATATAAGACTTTGTCTAACTTTGTATGCCATTTTCTGCGCATTGGATGTATTGTTGTTGTTCATTTTTGCTTCTACATACATTGTTATTACTAGTTGCTCTATCTTCTACTGTCGGTTTTCAATTATAATTTTTTTTTGTATACACCATGGTTTCCACCATGCATGAACACATTTCCTTTTTTAGGTACAAGTTCTCTTAGGTTTCCATTTCTTTATCATTATACATAACTTCTCAAACATTTCCTTTAGCACTACACATTCATTTTCTTTGAGCCACATGCTCAACAAGGTCTTCACACATGCTTGAAAAGAGGGGGAATCTATCTAGGTGTATTCTACATTTTTAGTAGATACAAATAGAGTTTTTGTGGTAGATGGCGGTAAAAATAGGGTACAAGAACCCAAATATGCATTCATAGAGTGAAATTTTGTAAAATCAACATATGGTCTAAACCCTAGACTTAGGTCAAAAATGTATGCATAGTTATAACCTACCACATGATATTGGAGTAGAAAGGAGCATTTCTAAAATTTAACTATGGAAAATTTTCATATATTGAAATAGAAAGTAGTGTTGCTAAACTCTTACCGTGATGTACTATGACAAGTTCCACTTCATTGTTGGATACTCCTTCATTTCCACATTCTACATCGAGTTATAGGTACTTTTTTTTTTTTTGAACACCCGTGGAGGTGTCAACTCTTCCATTCCGTGAATCATTCTCAATGAAGTCAACATCCCTACTAATGACAATCATCTTAGTAACATGTTTATACAACTTATATGCTTTGGATTCTTCATTGAAATGACGAAGATGTAATTTTCTCTTGTATCATTGATTTTTTTCTTTTCTCCTTTAGAACAAATGTATATTCCATAAACATAAATATTCTAAGGTTTTTCACACTCTATTTTGTTTTTTCACATACCTCTTGAGGAACCTTTGTGAGACATATATTTAGCAAATATATTTTCGTTGCAAACATTTCACCCCAATATTTATTAGTATTTCTTTGGCTCTCGTCATTCTTCTCATCCAAACCACTCTTTTTTTGTGTACACCTATTTGTAAATTGTTTTTCAATGCCTTCATACTTGCAAAAATTTAGAAATTATTTGGAGATATATTTTCCTCTCTTTTATGAGGACCTTAATGAAGTGTTTTCGTTGCTTCTCTATAAGGGCCTTAAGTTTTTGAATTTCTCAAACAAATTATACTTATGAATCAACAATTAGAAACACTTGTTTCTGCTATAGTCATATATCAAATTCATAAAATATACATTTTTTTCTAGAGTGGGGATTTGCATTAGACCACATAAATATGATTGCACCGGCTCCAATTGTCCTCTTTCCCTTCAAGACTTTCGTGATTGAAAGGGTTGACTATTTTGTTTTCCTAAAATGCAATCCTCACATATGTTTTCACGCTCTATAATAATCAGTAGCCTCTTAAACATATCGTTTTTTACGAAAGACTTAGTGTGAAGGAACTTAGATGCCCATACCTTATATGCTAAAGTTTGTTTGAATCCTTGGTGAAAGTGTTGAATTATTCCTTCTAGAATGTAGCCCCAAACTAATCCGTACGCTTAGAACGTGCTGCTTCAAATTTTGAAGAGAAATCAAAGTGCATCCTAAGAGGAAATATGCAGTTTTTTTTTGTCATTTATATATCTCAAACCGAATTTTTACTCCCATGTTTATTATAAATTACGTACTCTCCATTCTCCATCATCCTTTTTACTCGCATGTTTGTTATATCCTTTTGGGTCATAATAGACATCCTGGATTTTTTTATCAGCGTGTTTTTTGTGAATGGTTAGAATTCATTCACTGAATATTCTTAACAATAAAAGAAAATAAATTATTACTACCAATCATTTGATTTCTATAGCCATTGTCTAAATACCAAACATCACATTTACTATTTTCAGCAATATTGCACATAATAAAGAAATTTAGGTTTTGTTCAAATTTAGATAACTTTTCATTTTCTACATTTGCATTGTTCCTTGACTGGTCATGCTATCTTTTGTTACATTCACTTACAAAAAGTCCATACTTATGATAGTAGTACCACTAGGCATTTATCTTTTCATACCTTTGGTTTGAGTTGATGCTCATTTCCTTATCTTGAAAGTCTGATTGTGAGTTACTTTCTCCCTCTTGGTTGTCTCGAGATTCCTCTTTCAAAGTAACTTCTCATTCATCCTCTAACTCTAGGATTTCTTCCTATGTTGTCTTTTCCTCCCCTGCCGTCTTACATTGGTATAAGCTTCAATATATTTTTTCATAAAAGAAGGGGTTTATTTGTTAAACCTCATCTCATTGGTTTGTAGTGAACCCATTTTTTTATGAACTATTATTTGGGACAAGGATTTGTGGTCCTCAATTTCTACAACAATTGGGCCATATCTAATAGGGAAGATTATAAGTATTTTCTCAACAATCCTTTCATCTTCAATAGTCTTTCCATTAATTTTTAACTAATTTACTAACCTAAAAATTATAGTATGAAAACCATATGTAGATCCAGTCTCCTTTATTTGTAGTGTTTCAAACTCTCTTGTAAGTAATTGGCGTTTTAATAAATTCACCTTCTCTATCTCTTTATATGTTATTTTGACAATATCCCAAGTTTCCTTTGGTTATATATTGTTATTCTAGGAAAAATGGGTTCTTCCATTATAGCTTCAAAAAGAATGAGAGCTTTTACATTTTTCATTATAATCTCCTTGGCTGGAGTTTTTGAGCATTCGATCGGCTACATAGGTTTTTGGTCACACATTTTTAAACCCACTTAAAACAAGTTCCCAAAAATTATTAGGTAGCAAAACAATCTTTATTTTCTCTAACCATAGATCATAGTTTTTACCATAAAAATTTAGAGGTTGGTGTAATGTCTTGTTATCATTTCCGCAATTAAAAAAATGTATTAAAATGTTCTTAAAAACAAGATAAATCTAATAGACCAACTATGATACCAGATTTTTTTGTAAAAATAATAGAGGGAGGACTCTTGTGAAAAATAAATTGAACACAAAAACAAGGTCACTTCTTTAAGAAAAAGGTATACACATAAAAATTTATTTATCGACAACATAATAGATTACAAAAATAATCACACAAAGCATGCATAACAACTATTAATGTATTCTTTCTATATTTGTTCTTAACTCTATCATATGTGCATTATTTTCTCCATCTTCCTAAATTGTGTGTTCTCCTCTAATACATATATGTTGTTGGTTTAATTTTGGTAGTGTTTCCTTACTCTTTTCTTACTTCCACACCTCCATTTTTTGATGTGTTGTTCATCTTTTGTTTGAGTTGATACGAACTCAAAAACTAGGCATTTACCACTTCCCTCTTATTTTTCTTCCAAAATCTAACCAAAAAGAACAATCAAGCACTCAACATGTAGTTCAAAATTTGGGCACAAAATTTCCTTGGGGTATTGAACTCAAAATAATAAAATATTGGGGTTGCACAAGATAAAATAAACTATCAGTTGTTGGGATTACTTTTTTGAACATGTTCTCCTCATTACTAGCCTATAATATGGAGAAAGATTTATCTTTTCTACATTGATGAGATTATTAAGAAGAGATATCTCCCCTTCAACTTTGAGGACAAGTTTTGACTCACACATAGTGTTCTTATATGTGATGATCCTCTCTATTGTCTTAGAAGATACCTTTTTACAATATCAATAAAGGTTTTGTTTATTGGAGTCACCGTGTTGGTGCTCAAAATGATCTCGTCCCCAATTTACCTTTGAAAATATATCGATTTCCGGTCTCTGTCATTTTCTCCTTCCTCGTGTTGAGCTTGGTCAGTCTTTGTTGCTATTTTTAGGCAGTTCTGGGTCATAAATCACTTAGGGGTCCATGGTTTGATCCTTATCTCTTTTTTCCTCTGGAATGGGTCTATAATTTGGGTCCCCCATTCTCTGTTCATCAAAAACTTAGGTCCCCCATGTTGTATGTTCTCCACGGTCAGGATTTTTCTCCCTTATCTTTTCTACCTTAAATGCTTGAAGAAGAATGGATTGATACATCCTCGAAGAACGTATTTAAACCCCGTAACATTTCTAAACTTTTTTTCCTTGAATAAAATTTCACTCCTGTGCTCAAATGGTCATTTTTTTGTATTTTACGGTTTGGCGGGCATTTCTCCCAAAGGAGACTGTCTTTGGAGCATGACATGTGACACCTTCGTTGAGCTTCAAGCATTCGGGACAGACTTTGCCGGATAAGGAAACATGGTGAGCCCACGCTCTTTCAAGGTATCAATTTTTCGGGACCGCCTCAAGGTACGCCATGGTGACACGTGGTAGTTTGAAATGTCAAAAGGTGGGGAGGTGGACCATAGGAGGCAACTTGAATTTTTGCCTCCTTAAGGATTAAAATTTCAAAATGGCTTCATGAAGCCCGATGAGGGAAATAGTCAATGTTTTTCCCTAATCAACGGCGAAGGTGCGGGCTCTCGCGGGAAATCTGGAAAAAATCCTCTGGGAGAAAAGAGTCAAAAGTAAAAGGGAAGTGCAGCCCCACTCCAATCACATTTTGACACGTGTCGCTCTGCTTCCCAAGGGCGGAGCTGCTGGGGAAAATTTGGAAAATTTTCCCTTTTCCAAAGAGAGTAAAATGGTAGAATCTAGCCATGGTTTTTCCCAATCACATTTGGACACATGTCAAGCTCGTTTCCCAAGGGCAGAGGTGCGGAGCAAAATGGAAATTTTTTTCATTTTTCCAAAAATTTGTAAAAAGTCAAGGAAATCTGGCCGGGTCTGTTTTAAAGTTTGAATCTGCCACGTGGACGACCCAAATTCAAAGTAAAGATCAACGGTAACTGTGAGTCTAAATCTGATTCCCCCCCATTTATCTGAAACACGTCTAGAAGTGTGAGTCTCCATTTTTTTGGTCTTTTCTACACACCAAGAAGAGAAGGACGTTAATATTGATATCTAAGTTTCACGGGAATATCTGGAGGACATCTTTCACCATTAAAATGGTCTAAATTTCGTGTGCCCAATCGATTTTCCATTTTTTCTTCTCCTAAGCACGCAAGGAGCCAAATTTGATGATTAGGGGCGAAGTGTTTGGCAAATTGAAGGAAAAGTGATCTACCAGAGAAAGGAGTTGAATACGGGAGGTATTTGATGAAATATACCCCCTCGAGCACCTGGAGACTTTTACAGATCTGATTCTATGAATCACAAAAGAATCATGGCAAGCACTGGTGCATTTAAAGTTTTTGTCTTTTAGAGGAACAAGCTCAGTTGTAAAGGTTATAAATGGCACAAATTTTTGTGTAAATGGTGGGGAGCTTGGAAGTTGGAGGCTAGAGTGCTAGGGATCGAAGAAAATTCCCAATAGGAAAATTTGACTAAGCATGTCTTTTGAGAATCCATCTGAGAAACTAGGCTATCTCTTTTTGTGTTAAGATTTATTGTGTCAAGGTGGTTGCAAGTGTACAACCATTAACAAGCTCTGAGACTGTTCTAGAAACTTTCCCTTGCTAATAGACTTAATCAAATTTGAGTTTTTCTGTGTTGTTTTGAGCAAATGGTGTTGGTTTTATTTATGAATGTATGCAAGAAGTTTTTCTTATTTCTGTTACAATCTTGTGTCAAATTTGGTTCAATCACACAAGCCTCAATCCTTGTGACAGTTTAGTGGCATCTACAATTTCATTTCGAGAAGAGATTTCATCTGGGATTTAAATAAACGATCTAAAATCACTTTTCTCTTATTTGTTGTGAGAGATTGTCTGTAAGCCTTTGGGTGTATCTTAAGGCGTGATTTGGCTTAGATCTTCTTGCTTTGTTGGGTTTTCTAACTCAAGCCTTCATGATAGAATCTTAGATATTGTGTGAAAGAGTGATAATTTGGGCCTCCATTGAAGCACATATTCTAGTTAAAGGGACATTTTAGCTAGTCTCGTGGCATTTTGTTGGTTTAAATTTGCATTTTGTAAGGTTCCTCAAGGATCCGTGAATCTAGTTTCACCTGCCCCATCTCCCACCAAAAATTCATTTAACAACAACCAATCCTACCCATACTACCCCTGTTTGTCATGTGTGTACACAAATGCATAATCTATGTTACCAAAATATGTAGAAGAAAGTAGGGTCTCAAATGTCTTTAGTAACCTTTGGCTTGTTGTGAATATCTCCATGATCTGGAAGTGACAACTCATGAGATTCAGATCTGGTGTGTTGATCATATTTTCCCCAAGGTCTTCTCTATAAAATTTATGCAAAAGAAAGGTACCTATATCTCCTTTCATATAACAGAGGTTACAAAATAGGTTCTCTTACCTTGGTTGAAAGGCACAACCTAAAATAGTTAGGATCAGATCACATCCTTTTTAATGTGCTACCCACTCCCTTCAAAGCTTGAGTGCCAACAAGTCAGATAGATTGCTTCCCAGCTGCAAAATGACATACATGATTATCTATCTACCTCTGAGTGTCCTGTCTAATCCATGATGTTGCTCGGTATTTGAAGGAGGTTAAATTTGGGTACCAACATAAATGGCACCATTGCCATGGAATGTTTTGAAGGTTGTTGAGAACTGATTTGTTCATGGAGATATAGTTCATACTCAGACCCTAGTAAAAATTTCTTGTATGCTCTAAAGTGCTACAAATATATTTTAAATATTATCCTGTGTTCGGTCCTGTATGAAGTTTCAAGTTACAAGTGGTGTGTAATTTTTCCATTCTTTACAAGTTTTGCATTGGTATTCACTGATAAATCTTGGTAAAGAAAAGGTCGAAATCTTTCCATTTCCAATTTCTAGCATTGATGAGACATTTGATGATCATATTTAGTGCATTTGCACAAATAAGGTGGAAATCCTTAGTGGCGACTCCCCGCTTGATCCGATTCTTAATAAGTACCAAAGTGTCCTAAAACTCACAAAATCAAATTCAATTTACTAATATTTGCAAAGATAGAAAGAAGAAGATATTTATTTGTTAGGGATCCTACTAGGACATTGTTTCCAGAGCTAGGAAGAGTAAAATCAAAAGGAAGAAAATCTTGGAGAGTTGTTGGAGATCAGCGAGACAATGAAAGGGAACTCCATTGTTGAAAGTGATCAGCCCATCATCAAGACTACCATTCAAGTGACTCGAATCGGGTAGCCTCTTTGGGAATTTAACTCTCCAAATTGAGAGGGGCCTTCATTTGATTTTGAAATGTTTTCTTCACACTCGCACATGTCTTTTCGAGGTTGATAGATATTTCCAAGAGACAAGGCCTTTGGGGATCTCCATTTTGAAAATTATACTCCCGTGTTCCGAGGTCCCTCCCCCTCATCAATTTGTTTCTCCTCAAGATCACCTCCTCGAATCAATATGGCTCAACCTAGGCCTCCATTTGTTGTAAACACCTTTGGACCTATAAATTTTGTGGGAATGGCTAGTTACCCAAATGCAGTACCTCAAGATGTAAGGAACAGAATACCAAAGTTCCAGGAAACAATTCTATAACTGGTGACCAACATCTGAAGCTCTTTCTCAATATGATGGAAGACTTTGAGATTGAGCATGAGGATGTATACATCAAATTGTTTGTCCACACTTTAGAAGAGGATGCAAGGGACTGGTATAAAGCATTACCAGATAACTCTATTGATTCTTGGGCTGAAATGAACAATGCATTCAGATTACAATATGGTGATAGGACTGACCCTAGGTTTCTTCTATCATAGTTTGAAAACATCAAGAATAATCCCAATGAGTCAGTACATGACTTCAATACAAGGTTTAATAAAACTTTGAGGAGATTACCTATCAGGATAAGGCCATGTGATGAGTCATGTTTGATCAAATATACTGATGCATTTGATAAAAAGGCTGCATATTACTTGAGAGACAAAAATCCCACAAATGAGGCAGGCCTTCACCATGGCTTTGCAAATAGAGAACAATATCAAGGAAATTGGGAAGCCTCCAAAACGGGAAGGTGTAAAGCTTGTTAACCCGAGAAACCCCAAACAAGCAAGGTTGTTGATCGGAAGAGGTTGTGAAAACTTTGGCAGGGGCTGTCAAGGAGATCTCCTACAAGCTAGCCCAAGATGAGAAAGGAATTGGGAAGAGATCACAAGGTCAACACAAGCAACAAGGCCAAGATAGATTCACAAATCATCAAATATCTGATGACAGAGGCAAGGGACTGTTGGATTTGGAAATAGACATCCGGCCAAGGATAATAGAATGGTACCTGATCCTTTGGCTGCCAAAGTTGTTGTGGTGGAGGAGATAGATTTCATTGATTGGTGTGACAAATGTTTCATGCCTCATGCTCCTTGTGAAGAAGATCAGCAAGAAGAGGAAGAAGCTAATGACAATGATGATGATGCCTCGCATGATGGAGATCCATGTAAATTCACCAAGGGAAGCAAATTCAATCGAGGTAATAAGTGATGGGACTGCTGCTATTTTTTGGGATTGCATCCACCAGATAACTCTTCTTCCTCCCTCTCATACTTTAGAAGTAGACACTATACAAGATTTTGAATTACTCACTAATGATTTTGAATACTCAAGGGAATTAATTATTGAAAAGTATGATGGAGGAGTTCCTTCGAGAAGAAGATAGGAAACTACTAATGAAGGTTGTAGTTGCCCAAGAAAAGGAGCACCATACCGTAGTAAAGCTACCAAGGAGCCATAAGCCAAGTCAAAATTTCCATTGCTTGCTAAAGAAATCCCAAAGAAAATGCATCTGGCAGAGATCTTGTTTCCTAAGCAAAACATGTTTCCCTCCCATGGCCAAACCGAAAATAATCCCATTCTATCTAATGACTCATGCGAATATTTTTTCTAGTGCTTTTTACCCAAATTTGTTCCATATGAAATTGCCCAAGTTTTGAGTCAAATCAAAATTCCCGTCCCAATATTTGAGTTACTTAGGATCCTGAGCACAAGAAGAGGGATTTTGAATATTTAGGATTCAAAGGGGAAGACATTATGCAGTGGCAAAGATGTGAACAAGTTTGAGACTCCCTTACTGCATTGCGGTGTTGGAAAAGCCACAAGTATTGGAAGAGTTGGGGGAATGACCAAAGGTATATTTAGGAACTTCTCTCGGTTAAATCCCGGTTGAATGTGGATTCATTCTTCACTACCCCGGTTATCAAAGACAAGTCATTACATAACCGTAAGTTTTATTCTAGAGCATCATGCAATGTCAAGCCTCTGGAAGTCATGAATGAACTAAACATCAAAATGACAAAGAAGATATGGGAAGTTCATTGCCATGGACTCTAAATGTGGTGGGATGTGTCAAAGATCTGGTTGTACAACTTGCATCTTATCCTGGAAGGAACTTAAAGCTTGATGTGGTGATTGTTGACTGCCCTACCAAGTGGGGGATGTTGTTGTCAAGAAAGTGGGCAACAAGTGTTGGTGGTAGTGTGCAAATGGACATGTCTTATGCCACTATCCCCATTGAAGGAAACTTGGTGAAATTATATGGAGAGAAGAAGATGTTGTACCTGATTGAAGACCCAAATGATGCATCTTATGAGGTTTTGCAAGTAGATGCTGATCTTAACAACTTTGTGAGTTTTGTGGATTTCAGGGAGTATGAAAGTGTTGAAAACAGAGCTCCTAAGTATGTTGTTTTTCTATGAGTTTGATTTATGTTTAAACCTTGAAATTTTTTTATATAATTTGACTCAAACACAATGAAGGAGCTTCAAAGAAAATGAATGGTTTACAAAATGAACAAAGAAGAAAAGGAGGTATATTTCCAGTTGATGAAAGCATATCAGAACCTCTTGGCATGGTCATACCCGTGATGGAAAGCACTTGTAGATTTTCCTTGATTGTTTTCTTTTAATCAAGGTAACATCTTTTGTACAGTGTATAGTCAGTTGTTTGTTTCCTGTTTTTGTGTTTTTGCTTGTTCTAGTCCTCGGTGACCTGTTTTTGCTAGTTTCTCTTCTCTACAAGATGACTCTGTGGCCTAATGGTTATTCTTGGCACTTCGTCTACTTTTTTCTTGTAGCACTTGCAGGGAGTGCCCATCCCCGAGTTGGAGCCTATGTTAGTGCTCAAAATGATCTCATCCTAATTTGCCTTTGAAAATATATCAATTTCCAGTCTCTGTCATTTTCTCCTTCCCCGTGTTGAGCTTGGTCAGTCTTTGTTGCTATTTTTAGGTAGTTCCTGGGTTGTAAATCACTTAGGGGTCCATGGTTTGATCCTTGTCTCTTTGTTTCTCTAGAAAGGGTCTGTAATTTGGGTCGCCCATTCTCTGTTCATCAAAAACTCAGGTTCCCCCATGTTGTCTGCTTCTCCACAAGGATTTGTCTCCTTATCATTTCTGCCTAAATACTTGAGGAAGAATGGATTGATGCATCCCCAAAGAACGTATTTGAGCCTCGTAACATTTCTAAACTTTCTATCCTAGAAGAAAATTTCACTCCCGTGCTCAAATGGTCATTTTTATATATTTTATGGTTTAACGAGTGTTTCTCCCAATCAAATTTGCATCCTAGCATCGGTAGGAGACGTGGCACCTTTTGATTTGACGTGGCTCAACAGGTACTTAGAAAAATTCATTGAAAGCCTTAACTCAAAATTTGTTCCACATGGAGGCGCGCACTCATTTGAAGATCTCCTTTTGGGTTTTGCCTTGGAGTGGCACCGAGAGGACACGTGGATGCTTCCGGTGCTTGGCCTAGTCTTAGACAAATTTTTATGCAGTTGGAGCACTTTGGAGGAACAGGACACTTGGAGAGCTCGCACTCATTTAGGATCTCCGCTTTGGGCACCATCTTGAAGTTGCGCCATGGAGACACGTGGAAGAACCTTGCATGTTCGGGGACCGGCCCTTGAGTTTCATTTTAAAAGAAACGCTAGGTTGACACATGGAGGCATCCACTTACTTTAAATTTTACTTAGAATTTTCAATGGCCAAAGGAGACTGCCTCGGAGCATGACACATGGCGCCTTCTGCTGAGATTCAAGCATTCTGATGCACTTCACCGAAAAGGACACGTGGCGAGCTCACGTTGCTCAAGGTATTAAATTTTGGAACCGCCTCAAGGTGGACCATGGTGACACGTGGCGCTTTGAAAATTCAAAAGGCGGGGACGCAAAGTATTGGAGGAAACTTGGATTTTTGCCTCCTTAAGGATTAAAATTTCAAAATGGCCCACAATCCCGATGAGGGAAATAGTCAATGTTTTGCCCTCGGTCAACGGCGGAGGTGCGGGCTCTTAGGGGAAATTTGGAAAATTTTCCTTTGGGAGAAAAGAGTCAAAAGTAAAAAGGGAAGTGCGGCCCTACTCCAATCACATTTGGACACGTGTCAAGCTCATTTCTCGAGGGTGGAGATGTGGGGAAAATTTGGAAAAATTTCCCTTTTCCAAAAAGAGATTAAAATGGTAGAATCTAGCCGTAGTTCTGCTCCAATTACATTTGGACACGTGTTAGGCTTAGTTCCCGAGGGCGGAGGTGCAGAGAAAATGGATTTTTTTTTCATTTTTCCAAAAAGTTGTAAAAAGTCAAGGGAAGCCCCCGGGTCTATTCTAAAGTTTGAATCGCCACATGGATGGCCCAAATTCAAAGTAAAGATCAATAGCAACTATGAGTCTAAATCTGATTTTCCCCCCATTTCTCTGAAACACGTCTAGAAGTGTGAGTCTCCATGATTTCTTGGTCTTTTCTACATGCCAAGAAGAGAAGGAAGTTAATATTGATATCTAATTTTGGTGGGAAGATCTAGAGGACATCTTTCACCATTAAAATGGTCTGACTTTCGTGCCCGATCGAATTTTCTCTTTTTTCTTCTCCCAAGCACACAAGGAGCCGAGTTGTGATTAGGGGTGGAAGTGGTTGGAAAATTGAAGGAAGAGTGATCTACTAGAGAAAGGAGTTAAATGCGGGAGGTATTCGATGAAATCTACCCCCTCGAGCACCTAGAGACTTTTACAGATCTGATTTTGTGAATCACAAAAGAATCATGGCGAGCACTGGTGCATTTAAATTTTTTGTCTTTTAGGAGGAAGGGGCTCTGTTGTAAAGGTTATAAATGGAAAAATGTTTTCTGCAAATGGTGGGGAGGTTGGAAGTTGGAGGTCAGAGTGCTAGAGGTCAAAGAAAATTCCCAAGAGGAAAATTTTACCAAGCCTGTCTTTTGAGAATCCATCTGAGAAACTAGGTTATCTCTTTTTGTGTTAATCTTTATTGTGTCAATGTGGTTGCAAGTGTACAGCCATTTACAAGCTCTGAGACTATTCTAGAAACTTTCCCCTACTAATAGAATTAATCAAATTCAATTTTTTTCTTTGTTGTCGGAGCAAATGGTGTTGGTTTTATTTACTAATGTATGTAAGTAGTTTTTCTTGTTTCTCTTATAATCTTGTGTCAAATTTGGCTCAATCACATAGGCCTCAATCCTTGTGATAGTTTAGTGGCATCTACAATTTCATTTCTCAGAAGAGATTTCATTTGGGATTGAAATAAATGATTTAAAATCACTTTTCTCTCATATGTTGATAGAGATTGTCTGTAAGCCTTTGGGTGTACCTTAGGTGTGATTTGGCTTAGATCTTGATGCTTTGTTGGGTTTTCTAACTCAAGCCTTTGTGATAGAATCTCAGATATTGTGTGAAAGAGTGCTAATCTGGGCCTCCATTGAAGCACATATTCTAGTTAAAGAGACATTTTAGTTATTCTGTGGCATTCTGTTGGTTTGAATTTCCATTTTGTAAGGTTCCTCAAGGATCTGGTGAATCTAGTTTCACCCTACCCCACCTCCCACCAAAAATTCATTTAACAACAATCAATCCTACCCATACTACCCCTATTTGTCATGTGTGTACACAAATGCATAATCTTTGTTACCAAAACATGCAAAAGCAATTAGGGTCTCAAATGTCTTTAGTAACCTTTGCCTTGTGAAAATATCTCCATGATCTAGAAGTGACAACTCGTGAGAGTTAGATCTGGTGTGTTGATCATATTTTCCCAAGGTCTTCTCGTATAAAATTTATGCAAAGGAAAGGTACATGTATCTCCTTTTGTATAACAGAGGTTACACAATAGGTTCTCTTAACTTGGTTGAAAGGCAAACCTAAAATAGTTAGGATTAGATCACATCCTTTTTAATGTGTTACCCACTCCCTTTAAATCCTGAGTGCCAACAAGTCAGATAGATTGCTTCCCCAGCTGCAAAGTGACATACATGATTTTCTATCTGCCTCTGAGTGTCCTTTCTAATCCATGATGCTACTCGGTCTTTGAAGGAGGTTAAATTTGGTTACCAACACACTGGGTGATCTCAAATGCTTCAAAAGCTACTAATATTTACAAAAGACAAATCCTTTAATATATCATGGTCCTTACATAAACTATGCCCAATCTACTCTAATCTTCCCTATCATGCTTGTAAGAAAGTTATAGGTTGAAAATATATTTTTATATTAAAAAAATGGTAATTCACCAAAATGAAAATAATACGCATGAAATATGGTATTTATTCATCTTATCACAACAAGTAATTCCTATGCAATAAAAAATTTATATCTATTTCGTAATTTTCTCAAGGTGGACATCACCATGTGGATGGAGGTAAGTAAGGTAGGACCATAGGGATAAATAATGCCTCACTTTATCCGATCAATAATTGTCAAGTCATTAGAATTTCATTTTTAATCACAGTTAAATAAATGAAATACTTGGTTTCCTAGCTCAATAAGAAAAATAATATTTACATATAAGATATACTCCTATACTCTAATGTAGAAAATTTGGAGATAAAAACAAAACATAAAAAAATTTAAACTACAAGTACAATTAGAAAATAAACCAAAACAACACTCTTGTGTGCTAAAAACTTCTACTTACATCATGTTGGCTTCCTTTATTGGTTCATTTCTGAATCGATTACAATTGCATCACATACATAGAGGTATTTTACATAAAAAATATCAGAAACAACAACTCACAATAGAACATGCAAAAATAGGGCTTTAGCTTTACATTTTTCCCAAAAATATGAATCATAAACTATGCTTGAAAGCAGCTTTAAAAATAAAAACTAAAACAATTAAGGTGGGCTTTAAAGAAAACTTCAATTTAAATAAAAATAGATCTTTGATGGGAGAAATTAATTGAATTTCTAATACTCCCCTTAATTTTAACCTTCTATTTTTTATCATTCTGAATTTGATTGTGAACTTGTATCTCTTCTTGATCATAGACACCCAAATAACTTCTCAAATACTCAAAAACCTCTTTTCCTAACGGCTTTGTAAAGATATCAACAAACTAATCTTGAGATCTACAAAATTCTAAACATATCTCTTTGTTATTAACCAACTCTTTGATGAAATGATATCTTGTGTCTATATGCTTGTTTCTCTTGTGAAAATGGAATTTTTAGACAATGTTATTGCTCAAGTTTTCACAAAATATGCATATCTTATTCTTCATTCTACCTCAAATCTTTCAAGATCATTCTCAACCAAATATCTTGACATATTCCTCATCTATCTACTACATACTCCGCCTTTGATGAAGAAAGAGTAAATATGGGCTAATTTCTGTATGTCCATCAAACTAGTCTTGTTACAAAGTGAAAAACATATCCATATGTCATTTTACTATCATTTATACTATTAGCACTGTCACTATTTGTATATCCTATGAGTTTGAACTCATCAGATGTAGAATACAAGATTCCATGATTTTTAGTTCCACATATATACCTCAAAATTATTTTTCCATCATGTCAATGTGAGTCTTCAACAAACTCCATGAACCTCAAGATGAGGCTCACACCATAAATATTATTATACCTTTTGTTCATTAAATATATAAGACTTCAAACTAATCTTTTGTACAATATGGGGGATACACAAATGATCTATTATCTTCTTTACTTAATTTCAGTCCTCTGCAGACTAGTATTGGGGTTGGCTTACAATTTAGTATGTCAAATATTTTTAATATTTAATTAGTAAACTTTTCTTGTGAAATAGAAATTCCAACTTCTGATTTTTGAACTTCAATTCCAAAATATATCACATGAGACATAGATGTGTCATCTCAAAATATTTCTTCATACCGATTTAAATGAATCGTGGATAGTTCTCTGGTGATGATTAAATCATCTACATATAAACATACAATAAACAATAATATTATTCATTTATCTTGATGTATAGAGTAGGCTCACTATTGCACCTACGAAATAATTTTTGAAGCAAATAATAATTAATCATGTTGTACTATACTCTAGGATATTTCTTTAGTGCATAGAATGTTTTTAAAAACCTATACATCTTTCCTTCATGGAATTTAATTTCATAACCTTATGGTCGTTTCACATATAATTCCTCTTCAATAAATCCATTTAAGACTTTTGATTTCACATCCATCTTATATATATGCCACTTATCTTGGGTTGTAATTGCTAACACTATTCTTACCATGTCCAAAAGTGCTACTTTGGATCAAACATTTTATTATAATATATTCCTTATTGTTTATTAAATACTCTTGTAACAATTTTTTCTTTTATGATTATACACTTTTCCATCAGTATTATACTTGGTCTTATAGCCTAATGTAGCCAAAATTTAAAAACACACTTAATAAAATGAAAATACCTTAAACTCAAAGAAAACAACTTCATTATTCATTATTAAATGATGAATTACAATGCATATTAAATATTAAAACAAATCCCAACTCCATTTTCCAATAAAACTCTAAGTAACTTCAATTAAATCTACTCTAGGTGGTGAAATTTACTATTTTTAGCAGTTTGCTAGAACTCTTATTGTTAGTAAGTTTGCATGCTTATTCGCATGGCCAAAAGAAATTCCACACATACTCTACATGCCTAAATTAGAGGAATTTTCAGATTTATAACATAATATGCATGTAAGAGAATAAAAATAACTAATGCCCTAAAATAGGAAAAATTGAATTGAAAATTAAATCCTAATTTCGGCCCCCATATGGTGGATTTCGGGGCCAAAAATTCACCAGAAATGGCTCCAAATAGTAACCTGATTTAACCAATGCATTTGCCTCGTAAAAAAAAACGCTGTAAAAAATGGACTCAAACAGAAACCAGATCAAAAGTTATGACCATTTTAAGTTTTTACTAAAAATAGTGCATCATTCTCCCCTACTTGAAAAAAACAACTCCTGCAAGTTGTCTTCTTCAAATTTCTACCATTTATCTTTATCCAGCTTCTTAATCTCCCACTCTATGACCCATGTGTTGTCCTCTTATTCCAATCCTTTCCAATGTACCAAATATTTACTATATTGTCCATGTCATGTGTTCACAATTTTCTTGTCTAAAATTTGATCTACTTCTTCTTTCTTTTTCACTAGAACTTGTTGCCTCCAATCTACTACTTCTTCAATAACATCCCCTTCTTCACTATCTCCATGAAAATAATATAAATCTGAAACATTAAATACTGGAGAAATATCAAAATTTCTTGGCAATTCTACCTCATAAGCATTATCATTTATCTTTTTCATGATCTTGCAGGGACCAATCTTCTTGTACTTCATCTTGTTATAGGTTCCTTTTGGAAACATTTCCTTCCAAAGGTATACTAGAACATATTCACCCATTTTAAACACATTTCTATTTCATGCACATCTGATATTTCCTTATACTTATCATTACTATTATGTAGCTTCTTCTACACTTCTTCCCGCAATTGTTCTTTATGTTCTCGCAAATACTTTTGCATCATCACTAACATATTCTGCAATTACTTATCATTAAATTTTGGATAAATATGAAAATTTCCGGCAATTCTACCTTATAAACATTATCATTTATCTTTTTCATGATCTTCATAGGACCAATCTTCTTATACTTCACCTTGTTATATGTTCCTTTTGGAAACATTTCCTTCCAAAGGTATACCGTAAACATATTCACCCATTGTAAACACATTTCTCCTTCTTGCACATCTGATATTTCCTTATACTTATCATTACTATTATGTATCTTCTTCTACACTTCTTCCTACAATTGTTCTTTATGTTCAGTAAATACTTTTGCATCATCACTAACTTTGCCATCAATTGGTAGTAAGCACCAAATTTAAGACCCCTTTTTGATTACTCCCATAAGCAATATAAAATGGATACTTTTTTGTGGCTCTATTTACGTATCCATTATAAGAAAAATTGGTTTGTGGTAATGATAAGTCTCATTGTTTTGGCTTTTCCCCAACTATGCACCTTAAAAGGTTTCCTAAACACCTATTTACCACTTTTTTTCCCCATCAATCTAAGGTTGATAGGCACTGTTGAACTTTAATTTAGTTCCCAACTTCTTCCACAAAATCCTCTAGAAATTACTTAAGAATCTTGTATCCCTATCTGAAGTAATGGTTTTTGGAACACCATGCAACCTAACAACTTCTCTAAGCAACAAGTGTTACTCTTGTTGCATCACTAGTTTTCTTATAGGAAATAAAATGAACCATCTTAGAGAACATATCAACAACCAAAAAAATTGAGTCATTACGTCGTTGTATGTTTGGTAATCCAAAAACAAAATCCATACTCAAATCTGTCCATGCTCCTTTAGCAAAAAGCAATGACATATACAACCTTGTATTTTGTGCATGGCCTTTCGAGACTTGGAAAATTCTACACCTCTCCACATATCTTACCACATCTCTTTTCATCTTTGGCCAATAGTATTTCTCTTCTACCAAAGTTATAGTCTTATCCTTACCAAAATTCCCATCCAATCCTCCATTATGTAGCTCTTTCACTATATTATCTCTCATAGACCCAACTGGAATACATAGTTGTCGTCCCTTAAATAGATAGCTATCCTACAAAAGGTACTCATCTTAGACATCACCTCTATCACCTAAAAATGGATTACTTAACCTTTCAAAATATCCTTGAAATCATAATCATAAAAATACAAATCAATTATTGCTTTAAAACCAACCACCTCATTCTCCATAGTTGTAAATAGAGTCACACGCCTACTCAATGCATCTGCAACTTGATTCTGTTTTCTTGATTTATGCTTTAGAGAAAAAGTATAACCCTGTAAAAATGATACCCACTTTACATGCCAACTATTCCACTTATTTTATTTATTCACATACTTCATGGCTATGTGGTATGTAAATACCACAAACACCTTAGGCATTATGTAATGCCTCGAATGCCTCAATGCTTGTACAATTGCATAAAATTCCACATCATAAGTAGAGTACTTATTTATTACATCATTTAATTTCTCACTAAATAAAGTTGTTGGCTTCTCACTTTGACTTATGATAGCACTAATACTCACTATAGACACTAAAATTAGGTCGCACTCTACTTTTGTCCCTTGACAAATAAGCACCCTTTGTTACATTTACCTAGCCATAACCCCCCTTCACCCCACTAATATTAATTTAATTAATTTAATTAAATTAATGCATTATCCTCACTATATTTATTATTTAAATATCTTATTTAAATAATATCCACACATGCAGTTCACTTAGACACCTCACCAAGACAACTCAACCTAAAACCTATTCTTAGCAAGTCCCCATAACTAACTAAGACTTACCCAAACCCTAAAAATCAATCCCTACATTCCCTCTAACCACATTCCCACATGCCCACAAGAGACTCCTAGTCTAATCCGTGGGATAACGACACAAGATCCAAGGAAATCAGGAGGATCTCCCTAGTTTTGGTAAACCTAGGAAATCCTACCTTGACCGACGTCGGTTACCCCTAACCATCGCCAGTTAATCCGAACCGCCATCGGTTACCCCCTTTAACCCCAAAACAACCTTATTCTCAAGGTTGGAAGTTGGAATCAAGTTGGAAAACTTTGGGAGAAAGTTGATGAACAAGAATACATCTTAGAGAGATAACACATCTTCAGAGAGCCAATTCCAATGAAAACTCACACCCAAGGAGGGAGATTGAGCATCTTCTCCTACATGGCCATACTAACCATGATCTGATCTATCCAAGCAAAGAGGAGTGTACATGTAGCCCATGCAAAAGATTTTCTTTAGTTGGTGATCACTTGTAGCCTTCAAACTCATCATTAACACCTCCATCCCTCACACACGTATATTTCAGAACGAAATCCAAGTACAACATCATACTTTCCTAGTTATTTCATTTCTCCATTAGTTTATCATCCATTGTTTATCTTGCTCCCTATTGAACTTCTCCATATTTTCACCTCTGTATACCCATTGAAACCTCACAAAATCCCACTCCAGTCACCCAGTACTTGCCCGTCCCGACCAACCAAAGTCTTTTGTGCAATCACAAAAGAGACCCCATCTTGTTCTGTGACATTTCCAAATCTGATAACTGGCATCGGTTACACCTAACCGCCGTTGGTCACCCCTGACCAACACCATTCTCTATGTTTGCCCACACAGCCCTTAACAGAGACCTACCCATCTAATTTTATCTCACCCTCTTTCCCCTGTGATCTACTCGAGACCTCTGCCAAACCTGCAGAACCCAGAACCAATCATTTGACCTTTGGATTCTATTCTAGCTTAGCCTGTTAGATTAGATCTATTTCTTATTTTGTTTTTAAGTGAGATACCTAAATCCTTTTAAAATAACAATAGGATTTACTTTGTTTATAGCATTGAATTGTTTAAAATAAAGGGGGTGATGGAGTCATCTAGAAGTATCACACTTCTCGATCTAGCACATGCTTTAGGAAGTTCACTACCCATATTGTTTAATTCCTTTTAGTGGTCTTGTTTTCATTACAGGGAGTTCATCCTAGCCAAAAGGAAGCTCTCACGATCAATCTGTGGATTCGGAAGTCATACATGCGCAACAACCCATCAATCGACATTTGAATGTATTCCTCCTATGCTCGTTACCCTATCTCTGCTTTAGTTAATGCTTCTAAGAAACAATCTAAGAAAAAGGTGAAACATTTTGGCATTCCCGGTGGGACCCATCCAGGTTCCTTGCATTTCATTCATTCCTAGGAAAAATTGTGTGTTTGTTTCCCTTCTAAAAATCATACACACTAATTTTCTTCTTTGGTAATCCACCTCTTCTTTCTATTTTCTCTAAAGGAAACTTTTCTTTTGGTGTATTTAAAAAGAATCATTTCTTCATGTTTTCTGCATTGTAGTGAAAGAGAATCCCTCTTCCTCTTCATCTTATTGTGTCATCCAATTTCACATTTTTGATTTGGGTTTAAAAACAAGTGCATTCCATTTTGTTTTATTGCATTAGCTCACATTAACTGAGGGCAACCTATATGTTGGAAGTCATGACTAGCTGATGGTTGACAAACGAATCGTAGAAAAACACTTCTATCCTTTTCTCTTTCTCTGAGTCTTACAAAACCTCAAAAAAATTTAAAATACATACATTCTTAAACAACATCTTACCTCGGAAGAAGCCGTAGGTGATCACACGATCACGACATAGTGGGCACCCGCTCGCGCTCTGTTAAGTCATACTTTAGAGAAAATCCTGTCCCCACATAACATACCAAACCTCACCTTTTAGATATCCTTCTTCGTAGGAAGCCATCCTCACCAAAAATATATTTCACAATTCATGTGTCAGTCCCTAAATAACATAAGCTACACAAACATAAAAGAAATGGCAAGTTCCTAGAATCACATTTTCTTAGTATTTTTGCTTGTCTTGCATTTTGAGGTGAGAGATCACGTTCATCAATTTTCTTGTTCATCCTTGCATGCTCCTCATCATAGTTGGTGTATGCCGGCTTCACCTGAGTATGCCTGGGCCATATCATCATCATTTCCAAAATTATGGGTCTGATTCTACATCAAATTTTAATTCACAACCACTTTCTTTCATCACTGTTTCAAATTTCACAGTAACCATCGTCGATTACCTCTGACTGCCATCGGTTATACCCAACCGACGTCGGTTCCAAGTCCTTTTGTTAACCTACTCAAAAGGACATTTTTACTTCACTTTCTTCCACTTTTCACAGTCTCTGTCACGTCATCATTCTCATTGACATTTTAAACATCCTCAGATTTGGCATACCTGTCAGATTTTACCTTCTGCCTCGTTGTTTACTCACTGTCTATTTTCTATAGTGACCGGCACCAGTTATACCTTACTCGGTGTTGGTTTTCCCTAACCATCATCAGTTAGCCTGTTTCACATTCCATCCATCATTTGGTCCTTTATCCACTTTTTATCACCAGATTCACCTGTTCTTGCTGTTCTCTGTATCATTTATAGAAAAGCAGCCCTACCTGATCAGTACTGGTTCACATGGTGCTAACTCAAAGATAAGCAAACACCCTCGTATTTCATGCCAGTTTTCAACCACTCCCACCTAGTCCTTCACCACCTTCTATTTTATAATTGGCCATGGATCCCATCCAACCTACTACTATCACTACTTCTGGAGATGAGGAGTTTGTACAACTCTCTTGACCGTAACCCTAACGCCTTGCGGTTTTACCTTTCCCACTCATTTACTCAAGACGCTTAGGTCAATTGATGTACGACATGCCCGTATCTATCCCCCCAAATCTTGCACCCACTTCTACATCGGTCCCATCTGGTTTCGTGCTACCCACATCCACTTTACCCCCAGTAGTTTCATAGTTAGGTTTTGTACCAGCTATGACTGCCACGTCTGTTACCTCTGTGGCACCCATTACATCCACCGTACCCTCAAAGACTACCCCAAACACAACCTCATCTACCCCTCATGTCTCATACATACCTGTAGCTACATTCCCACCTCCAATTTCAAAGGACCCCTACCCCATTTCGAATGTGGTTCTTGCATTCCACAATCATTGGCCCCTATTGCCACTAGGGTTACTATGACCCTTCCACCCCATAGACATACTACCAACAACCTCTTGTTTCATCCATTATTCATTCTAGGTACGTACCCCTTATTTCACTACCTTCTTCTCCACCACCCTACGTGGTAGCCTCATAAACTAGAGTACCACCCCTATTATACACTCCATAACTAACCTCCCCTCACATTACAGGAGGTATCCAATCATCACAACCCACTATGACCTAATTAAATTGAAGTTAGACAAGATGCAAACATTAGAGGCATCATTTTCCAGCTCCCGCAACACTCTCACCTATGATGAGATTTGCAATGATCCTATTCACCCATCCATTCCTATCTCTGTTCATACCACTCGCATTGGGAAATGCCTAAATTCAATCACTTCAATAGAAAGAAGACCCCATCAACATTTGTGGTCGTTCAAACACGGGTGTTATTCCGATCTCTCATGATGATGCCTTGCTTTTGAGAAATTTTCCCATGTCCCTCACTGGACCTACATTAGATTGGTATAGTGGGTTACCTAAACACTCTATATTCTCATTTAATCGGGTAGCCCAATATTTATTGGACCATTTCTCTATCAATATCATCAAGAAGGTTACCATGATTGATCTATATTCCACATGTCGGTATGAGGATGAATCCATTGCAAATTTTGTCACTCATCGGCGTAGCTCGATAAATCAACTTACCTTCCAATTGCCATAAATCGAACTCATCGAGCTCTTCACATGAGCTTGCGCTAGACATATCTCCCGACCTTACGAGGTCCAAACTCACAAACATTTTACGAGGCATTTACTATGGCATGCAAGTTAGAGATTCGGTCCATCCAAGAGAAGAAGATTCAATTAGGAAATAAGAATTCGACATTCAAGTCAAATGATACCTCTTCCTCTTCCAATCCACAAACCACTTATTCAAAAGCTAAGGGCATCGCTAACGCAATGGTACTTAAGGCCAGCCCAACTCATCCATCGAATCAGGCTACACCCTCATCTAATATCTCACCTGTCCAAGCTTTTCAATTCAGATGAGAGCAGCGAAAATATACCCCAATTGGGGAACCTTACTCTTCTGTCTTAGAAAATCTTATCAAAGCTGGAGCCATCACCCTTCCACCCATAAAACCACACACTGGTTTTGACCCTACTTGCCCCATGCCCACATGGTATAAAGAACATGATTTCTATAATTATCATCGAGTAAAGGGTCATAGTGATGGCAATTGCATCACTTTCAAGAATATTGTCCAAGAAATGCTCGAGAAAGGTGAGTTAACTATGGATAATCCCAATGCCACCCCTAACCAAAATCTACAAATCTTCAAAAGACCATTTCCCAATCATGCCCTTTCATCCAATCAAATCGGTGAGACATCAACTCACGATACTCATACCCGTGAGGTTCATGCTATCTTTAATGAGGTACTTATCACCTCTCAATTACCTCACATCCTGTCCATAGAGGAAATCCTCCTTCCACATTGGAACCTACCTCCCTTGTTCCTTCACCAATAGAGGAACACCTTTCATCTCCTTCATCTCCTATGGAGGGGTCTTCCGCTAACATTGAGACCATCTCACCCATGGCTTCTCCACTTAGAGAACCTTTACCTACAGTACCTCCTCCACCCATGAGGGAGATCCCATTACCTCCTCCACACATAGAGGAGCACCCCTTACCTCCTCCACCCATAGTAGAGCACCCATCTGTTCCTCCACTTATAGAGGAGCTCCCATCATCTCCTCCACCCATCATAGACCCAGTTGAGATACCTTTGCCTCTTAGCGAGCATTCTTCATCTGCTACCCAAAACCCAACATACCTACTTTTGGCTCTCTTACCCACGGAGTTGAAGCCGCCAATTCCCTATCTCTAAGACACATTTTACAGGGAATTCCTTTAGGCCCTTACCAACTTCGCCACGACGTGTTGTTCTCACGTTTAGTTGATCACTTAGATTACATGGATAGGGATTTACTATGGGGGAACCTCTTACTCCCTGTCTCAACAAAGATGTAGAGGTCCTCATTGATACCTCCACTATCTACCCAAATGCATTTTGACCCATCTAACCAAATACAACCACTCTTTGTCACAACCCCTTTCACGGTACCCGTTAAGCACTCACACCACACCCTTACCTATAACCCAACCTACATGTCAACCCAAACCCATACCCATAACATTTTCCTCCACTAAACCTATTACTACTTTAGGGTCACCCCACCACTAGCCTTATTCATCCACCAATTAAACTCAATTTAGCTACACCCTCCGACGTCGAGCCACACCTAATCCGACACCTAAACGAAAGAAACAAACTCATCAACCTCATACCCCTACCACACCAATCATGTCAGCACTTGTCCCACCTACCTTAAAACCTTAGCTATCCAACATGGTCAAGCAACTTTCACCCATCCATAAACCAATAACACAACAACCCATTCCTTCCTCACAAACCTCTAACCTACCTAGGCACACAACATGACTTACACCTACACCTACAGTCTCTTTACCACCAATACCTCCAATACCCTTAGCTATTGCTTCACTACCCACTACACTTTATTCATTATCCCTCACACCCCAAGTACGACCTGTGTCACCTACCTTCATAGCACCCTCGTTATCCCCATGGGTAACTCGCCCTCTTCCTCCATCTTCTTTTCCTTCTAGACCTTGTACACCCACATCACCTTTACCCAAGAAGGTGCAACTCAAAAATAAAACCCCACTACCCCACAATAAGGTAGTCAAAAACCACACACCCTCCTACCCGTCCATCTACTGTACCCCTACCCAAACAAACATGACCAATACCTAAAACCACACCGCACCTAAAATCGTAATTTCGACTGCACCTAAAATCGTAACTTTCGACTGCTTTCTACTCTTCCAAAACTAGTTCCTCGACAATTAACCACACCTACACCCAAATCCACGTTCACTTCCCATTTTGATCCACTAGCCGGGTCCTATGCAAAATTTTTAACCAACCTCCTCGAGACTTATGTAATCACATTACGCCACTCGACCTTATGACCCCTCAAACCCAAGCCAAAACGGTTTGATGATACTAAAATTTGTGCATACCATCATGTGCCAGACATGATGTGGAGAATCGCAAGGCCTTGAAAACTGTCCCTTAACCAATTGTATCCACCGAAACTAAATTTGATGACGACGACCTTCTCGACGAGGATCCTGCTTCACCAACACCCATCCCCACACTACCCACTCAACAACCACAACCTCCACCCTAACAACTTCTAGAGCCACACCCAAGATTTGAAATTAATATGGTTTACATCAAATAACTGGCCACACCACCACCTAAATGTCATTACGCCCAATTGACCTCACAGGGTTTTTCTCCTTTGGTAGGTTTTTACCCGTCGTGTCATTATACCACTCACCCTACACCTTTTCCATTTTCCAACTTACCTCAAATCAACAGATACATGTCACTACACGTGTGCAGAAGGGAAAAGAAAAGGCAACTGACCCACCAACCAATCTTATACCCAACATACCATTTGCACCCATACCGAAAATAACTATCTCAGTGGCCCCACTTACCCCATTTATAATGACATCACACATCACACCATGCTCAAAAAATTAGACCAGTCTCCTCTCAAAATGTCCCTATATGACCTCATTCAAACCTCGGAATCCCATCGCTAAGCCCTTATGGAGGTCCTTCAATCTATTGAGGTTTTACCCAATGACCCTACACCCGTAGCCTCCATTATCACACCTCATCATGTAGCCTCTCTCACCAAATTACCACCTTCATCCTCACCTCACCTTGTTCACCAAGTGGCCTCCCTTAGCTTCTCAGAGGAAGGGATCACGTCATACCAAAAATGACCTGCACTCCAACCCTCTTCATATCTCTCCACATTGATGACATATGGGTACGTTGTGTGATGATTGATGGAGGCGCTAGCATTAACATCATTTCATCCCATAAATTATCTCAAATGCGCATACCTAACAATTACATGCATAAACATCCAGTCATGTTGTGTTCATTTAATGATGCTATCACTTCCACACTAGGCACTGTCATCCTTCACGTTCGTGTGGGCCCCTCACTATCGTACTCAAAAATTGTTTTATTTTTTGGAAGCGGAATTCCAATATAACTTGTTGCTTGGTAGACCTTGGATCCGTGTCATGGGTTGTGTTCCTTCCACTTTGCATCATTGTGTAAAGTTTGAACACGAAGGACACACTTATACCATTCCAGCTGACCCATCACCTTTCAAAACATGTAACATGCTATACCAACCCAATGATGTGCTCATACCTATTAAGCCATCTACCTCTGCAACCAATACCACTTCACCTACACCTCCGCCTACCAGTACAGCCGCTACTTCTACCACACATACTACCTCCATTCCTACCACTGCTATAACCTCCACGGCTGACCAATTAGCTTCCCAATCCATTAACTCCACCTCTGCATTGACCTCCGACACATTATCCATACCAGCTACCTACATACCAACTACTGATCCCTTGGAAGGTGTTTTTCAATGTCTCACTCTGTGGAAGTACCTATATAGTGTCAACAAATTACTTACTCCGCATGAGTATGGAATCCTTCACCAACACCCTTCTTTATGATCACCGTATAGGAGAACACCTCCTTTATGGTCCTCCTCATCTTCGTACTAGTCTCACCTATGGGGACTTGATACTACCACTTACACACCTGAACCACCATCACAACCCCACCCATTTTCCACTAACTTCCAATCACTTACCAATCACCATTTCACCCACACCTTCCTCCACCACTGTGCATGGAAGCATTTTGGCTTTGGCTTTTATGAGCAAGGCCACCACACTGTTATTCCATGTACCACCTGTAAACATAATGACTATAGTGGTATCGGCTTCCCTAAACCTCCTACCAAACAGGCCCACATTGAACTCATTGAAGACCCTAGCCCCCTCCACCTTCATCTTTATCACTACCTTCACCCACTCCACCTTCATCACCACCTTCACCGATGGAGTCGATGGATCCCAAATCTATCCCTCCTAACTTTTTTTTTTCATAAACACCATTTCCTTGGGGCCTTTGACTTATCAACGTGAAGGCAAGGCCCCTTCCACTCTTCCATTCCTATATCCTAAGATGATCAATGATGACACACCTACAATTAACGTCATTCAATGTCAGGATGATGAATCCATACTCACCTACCTTGGTGTAGAAGACTCATATATTCATCGGTCATTACCATCTGAGATGCAAACCATGTTGAATGAATCGACTATCGAGATCAACATTCATACTCAGGATGACCCACACATCCTAAAGATCAGACAATCTTTAGATGCTATTGAACAAGAAGCTATCACTTCTTTTCTCCAAGATCATAACCACACTTTTTCTTGGTCTTACACAAACATGCCCGGTATTGACCCCACCATATTGGTGCAAAATATCGTAACCATTCCCGATGCCAAACCTATCAAACAAAAGCCGAGGAAAATGCACCGCATTTCTCTTCTCATCAAAGAAGAACTCCAGCGCCTTCTTTCCATTTCCTTCATCTTACCCATTGATTATCCTCATTAGATTTATAACATTGTCCCTATTACTAAAGCAACAGGGGGACTCCACATTTGCACATAATTCCATGACCTCAACCTCACCTGTCCGAAAGATGACTTTCCCTTGCCCGGTATTGATCAACTGGTTGACCTTACCACTGGTCACGAGATGCTCTCACTCATGGATGGCTTCTCGGGTTATAACCAAATTTTACTTGCCCTAGAAGATTAGCACAAGACCACATTCATTACCCCTTGGGGAACCTTTTTCTATCGAGTCATGCCTTTTGGCCTTAAAAATGTTGGTGCTACATATCAACGTGCTATGACTTACATCTTCCATGATATCATGCATCGCATATTGGAAGATTACGTGGATGATCTCTTAGCCAAATCTAAACGTCGCGCCAAGCACCTCGCCATCCTTGAAACCATCTTTGATTGCCTCATTAAATATTACGTCCACCTTTAACCTAAAAAGTGTGTCTTCACAGTTCTCTCAGGAAAACTCCTGGGATTTATTGTTTCCCTCCATGGTATAGAAGTTGACCTTGATAAAGTCAAGGCCATTTTGGAAATGCCTCCGCCTATTAACCTTACACAACTCACAGTAGCCTACAAGGTAAATTGTAGTCCATTCACCGTTTCATCTCATAATTATTCGATCGGTGTCAACCCTTTAATCATCTCGCTTAGGAAGGATGTCTCCTTTAAATGGGATGATGACTGCACACAAAGCTTTGAGGCCCTAAAACAATACCTTCTCCAACCACCCATACTCATTGCACCTAAAGACGATCAACCTTATTACCTATACATATTAGCTACCGATCATTCCTTGGGAGCCATGCTCACTCATTGTGATGAACAACATAGGGAGCAGGTGGTTTATTACATAAGCCATACTCTTTTGGAATATGAAACCCGATACAACCATCCAGAAAATATTTTCTTAGCCTTAGTTTTCATTACCACCAAACTCCACCATTACTTACTCAACCACAAAACCTATGTCGTGGCCAACACTGAGCCCTTACACTTCATATACACCAAACCTTATCAAAATCAGCACACCACGTGATGGCTTATGCTTTTAGCTGATCTTGACCTTGAATTCATTCACTAAAAGTCCATCAAGGGCCAAGCCATAGCTGACCAACTACCCGACGTGCCTATTTCTTCGGGATCAACTCTCTAATTTTTATTTTCCCGATGAGTCAAATACTACCCTTTCCTTGGACGAACCCCCTTACCAAATGACATTGTTTTTTTATGGTTCCAAGTGTTAACGAAGGGCGGGTCGGTCGGTGTTATCGTCATTCCTTTGGATGGGGAACCCATGCCTTTGTCTTTCAAAATATACTTTGAATGCACTAACAATATTGCTGCAAGTACAAAGCGCTCATCCTAGGTCTCAAGCCGCATATGCCCTAGATGTCAAATCAATCAAGATCTTTGTGATTCGCAATTGATCATGAACCAAGTCAATGGTATGTACCAATGTTGTAATGAGATACTTCAAAAGTATAAACATCATGTCGACATACTTTTGACCACCTTTGATCATTACACCCTTTAAACCATCCCACATTCAACCAAAAATTTGTAGATACCATGGCCTACTTAGCTTCCCAAATACCCACTTCCCCTACCGATTCCAAAATATTTGTCACCATACAATGCCTCCATTCACCTTCTTATTTACCTCATGATGTTTACTCAATTGGAAATGACACCCCTGACCCGAGTGACCTTTGGTACAAATAATACTCCGACTACCTTTCCCTCTCCATCTTACCTCCTGATCTCACCCGTAATGGACAACACACCTTCCTTAAAAGAGTCTCTTGTTTTGTCATTCTGGGGGACTCCTCTATAAGCGCAGGCTTTGATGGTATTCTCTTACGATGCCTCACAAGTTCTAAAATTCCTTATACCATTAAGGAGGTTCATGATGGCATATGTGGAGGTCACTTTAGTGGCCTTGTTGTTGCTAAGCGCATTCTTCACCTAGGATATTATTGGCTGAACCTTCACCATGATTGTTGTGACTATGTCAAATGTTGTGTGAAATGTCAACAACATTCCAACCTTCATCATACACCCAGTCATGCCTTATAGGTCGCTCATGACCTTTGGCCTTTCTCTCAATGGGGTTTGGATCTTATACGAGAAATCAATCCTCATTCTTCCCAATGCCCTCAATGGATCATAACTGCTACCGAATACTACAAAAAATGGGTGGAGGCCATACCACTCATCTCCATGAAATATGAGAAGATATGTGAGTTCATTAACCATCACATCATTTGTCACTTTGGTGTCTCTCATCGCCTCATCACTGATAATGGAAAACAATTTAAAAACAAAACATTACAAAAAATTTGTGATGCCTTCGGCATTAAGCTTAGTTTCTCATCACCTTATTACCCACAAACCAATGGCCAAGCTGAATCCACTAATAAAACCCTCAACAAAATTATCATGAAAGTAGTTGACGATATTGGAAAGGATTGGCATACACACATTCCTTTTGCCCTATGGGCATACCGCACTAGTATTCACACTTCCACTGCAGCCACACCCTTTTCGCTAGTCTATGGTACATAGGTTATTCTACCTCTCCAAGTCCAGATCCCTCCCTCCACATTTCTCTCCATAATATGCTTAACCGATGATGAATTTCATCAGGACTTCTTAGCTGACAACTAGATTTATTAGATGAACGTCATCTTAATGCTCCGGATCACCTCCAAGTTTACCAAGAACATATCAAATGTGCTTATGAAAAACATGTTCATGAACGAACCTTCCAACCCAGTGACGTTGTCTTGAAAGAAAATCAACATGTAAATAAATTAGAAAAAAGTAAATGGGGAAAATTCACTCCTAATTGGCTTGGACCATACATCGTAACTCATACCTATGGATCAGGTGCCTATTTTTTATCCTCACTTGATGGTAAACCCAAACCTGAGCCCCTTAATGCATTGCATCTTCAACCATTCTATTGTTGACTCGTTTTCCTACCTCACCATTTGTCTCTTTAGAGGCTCATCCCTTGAGCACCATCCACTCCATACACCACCCTAATGATTAAACAAGAATCATGTGAGTATCCATCACTCATTATCTTCTCTTGCATATGTGTACCACGGACGCATGTAGCATGATTCTCATGTATACTTTTCATCTACCTTTAGGTGAGATCCGATGGTCATTCCACCTTGCCTTTTGAACAAGAGTCCTATCCTCCACCTTGGTCTTGTCCATGATTTCAAAGACCTCACATGGGACCCAAATCCTTGAGTCAAACTTCTAATAAAAGATGACTCCCTCAAAAGGACATCTTCCTCTCGACCAAATAGCTACTATAAATAGACTTCTCCTCGAAGGAAAACTATGTGAAGTTTTAAAAAAAAGAGAGAAACCTAAGCTTCATCAATCACTTCACGAAGACCTCAAGGAGTACCATATTATTTATCCCATATAGACTTCCCATCGATCGGTCTATCTCAAAAAAAACTTTTTAGTCATGGACTTGCCCATTGTGACCTTGGACCTCTTGCCCAAAATCCCTTGTCACTCAAAACATATACAATTAATTACCTTTCACTCACCTTACCATTTCCACTCTCATTGTCTCAATTTCCTCAAGGGACAGCTTGGACTTTAGACATTTGGTGATCCTATGACTACCTTCATCGTAGAACAATTAATCATGCAATGTCTTTTGGGTCTTGTGTTCATCACCCCCTCCAAGGTATGATCTACTCGGTATGATCCTACCCAATCAGGTGGCTTTATTGCCCCCTTCTTATCTTTTCACCATATTTGTTTACGTATTGATTACCTTATACAGGACTTGGTACTCGACGCTTACATTTGGGATAATCCTTCCCTTTTCACCATACTCACCTTCACCTACATCATTTTACCTATAATCTAGCCACACCTATTTAACCTAAACCCACAACATGCCCACAAACCTACCAACTCATTTTCATATTCCTTCCTAGCTCAAGGGAGAACTACATCACCTGAGGTCCCTTTTCACTGGACTATATATGCATCACTCCGAGGGCATGGGGCCCTTGGTGGTTAGCTCGGCCAATCTCTACCCTAAAACAATTCATCAACCATACCTAACTTACCATTTACATCACATTTTACTTGGGTTAAAGCATATAATCCCCACTTTTTGTAGTTTTGTATTTCGAAAACTATGTCCACAACCAAAACATGACCAAGCACATATAAAATGACCAAACATGAATTTTTAAGAGGCTATAAATACCAAGGTGCAGTGCCATCCAATTTACTTGATTTTTTAAATTTTTATAGTATTTTTAACTATTTAATTACTACGATTTTAAAATATTTATGGCCACAAATGGGACACACTTGTATGCTTTGACCCACTTAGTTCCCCTTTTATAACAAAATTGGAAATTAAACCACATACATAACAAGTTGTTTTATATTTTAAACATTATCACAAAGATAAATTTATTACACCTACCATCTATCTATCATCACTATGCATAGATTATGCAACATTTCACCTTTGACCCACAATATCATTCATATCCAAAATCGTGAATCATAACTAAACCTCATGCTTAATACATTTCAATCCATGCCTATAACTTGACTCAAACATGCCTATAAATTGAATCAATCCATGCCTCAAAATCTGACTCAACCATGCCTATAACTCTCGATCGATCCATGCCTAAACCAACTTTGACTCCATCATGCCTAACTCACCTAATTTCCATTCATATCAAAATAACAACTCAAAATCTCATCAACATATCAACAAGTCAAATCATAACATGTATCTCATAAATAAGTAAATATATAAATAAAAATACATGCCTATCTCATCATGGCCATCATCTCAAAAAAATTTGGCATGCAGGCCAATATACAATACAAAATTCATCGGCACAACTTCAATATATACACAAAGAATGAAACACTCGATACAAAAAATCTTCGGCACGTAGGCTAGTATATGCTTAGAATATACAAAACTCACTCGTAAATCCTCACTTTCTTCAACACGCAGGCTGGTATGTGATCAAAAATACAAAAAAAATTCAGCATGCAGGCCAGCATATCTATCCACAATAATCACTCATATACATAAAAAAAATTGGGTGGCCACATATCAAACATTTCGCCGGATGTTCTCCATCTTTGTGTCCCCTACACCCTCGGCCTCCTATGCCTTTACTAGTTCATCACCTTGCTCTTGTCGTCATCCACTAGTGGCCTCTCCTTGATCAGGACTTAGAGCTTGCTACCACCCTGTGCTCTCCACACTATGTGTGCCAGGATCTTGTCCTCTCATTGATGTCATGTTGTGCCTATACTCTCCATATGAGATGAAGTCTATCCCAATTTCCATAAGTTAGTCCTAATAATATATCACCTTAGCTAGAGCATCCCGTAACTTGGATATAGGCATGGTATGTGGTGGTCCCATAAGTCTCGACCCATGTACTCGCCTTTGTGCCGCTCCTGCCTTGTGAACTAGGACCAGCCTCTTACACCAGCTGTGGTGTCCCCTGTCCTTGTGCTTGTGGTGGTGCCCCTTATCCCTATGCCTATATCTGGGCCTATAAGGCCCCAATCTATGTCTGGGATGTGGCCAATAGCCTCGTAATCTGCCATCTCGAGCCATTAAGGTGGCCACCGACCATCTTTGTCTCCATATCCTCCATCACCTCCACCCTCTCCCTCCCCCATTTGGGCCTATAGACTCGCCACCTGTACTCGTAGCTCTACTACCTCTACCTCTAACTCCTCCAGCTGTGTCTGTAGTATACCTATCTACGTGATCAGCATCACGACCTACGCTTGTAGGGTGTCTCTCTCCACTGTAATGGTAGCTAAGTCAGGCTGCACTGGTCTCGGTGGTATGGCTGGTAACTGCGCCACCCACCACTACCTATACCTATCTGTGCATCCGGCATCATCAATCTACTGATCCACTGGCTGCTCCTCCTCTCCTGTAGGCATTAAAGGTTGTGGTAGAGGTAAGGGCCTCTCCACATCATCTCTTCGATACTGTGGGAAGGGCGGAGGAATATCTTGTACAAGCCCAAACTGTCATCAGACCTTATCTACCAAGATCATCTCATCCTCCCTAGCATGACGACCTCCCCAGATCCACCTCTCTAACTGGATCTCAGCTAGCTCCTCATGCATATGCCTATATGAGGGGAATCCCACATATGGCCTCTAGATAATGTCCACTCCGACAACCCCTCCAATAACTACCGAAAATGGGCCACATCGTATGTCGGCCTATCCGACCTCCGCTCTCCTACAACCGGCACCCATCTCCTATATCCCAACCGCACACATCTCGGTGGGAATGCATCTGCTCGGGGCATCCTATAGGTCGAACACATACTATGTGCTCGTAGGCCCAATAGTGTAGTATAAATGTACAACACAGGCTGAACCTGTGCAACCACCCGTATGCCAATAACTCTCTATATAGCTGCACCAAGAATGTTGGTGCCTAGTTGAAGCATGTCTCATGCACCATCATATCGTGGAGCACCCCCATTAGTGATTAAGAAAGTGTCCACCCTCTACATCGGGTAGTACATAGCAGCACACTGCCTCCATCAATAAAACTAATAGCCTCATCTCATTCGACGGGCTAGGTACATCTCGCCATAGCTCAAATTGGCACTATGGAATCTCAGCTCCACCACCCCCTCACCAAATACTATCCTCCTGAGGCCTCGGAGGAGATAGAGTACACCTGGCCCCCAATATGGGTAACCTCAGAATCGAACACGTCCTCTAGGGTGATAGTCATCTCACCCATCGGAAGGTGGAACGTGTTGGTCATGGAGTCCCATCTATCGATGAGCATGACCATCAAACTAGGCTACCAAATAGCATGTCAGTAGCGCCAAATACCACTCAAGCCTACCTCCATGTGCTACAGCTCCAAAGGGGTCGCTAAGCCGCACAATGTCACCAGTAGCGGCGGAACCCTGTCTCGCATATGTAACTGCTGATCTCCCCTGCATCCAATCCAAAGCACAACATTAATCTACCTTTACCATGACCATATTCATCACTTATTATTACCCACCACCCTATTTTTTACCCTACCCATCTCAACCACCTAACCTACATCATTTTTTGGACCCTTGTGCCTAAACTCCCGACCGAGTGTGCGCTTAATCCTAACCGACTCTGGTCACCCTTAAACCGCATCGGTCACCTATTTGGTGATCAATATCGGTTCAACTGTACCGACCATGGTTACCACATAACCAAGACGGCGGTCACTTGTTAGGTGATCGATCCCGGTTCTACTCGATTGATGTCGGCCAAGCTTGATGATTGCTGGTCACTTTACTGTGGAAAAATCTATAACTTCCCAAACCCCCATTTTCTAAAACTCTCCCACCTTCCCTTTTAGCCCACCTACAATGACGTACTACCCCAAAACCCCTACCCACCCCACCTATCCAATTAACTACCCCACCCCCTTTTTTTTCTCGTTATACCCCCTTACCCAAATTTAAATTTTTCCCACCCACAACATACAAACAACCCACCAAACCATACACATAACAACTATTGCAACCTCTAATCTATCTAATTCACAATGTAGAGTTAGGTGTTTACCTTGTTGCACTACCTTCATCTTGGTGGCACGTCTAGCCGCTATGCGGTGGCCTACCCCATCCCTCTCCAGCCTCTACCATCCTCTGACCAATCACCTCTCTCGCCCTGATCCTATGGCCCCGCTACTCACCAACCCAATCCTCGTCAACTCACACTGCTAGCTCACTGTCCCATTCCGTCCAAAAACTTTTCTCACTTTTTTCTCTTTTCTCTATCATTTTCTCCCTTCAACCAATAACAAATGAATAACAAAAACACGCAGATTTTTTGTTTTTATACAAAACCCAACCTAACCGACATCGGTTCCCATAGATCGGCATCGGTCTCGTGCCCTACCTCACCATCATTGGTTTTCCTCTACCGACGTTGGTTATCCATGACCGCCATCGGTCAACCTAACCTACACATTACCCCTACATTTCCATTTTCCTCCACCCTTCACCTTGCCATTTTACACAACCCTTTACCTTGCTCCTTTAACCCATCCGACCTTTTACCCAACCCCTTACCTTACCTTTCCTGACCTCGTCACTTCCTACCTCTATTTTTCCTCCTTTGGGGACTCATTATTTTACCCCTACCTTGGCCTTACCCATGCCGTGACCTAGATATTTGGACTGGACCATTTCTAGTTATCTTTGACCTCATGTGTTCACTATACCTTGCAGCACTGTTACATGTGTTGTTGACCTAATGACCTTACCTAGCCTATTGTCGTGACCGTTTATCCTGAACCTACCTTTGGTGTACCGGAACATACCTAAACATTCTTGCACCTAACCTATGTTGTGTTTCCTAACCATATCCTATACCTTAGATACCGGATTCACTTTAACCTTGTTTGGATAAACCTATCGACCTTAGACAATGTAGAGTTTTCCTACTCTTCAACCTTGCAGCGTGTGCTGTAGCTTATTCATGTGCGTGCCTTTTGACTGCTACGCTTACATGTGACCCTCGCCAATTATCAAGATTTCCCGAATAGACCTTTCACCCTTTTCCCTGTACCCACTTACCTTTTCCTCACATTTACCTTTTATCAAACCACTCACCGTTTCACCTGCTACCTCATCGATTCTTCTGGTTTAAGGGGATCACCTTCACCAAAGTCTTTTGTGCAACCACATCTTATTTTTGTTAGCGTGCTTCCTAATACAAGCTACAAAAAAAAGGGGAAAAATGTAGACACTAAAATTAGGTCACACTCCCCTTTTGTCCCTCGACAAATAAGTACCCTTTGTTACATTTACCTAGCCATAATCCCCTTCATCCCACTAATATTAATTTAATTAAATTAATGCATTATCCTCACTATATTTATTATTTAAATATCTTATTTAAATAATATCCACACATGCATTTCACTTAGACACCTCACCAAGCCAACTCAACCTAAAACCTATTCTTAGCAAGTCCCCATAACTAACTAAGACTTACCCAAACCCTAAAAATCAATCCCTACATTCCCTCTAACCACATTCCCACAAGAGACTCCTAGTCTAATCCATGGGATAATGACACGAGATCCAAGAAAATCGGGAGGATCTCCTAGTTTTGATAAACCTAGGAAGTCCTACCTTGACCGACGTTCGGTTATCCCTAACCGTCTCCGATTAATCTAGACCACCATGTCGATTACCCCCTTTTAACCCTAAAACGACCTTATTCTCAAGGTTGGAAGTTGGAAGCAAGTTGGAAAACTTTGGGAGAAAGTTGATGAACAAGAATACATCTTAGAGAGATAACACATCTTCGAGAGCCAATTCCAACGAAAACTCACACCCAAGGAGGGATATTGAGCGTCTTCTCCTTCACACCATCCTAACCATGATCTCGATCTATCCAAGCAAAGAGGAGTGTACATGCAGCCCATGAAAAGATTTTCTTCAATTGGTGATAACTTACACCTTCAAACTCATCATCAACACCTCCATCCCTCACACACAGACATTCAGAATGAAATCCAAGTAAGTACAACATCATACTTTCCTGGTTATTTCATTTCTCCATTATTTTATCATCCATTGTTTATCTTGCTCCCTATTGACCTTCTCCATATTTTCACCTCCGTATACCCATTGAAACCTCGCCAAAGCCAACTCTAGTCACCCAATACCCCATCCTAACCAACCAAAGTGTTTTTTTGTGCAATCACAAAAGAGACCGCAACTTGTTCTGACATTTCCAAATCTAACAAGAATCGGCATCAAGATTATACCTAACCCGTCGATCATCCTCGACCGACACCACATCTCTGTTTTCCCACATAGCCCTAATAGAGACCTACCCACCTAATTTTATCTCACCCTCTTTCCCCTGTGATCTACTCGAGACCTCTGCCAAACTTGCAGAACCCAAAACCAATCATTTGACCTTTGGATTCTATTCTAGCTTAGCTTGTTAGATTAGATCTATTTCTTATTGTTTTTTAAGTGAGATACCTAAATCATTTTAAAATAACAATAGGATTTACTTTGTTTATAGCATTGAATTGTTTAAAATAGTGGACTGATAGCCATCTAGGAAGTATCACACTTCCCGGATCTAGCACATGCTAGGCAGTTCACTGCCCATATTGTTTAATTCCTTCTAGTGGTCTTGTTTTCATTACAGGTAGTTCCTCCTAGCCAAAAGGAAGCTCTCACGATCAACTGTGGATTTGGAAGTCATATGCGCACAACAACCCATCAACTGACATTTGAATAGGTATTCCTCCTACGCCCATTACCCTATCTGTTTTGTCAACGCTTCTAAGAAACGATCTAAGAAAAAGGTGAAACACCCACATGTGAGGCATCACAATCATACTCGAACACCATATCAATATTTGGTAGTGCCAAAATAGGTTCTTATGTCACCTTATTCTTCAAGAACTTAAAGCTATCCTCTTTTTCCTTTGTCCACAAAAACTCTCTTCCTTTTGTGTAATTTATTATAGGTGCTACAATAATGCTAATTTTTTTAATAATTTTTTGTAAAATGTTGTTAAACCATTAAGTCTTCTTATGTTTGTTATAATATGTGGATTAGGCCATTCAATAATTACCTTTATCTTTTCTAAGTTTAACTGTACCCCTTCTTCTCGAGATAATAAAACCCAAAAATACTAGACTCTCTTGCATAAACGTGTACTTCTTCAAATTTTCATAGAGCTTCTCTTTCCTTAACACTTCAAATATCACCCTCAAATGCCTCAAATGTTCTTCTTTAGTTTTACTTAAAATCAAGATATCATAAAAATAAACCACAAAAAACTTACCATTTTACTCTTGCAACACAATTTTTATCAACCTCATAAAAGTGTTAGGTGCATTAGATAACCCGAATGACATCACCAACCACTCATATAATCCATCCCCTATCTTGAATGTTATTTTCCACTCATCTCCTTCTCTGATCTGAATCTGATGGTAACCACTTCAAAGATCAATCTTGGTGAAATACCTAGATCTAGCAAGCACATCCATCATATCATCAAGGTGAGGTATTGGGAACCTATAATTGATTGTAATTTTATTGATTTATCTATTATCCATGTACATTCTCCATGTTCCATCCTTCTTTAGAGTTAATAAAGATGGATTTTCACATGGACTCATGCTCTCCCTTACTACACCCTTTCTCACAAGCTTTATCACTTGCTTATTCAATTCTACATGTAATTTTGGGCTCATCCTATAAGCTTCTTGATTTGGGAGTGAATACCCTAGGATCAAATCAATATTGTGGTAAGTATCTCTTTTTAGTGGTAACCCATCTAGTAGCTCATCAGGAATAACATCAGAAAATTATTCTATTAATTTTACTATATCTATTGGTATTTTTGCACTTGCGATTCATCTCTATTTATGACCAAGACATTAAAAACCTTGCTTCCTTTTCCTCCTTCACAAATTATTTTTTGGATAGAATATTTTCAGCCTTCCCCTCTTCCTTAAGAGATAGAAAAACTATTTTTGTGCCATCCTTCTAAAAAGTATAAGTATTCTTTCCCTCATCATGAATTACTTTTCTATCAAATTTCCATGGTCTCCTTGCCATATATGACATGCATGCATAGGAATAACATCACAACAAATATAATCCTTATAAATTTTACCAATAGAAAAAATTATTAAACATCTCTTATCAATAGTAACTTCATTACCCTTCTTAAACCATGCAATACGGTAAGGGTTAGGATTCTTCTCACAATGCAGGCCTAGTTTCTCAACCATCTCATTTGAAACCATGTTCTCACAACTACCACCATCAATAATAACATTACATACCTTTCCTCAAAAATTCCATCGTTTCCTATAAATATTTGTACGTAGCCATGCATCCCCCTTGACCTCCTTTCTTGGAGAAATCATCATCCTTTTGATCATCATATTTTCTCCCACATCTAGTGGAATTTCTAGGTCATGTTCTTCTTCTTGTTGTTTAGATTCAGCAAGATTTACTCTTGGAGGATCTTCTTGCCTCTTGTCATGTGTATAATAATGCGGGCATTCAAATTCCCTATGCCCCTCTTCACCACATCTATAGAAAACAAATGGTCTTTGTGGAGCCTCCCATCCTCTACCGCCAACATATCCTCTGCCCCTAGGAAATCTTGTCTTGTATCTTCTTGCTTTTCACTCCACAAGGTTGTTCTCCTCTACCTTGACTGAAACCAACTCATCCTTGAAATGAGGATGATGCCCCTCTATTCATCCTAGGTGATCTCCTAAAATATTTTCGGTTATGTTTTTCTTTGGAATTTAAATCTAGTTTATAGGCATCCTTCATGCTCTTGATCATGTGCATGCTTAGCTCATCTTGAATAGAAAATTTTAATCCAGTTACATACCTTGCAGCCATTTGTTCCTTAGTTTCTATTAATGCAAAATCACAGCACCCCCAAATGAGTTCTAAAAATTTTCTTTTCTAAGGCAGACTCATTTGGTGTGATTACATAACATTGAACTTTCCCCAAGGTGTGGGACCTTACAAAATGGAAAATATCTCCAAATTAAAGGATGGTTCCTTATTCCTCTATTTAGGTGCATACGTAGAAACTTGCAGAGTATCTGTTCTTAATCCTAATCTAAACTTTACCAAGGAGACAGGGATAGAAGTAATATAGAAATTAAAACAAAGCTAAATTATGAGGTGATGCACCAAAGGAATGATGAACAATTATTTCACTAATAGACACAAACCAACAAAATGCATACAATAAAAAAGCACAGATAGCCAGATATATAATGGAAGGCCGATGAAAGCAACTGAGACAAGAGAGGATCTAAAATGGATCACGATGTGTTTTATTGCTCGTAGAATGATACACCCATTACAAAGTAGCTAAGAGGCGTAAACGTATTACAATTTTAGTGGAAGGCCTGAACCCCACAATCCCTTTTCTAGAAGAAAGAGGGAGCCTGAAAAACAAAGAATGTCCAACCCTTTACAAAAATCCTACCCCCGTATTTATAGATTCAACCTGAAAGAAGGAAAGAGAGAGAAGTGAGAAAACAAAGTTGAAGCTCAACCACAATTGTTAATGCCTTTGATGAAATCTCTCCCTAAGTCCATCTTCACTGCATCAATCCTTGGTTTGGCACCTTGAAGGAAGAGGAAACAATGGAAATAGATTGAATCCGATATGGTTGTTGAGACAGATGGATCCCGCATTGAAGGTTCAAGACATTTCCTCCATTTTCTTCACCTAACCTCCTCAAAATTAAAGTTTCAGACCCCATGGCATGTGTGAGGCCGAGATCTTTCCAACGACATCAAATTTGCAATATCTCGAGCCATGAGTTGAAAGATATGCCCCTTGAAGTTTGTATCGGGTTTGTATAAGAGGGCGGGAAAACAACTTGAAAATGGGTCCCCTTTCTTCTCGATTCCCACCTTGGCTTTGACTCGGGCCCAGATGCTGACTTTTTCCTTGGGCAGAGTTGTGAGCCATTTTGCAAATTTTACCCCCTTTGAGATAACAAGGGGAAAAGAACGAAGTTTTTCCCCGATGGTCTGCTTTTATTTTGTTTCCTCTTATGCGAGATCGCAGTTGATCCAATATTTAGCATAGGGAAAAATATGGATAACAATTTGGCAACTCACAGGGGTATCTACCTGCTAGATGAAAAGACCAATTGCCTTGTCAGATCTGTTGGGCATGGAGTCATGGATGATAGCCTGCTATTGATCCATTATAAAGTTGACCCCTGGGCTGCTTGGAAACCCATTAGAACCGAAACTGATGTTGACCAAATGCCGAGTCCAAACACTGTATGAGAGAAAAAAAACAACACCACACTATATACAAAATTTGAAATCATACATGCTCCAAATGGAACATGTAGAATGTGCAAAGAACTTAGGAGAAAAGTAATCTACACTACAACAAGACAATGTGCATAAGCACTTAGAGGAAAGAGAAAACTAAACTAATATGTACAGGGTGAGAACTCCCCTTTAAATAAAGCGAAGTTAAGCTTAAGATAGATCCCATTTACTAGAATCTGCAACTCTTCACCCTCCAATGTAGACAATTGTAAAGCATTGCAACTTTTGCATCCTATGATTATATAGGGGCCACTCCAGATGGCATAAAAGTTATAAAACCTTCCTGTTTTTTCTCGATATGCATCCCATTTCAAAACTAGGTCTCCTTCTTAAAAGGTCCTTTCCTTTGTCTTCTTGTCAAAGCATTTCTTGATATAAGCCTGATTCTTCTCTATTGCTTGGAAAGCATGCTCTCTAGTTTCTTCTAACTCCATCAACTCTGCATACCTAGCCTCCATTGGTCCAAATTCAGACATCTCTAGTTTCTTCATGAGCTCCAATGCTGGCAAATCAAGTGATATAGGCAACATCACCTCTTTCCCATAGATGAGCTTGAATGGAGAGTTGCATGTAGATCCTTTGGGCATTATTCTATCAACCCATAAGGCTGTTTTGAGATTTGTGTGCCAGGTCCTTTTATTCTCATCAAGAGTTCTTTTGATGATCTTTAGCAGGTTCTTGTTTGTGGACTCAGCCTGGCCATTACCTTGAGGGTAATAGTTTGATGAAGTACTCAAATAAGTCCCATTCTTGATGGTCCATCTTGTGATCATGGAACATATAAATGCTAATGCATTGTCTAATATGATGGTGGATGGTACTCCAAATATGGTCACTATCCCTTCATAGAAATCTAGGATACTAGACTCATTTGCTTCCTTGAGTGCCACTACCTTGGTCCATTTGGTGAAATAATCATCCTTTATCAGGGATCCATTTGTGACCTTGGCTTGAGTTTGGATTGATGAATCTAATGAAGTCCAATCCCCATTGCATGAAAGTTTGGTCAAATGAGATTGGGTGCAATGGAAGTGTTGTTAGCCTTTCCTTGCCTTTGAAGAATGCACAATTCTTACACCTTTTGATCCATGTGTAGCAGTCACTAAACACTCGGGCCAATAATATCCTGCTTTCATGATTTTGAGTGTTGTCACTCTTGGAGAAAAATGGCCTCTAGCTGCTTCAACATGGAATTCTTGTAGCACTCTCTCTACTTGATCTATCCTAATGCATCTCAGCAGAATGCCATTGATGTCTCTTTTGAACAAGGCACCGCCAATAAGAACATATGGGATGGCCTGTAGCCTGAAATGCCTTATTTTTTCTTTACTCATCCCATGAGGACACATGCATGTTCGAAGGAAGTGCACCATGTCTTAGGTCCAACAAGGAGCAGGTACATCATCTCTCCCTTCTTCTTGATCATCTTGTAGAACAAAAATAGCCTCCTTTTCACTGTCTATTTTATCTTACATACCCGAGGCTAGTTGTTCACATAACCCCTTCTCATGGACCAGCTTGGTGACCTTGATCTCAATTTCATATTCCATGACACGAGTGATCCATCCTACACACTTCTCATTCAGGTCCTTGCTGAGAAGGAATTATTTAACTCCCACATGGGAGACCAATAGTTGGATTTTGTTGTTTGAAACCAAATTCTTAAACTTATTCAATCCTCTGATTACCGCCAGGACCTACCTCTCAATGAAGGAGTACCTTACCTCATAATCTTCCAGACTCTAACTGAAGAAAGTAATTAGTTGTTCTATGCTTTCTTTGTTCTACTGCACCAAGATTGTAGAAATTGTGTCGCTGCCACCAAAGGTGTACAATATGAATTATTTGGAAAAATCTGGGTTCACAAGAGTTGGGGCTTGTGATATGGCTTCTTTGATAGCCTAAAAATTTCTTTTCCTTCAGCTATCCATCTGAATGCTAAACTCTTCTTCAACATCAACGTTATTGGCTTAACAAGGGCAACAAAGTTTAGAACATACCTATGGACAAAATTGATTTTTCCCAAGAAGCTTTGAAGATCTTTCTTGTGAATTGGCAATGACAATGCTCTTATTACTTGAACTCTCTATGGGTCAATTTCCAATCCTTCCTTTGATACGATATGGCGTAGAAGCTTGCCTTCATGGGCCAAAAATATGCATTTTTGGGGTTCAAAGGTGACAATCTCCTACATCTTTGAAAACTTGCCTCGGATGGAAGAGACAATCTCTGCATTCTTGGAAAAAATAGTGATGTCATCCAAATAGATCAGCACTATTTGATTAATCAGCCCCTTGAATGCCATATCCATTGCCCTTTGAAAAGTGGCTCCGACGTTGGATAATCCAAATGGCATTTTCTTGTATGCATAGGTGCCCCACTTGGTGGTGAAAGTTGTTTTGAATTGATCATATTCTTTCACCATGATCTGGTTGTACCCTGAGTAGCCATCTAGGAGGGAGAACCTTTCTGACCCAAACACTACTTGCAAGATCTGCTCCATTGAAGGGAGTGGGTAGTGGTCTTTGAGGGAGGCTCTATTCAAATCCCTGAAGTCAACACACAACCTGATTTCTCCATTTTTATTCCTGATTGGGACCATATTTGCAACCCAACTTGAGTGTTTAATTAGAAATATGATGCTTTCCTCTATCATCTTGTTCAGATCCTTCTTCATCAGAGGCTCAATATGTGGGTTGATTGGTCTCTACTTCTACCTGATGGGCCAAGCAGATGGATCCAGTTTGATTGTGTGTTGTGCTAGTTTTGGATTGAATCCTCTTAGGTCCTCATAACTCTAAGCAAACACATCAGGGAATTCTTGGCAAAGTTTTATGAATTCATACCTTTCTTATTTGGTGGCTACTTTGCCAATTTGAAGTGTTATGTCCTCTTCAACTGGGATTGACTCTGAATCTTCTCCTTTCATCTGCTTGTTAGCCTTCTCTTTTTTGAGCTGATCATTAGGAATGAAAATAGATTCCAGTGTCACTAATCGTTTTGGAAGCTTGTTTATATGCAGGTGTACTATCTTATTCCCATACCACTGCTCTAGTATGCTTTGGTTTATAGCTGAGAATTCAACTTCTTCTTATAGAAAGTTAATGATCTGTTGATCATTCTAAAACACCTACCAAAGCATGTATTATTAATCTGATCAAGTAGCCTCACAACCACATGGATATGCGGTTGTTCTCTGTCCCTCTTGATGTTGTCAACCACATCAAACATTGCTCTAACTTCTGAAAGTCTATCAACAACTTCATTCTCCTTCCTGGGTATGGACACAATACTGAAGGCCTCAAAATCCTCCATGAGATCCCATACCCTACTCTTGTAGTTTTTGAGAAGGTTATTTTTGACAAAGATTAAGTCCTCTCGACTTGATCGGCAAACCCTTCACTTGTCACTAAATACTTGCAAGTTCTTAATTCCTAGCTTCCTTACCCAATGAAGACCTTGGACTAAAGCCTCATATTCAACAATGTTATTTGAGCAAGTGAACTGGAATCTGAAGGGTGAATAATATCTCATACTTTTGGGGGACACAATCATGACTTCTCCTCCAGCTCCTTATCTACTTCTTGAACCATCAAAGAACAATTTCCATACCTCATTCTCATCCTTGTATTCTGGCTTGATTAGGTCAGGAAGAGACTGGTTCTCTTCATGTAGGTAGTAGACACCTAGCTCGGATTCTTCCATCTCCCTATAGGGGTCAAAATCATGGATTTTGTTGGCCCAATCATCGAGAGTCAAGTCTGGGATATATCCCACCTTGGTATTTTCTTCAGAAGTGCTTAGGAGGTCCTCTTGATCAAAAGCTAAGCAGTTGGCATTGATTGGGATAGGCATATAGGATTCAATATGATATTCAGCAATAGGTTTAGATCTAATTATGGCCTTCGCTGCATAGCTTTTCCTAAAGAGCATATGTGACTAATCAGTAGACATGTAGCCTCCAATTTTAGCAGTGAAGTCTCTGACAGGACACAAAGCAAAATGTGGTGGCAGGTCTATGATTGACACGTTTTGCAAAAAAATAACATTAGGGAAAACATGTAGAGTGAGACTCAGATCCTTGATGATTCCCACAACAGTCCCTGTTGTCCTATCTAATTGGACTACTCCTCTAGAGATGACCTCATATTGGAGACCCAACTGATCAGCTATTTGTTTGGGCATCATAGAACTACTAGCCCTAGAATCAATCATACAATTGTTCACCAACTTGTCTCCAAGAATCAATGAGACATAGAAGGGAGGAGGTCTCAGGTTTTTACCTTGTTCTTCTCCATGGTTCCTCCTAGGCTGAACTGCATTAGCAAGCACTCTTTCTTACTAGTTGGGGGGGTGATTTGAACTTGACCACTTCTGAATGGCAATCTGTAATAGATCCCTCTGGCTTGGAATGGCCATTGACTCCCATAGTGAAATGTTCACACTTGTCCTTTTCATTTGCTTAATAATATTGAGTGAGCCATCTTTTTGTCATCCCTTCCTAGACACATTTCTTTCTTGCACATGGGTTGTTACAACCGGTTCTTAGATCGGCTTGGGAGGTGCTCTAGATTGTTTCAACATGTTGGGAGTTGTAGAATGGAGCACCGTAACCTTGTGGAGCAATGGAAGGTTGAGGGTCACCTAAGCTTAATGGTTGGCTCTCTCCAATATTTCTCCTTTTGGAGCATGTGTTGGCACCCACACCTTGAGGAGGGGACTGATTCATCCCACAGAAGTCTTTGTCCTACTATTTGACAAGCATAGTCTCATTTGGAGGGCCACCTTGCTGCTAATCTTCCTCTTGGTCAGATTCTTATGGTACCACACTAGTTTTCACCATCTAGGCCTAATTTAGAGCACCATTAAAGCATGTTGATGGGTTCGGTGGCTATCTGTATGGAAAAAACCAATCATATTCCTGTGCCATATTGTTCTATGCGAGAACCTGCCGACACTAAAATTTTCCTCCGTAATTTCTATTTTGTTAATGTATGTATTAGGAATAGGATGTTGTAGCGTACGTCCCGATAGAAGATAATGGCGCTACCGGCGATGCCACCAATAATGTATAGTACAAAAGAATATTCAAAAGTACAATAGGAATGTTGTGGTAAAAAGTAAATATTTGTCGTAAGTGGTCTGATAATGTTAAAATGTCAAAGTTGGGGTAAGTAGAGAAGTAGGGTCTACATGATTAGGAATTATAAATATTATATTGGTAATAAGGATAAGGAGTGAGGTCATAAATATTTTTGTATTTTATTTGTAAAAAGTCTAAAAATGTGGAACCCATGTGAAATGATAAGGTTTATCTTATCTTAAAAGATAAGCTTACATGTATAGGTAAGAGTTAGAGTATGGAATATGATTCGTTAGAGGATTTCTTATCCTATCTTAGAGATAATATGGATAAGCCTGGAAGTTCTATAAATAGAGAGGCCACCCCCTCATTTAGCATAGAGAGAAGTAGTGAGAAATATTGTATGAGTAAGTGTGTAAAGGAAACCATCATTTAGAAGGTGTGTTAAAGAATCCATTCTGAAGTTTATCCCATAGTTATTGTTGGAAGGCAAGTGAAGTCAGTAACACTTGAAGTAGCTCATGGGTGAGATTATAACAATTTTATGTTGATATTATAATTTACACTTATATTTCAGATTTGTCATCATTCCTTCGTATTATAGTCTATGGTATTCTTGTGTTATGTTTGTTGTTGTGTTTCCATATTACATCCACCAAACTAAAGGCTATGCATTAGTAAATAATCATAGCACGAGGAGTTCCCGATGGAGAATTATCATAGTGCCGGATTGGTGATGACATTTTGGTTCCGTTCGGGACCATTCCTCGTTGGTGGATTTTCTGGAGAGATATTCCCACTTAGTCAGAAAACATTTGGAGGGTAACCTTGTTTTATTGTGCATAGTAGTTACCATGGTAAATTCACTTTTACCATGAGTAGTATTTACCGCAAGTAAAGTCACTTTTTACCGTGAATAGTATTTACTGCAGTAACTTTACTTTTTACTATGAATAGTGTTCACCATAGTAAAGTCAGTTTTTACTGCAGTAAGTCAAGTTTTACCATATTTTACCATGGTCATTTCTATTTTCTATTATAGTGATTCCAATTATTTGTGCACATAAGTCTTGTTGATTGTACTTGTGGGTTGGTATTTCACTGGGGTTACTTTTGAAAATGGGGAAGATTCTTGTTTTTTTAGCCCAATCTAATGAAGATGCTTCCTCTTTCGTTCAAGAGTTTAAATGATCTTGTATTTGTAATGGCCTTATAAGAAGGGAACAATGGGCTAAATTTTTCCTACCTTTTTGGATGGTTCAGCCCTTAGGTGGTTTGAAACACTAGGTGATAATGTGAAAAACTCATGGGATTTATTAACTGAAAGTTTTCTTGAAGAATTTGGTGAACAACAGAAATATGCAGATCTCATGATCGATATCACAAAGCATTGTCCAGATAGAGCTTCTACATCTGGTACAAGAGATAATGATAAAGGAAAATCACCTGTGAATTCTTTTGATGTAGTAGATAAGAGCATAAATAATGAAGTAGATGTGTTTGTAACAAAAAGAAAGAAAGAAAAAGATAACCAAGATGGAAATGATCCTAAGAAGATGAAAGGAGAAACTAGTAAGAAACATAGGAGAAGAAAGTTGGGTGTGCAAGATTTTCTAATTTCATAGGGACAAGGACCATACTCCATCTTAGAAGATCTGTCCAAAAGGCTTGCAAATATTACATATGGTCAACTCTTGGCTATGTCTTCTGAGAAGAGGCGGGAGCTGCGAAGTGGACTCAATGCTTGACAAAGGAAGGAGGTTGAGGTCCCTGTTTTGGAGGTAGAGGCGGATCCCTATGCTCCACAAGCTGAGGTATTATGTAATGGTATTTCAATTCATGATGTATTAGTTGATGGAGGTGCTGCAGTTAATGTAATGACCGAGTCTGTAATGAATATGATGTGTTTAAAAATTGATCACCCCTAAACACTTATGTTAAGGTCATTAAATAAGGGAAAAACTAAACCATGAGGTGTTGTTTCAAATGTGACAATATCTGTTATGGGTGTTGTATGTGTGGTAGACTTTCAGGTGATGAAAAATGGTATTGTTGCGTACCCAATGTTGTTGGGAAGATCATGGCTAAGGAGAGTTCATGCGAGAAACTACTGGAATGAAGGCTTCATGACACTTGGATGTGGTAGAGAGAGGGTGAAGATAAGCGTGATCCCTCGGCATCATAAGATAGAACCTGTGGATTCAATCGATGAAACTAATGATTGGACATCGTTTGATTACTCTAGTACTAGTGAAGTGGACACAAAAGATGAAGAAAGTGAGGTTGATGTTTTGGTTATGGATATCCTTTCAGTCACACCGACTCATGAACCCATAAAATTATCTGAAGAAGAAATTGATGATCATCTCCAACATATAAAGATTGGTGATGATGTGATGGAGAATGAGAAGGAATCTTACCTCCAGCTCTTTCGAAGGTACATACACCTATTCAATTTTGATTACAAGGAACTCTGTCAAGTAAGTTGGGTAGAACATTCTATTGAGCTGGTAGATGGTGCTAAGCCCATAAAGCAAATGCCATATAGAATGAATCCTAATTTTTCCAAGACTGTAAAAGAAGAAATAGATAAGTTACTTGATGCAGGATTCATATTTGCTGTGGAGAATTGAGAATGGGTTTCTCCCATTATGATCTCCATAAAAATAATGGGAAGCTATGCATTTGTGTTGATTATAGGAAGCTTAATAAGGTAATAAAGAAGGATCATTACCCTCTTCCATTCTCAGATCAGATCTTGGATGAAGTAGCTAGCCAAGAGTGTTATAGTTTTGCTGATGGATATAGTGGATACAAACAAGTTCATCTAGCAGAGAAAGATCAGCTGAAGACCACGTTCACCACTCCTTGGGAATGTTTCATTATAGAGTTATGCCTTTTGGGTTGTGTAATGCTCGCAACGTTCCAGGGGTTTGATGAATAGGGTGTTCAAACCCTACATTGGGAACTTCATCAAAGTATTTCTGGATGATTTTTACATCTATGGGAGCAATATGGACCACCTGCACTAGATGGAGACAACATTTCAAAGGTTAGATGAAGCACAAGCCTCACTAAACCCTACAAAGTGTGTCTTTGGATGTTCTAAAGGCGTTTTGTTAGGGCATGTTGTATCCAAAGATGGTATTGGTGCGATCCCGATAAAGTTTCAAAATCAAAGAGTTATCATTTCCTATGAATAGAAGTAAGTTGAGATCATTTTTAGGCCATGTGGGTTACTATAAAAGGTTCATCAAGAATTTCTCAAAGATTGCATGACCACTAACCCAGCTTCTTGAAAAAGGATGTTACTTATGAACCAGAAATAAGGTGCATGAAGCTTTTGAACAATTAAAGAAAGCCTTGGTGTCTTCACCTGTTTTAAAGAATCCAGTTGGAGCAAGCCATGCATTGTGTACATTGATGCCTCGAGATGCAGCACTAGGAAGTAATCTGAGCCAAAAGGATGAAAATGGGAATGAACATCCAGAGTTTACTTTGGGAGCAGACAAATGAGCAATCTTTGAGGTAAATTATACTTTATAATGAAAAAGAGGTTCTAGCTATCATTTTTGCTTTGTAAAGAAGTTTAGAAATTACTTGCTAGGGGAAAAAATTATAGTTGTAATACATCATCAGCTCTAAAGTATATTGTAAATAAGCCTAACCCATCGTAGAGGATAGCAAGATGGATAATTTTGCTACAAGAATTTGAATTTGATATTATAGATAGGTCGGAAAGAAGCATGTCAATGCAAATGCACTCTCTCGAGCCTATGATGGTTTAGGTTCATCTTGTGATGATGATGATTTCCCGATGCAACATTGTTATCCTTGACACAATCCCTAGTGAATACATAAATATTTGGAATTATCTAAATGAATTCAAGTTTCCTAATAGTGTCAATGCAAAGACTAAGAGGAAGATTACTCAAGCTAGTCGTCCATATTCTATTTTGCATGGAGTATTATTTCGAATAGGACCTCGATGGACAAGATACAAAATGGTAGTTGGACGTGATCAAGGGAAGGAGCGAGATAGAAGAATTCCATAATGGTACATGTGGAGGACACTTCTCTAGAAAACTTACAAAGAAGAAGGATCTTGGATGCAGTTATCACCGCCCACTCTTTTTAGAGATTGTAATAATTATTGTAAGATATGTGATATTTGTGAAACACATGGTAAACCGTAAGACTTCATCAGCTCCATTATGCCCTATTCTTCCACTTGGTCCCTTTGAAAAGTGGGGAATAGACATTGTAGGTCCATTGCCAACTACCCCATGCAAAAATAAGTATATTGTAGTTGCCAAAGATTATTTAACCAAGTGGGTTGAAGCTAAGACATTGAAAACTAATTCCATGGATGAAGTGGCAAGGTTAATATATGAACCAATTATCACCAAATTTGGTATCCCATTAGAAATTGTAACAGATCAAGGAAGCCACTTCATTAATGAGGTGGTAGAATCCCTAGTCAACAAGTTTTCTATTAAGCACAGGAAGGAAACAACATACAAGCCAAGCACAAATGGATAGGTGGAACGAACAAATTTTGTGTTGTGTCAAATTCTAGCAAAAGATGCAGCCTTGTAGGTACATAAGTGGGATAAAAGGATTCATGCAGCATTGTGGGCATATATGGCAACATCAAAGTCAGCAATAGGATACTCCCCATTTCAGTTGGCTTATGGCATTGATCCAGTTCTTCCTATTGAGTTTGATATTCGCACTGTGAGAGTTATGAAAAATGAAAGGATGGATGAAAGTGATTCAGTAAAAGAAAGGTTGCTACATCTTCATTTGCTAGAGGAAATGAGGGAAATAGCGTAGGATACAAGCTATAGAAAGAAAATGAAGCAGAAGGAATACTTTGATCAAAAGATCCGTTGGTCTCCATTTCATGTGAATGACTTGGTCCTAGTATATGATTCAAGATACAAAAAAAGGAAGACAGAGAAAATTTCTTCCAAAATGGATGGGGCCTTACAAAATAGCAGCTGTGCATGAAAATGGTACATACCAACTGGAGGAATTAGATGGCACTCCCATTACGAAATGGGTCAACCACGACAAGTTAAATATTTTCCAAGCACTGGAATAGTCTACTCCGAGGATGGAGTAGAATCTAGGAAGGGGGAAGATGTCGACACTAAAATTTTCCTCCGTAATTTCTATTTCATTAATGTATGTATTATGAATAGGATTTTGTAGTAGTGTCGGATAGAAGATAATGGTGCTACCAAGACAACACCGCCAATAATATATAGTATGGTAATAGTTAAAAGTACAATAGGAATGTTGTGGTAAAAAGTAAATATTTGTCGTAAGTGGTCCGGTAATGTTAAAATGTCAAAGTTGGGGTAAGTAGAGAAGTAGGGTCTACATGATTAGGAATTATAAATATTATATTGGTAATAAGGACAAGGAGTGAGGTCATAAATATTTTGTGTATTTTATTTGTAAAAAGTCTAAAAATGTGGAACCCATATGAAATGATAAGGTTTATGTTATCTTAAAAGATAAGATTACATGTACGAGATAAGATTTAAGGTATGGAATATGATTTGTCGGAGTGGATTTCTTATCCTATCTTAGAGATAAGATGGATAAGCTTGGAATTTCTATAAATAGATAGGCCACCCCCCTCATTTAGCATAGAGAGAAGTAGTGAGAAATATTGTATGAGTAAAGGAAACCATCATTTAGAAGGTGTGTTAAAGAATCCATTGTGAAGTTTCTCCCATAGTTATTGTTGGAAGGAAAGTGAATTCAGTAACACTTGAAGTACCTCATGGGTGAGATTGTAACAATTTTATGTTGATATTATAATTTACACTTATATTTCAGATTTGTCATCATTCCTTCGTATCATAGTCTATGGTATTCTTGTGTTATGTTTGTTGTTGTGTTTCTAGATTACATCCACCAAACTAAAGGTTATGCATTAGTAAATAATCATAGCACGAGGAGTTCCCGGTGGAGAATTATCATAGTGCCGGATTGGTGATGATAGAACCAATGCCCTAAATGTTGAAGCTATGTTAGGATCATATGGCACGAAAGGTCTAGCAGCTGGGTTGTCCTTGTTTTTGGCTCTGGTTTACAGTCTAAGGTGGTGGCCTATTCTGCCGATATTGGGGTGCAGCTTGATATTGAGCCCGGGGATGGTATGGCCTGAAACTCGAGCTTGTTGTGTTTTGATGGTCACTAGGTCATTCCTAAAGTTCTGAAATTGCTTCATTACCACTTCTTGAAACTCTTTATCGGTATTAGATGATGAAGTGGAAGCTTTGGCTGTGCTTTGACTCCTAGGGGTGGGTATAGGAGATAATGTAGGTGTTTGGCTAGTATTTGGGCTTCCTAACTCAGGGTACAGAGGTATGGATGGCCTAGGAGAGATTTTTCTAGCTTGAATCAAATGGTTCTTAGCCCATATGGAGAGGCTATAGATTGCAAGTAATGTAGTGCCCCCATTGATTGAATCATTAGATAAATATCAGAATTCAAATCCTTAAGAAAGTATAAGAAGACACCTTCATGAGTGGGTTTTACTGTTGTTTGAATCCTATCCAAAGTTCGCTAGAATCTAAGGTTGAATTCCGTCAGCTCCTCATTCGAGGCTCTCTTGATTGTTGTTAATTGCTCCAACAAAGACAAGTTATCACCTTTTTCCCCAAACTAATCGTGAAGAGTCGGTACACAGCTAGTTCAAGTTCGGATAGAGCCTACTATAAGATCCTGAACCATTGTGAAGCTTTCCCTTTAAATGAAGAGGCGAGCAACTTGATAACAATGTCCATCTCATGGATCTCATGGATTATACAGAAATTTGCAATATCTTGGACATGGTCACCGGGGTAAGTTTGTATTTCCCGGTGAAATATGGGATGCTTTTTAATGTTGCAATGGAACTAGGTTTTGTGAAATCAAGGCGAGTGGACTACCGCCGTGAAGTTGACATATGGATTTGGTTGTGCCATTCTAATTGACCTAATAATCCTTGCAGATCCGAAAGAAAGGCCTCACGGTGGAGGTGTTGATAAGGTTCTTCTTGGTGGAGATGGAGACCTCTGAATTCTTCTTGGTGTAGATGGAGACCTTTGAATTCTTCTTCCTCTCCTTTCTCTTCTTGGGGATAGATGCAAGTATTCAAATATACCTTCTTTCCTTGCTCTAGACCGGGTTTTTCTCATGAATCTTCCAAGCTTGGGCTTTCTTTGAAACCAGAGATTTGTTTCATTTGGAGTCGTCGGATGTACAATTTTAAGGATTCTTAAAATCCAAAATCACAACAAGTGTACATCAATTCCTACTGTAATAAGATGTAGACTTCTTGGTCCCATCGGGTGTGCCAAAACTATTAATGCAAAATCATAGCACCCCCAAATGAGTTCTAAAAATATAATTTTCTAAGGCAGACTCATTTGTTGTGATTGTATAACATTAAACTTTCCCCAAGGTGTGGGACCTTACAAAATGGAAAAGCTCTCCAGATTAAAGGTTGGTTCCTTATTCCTCTATTTAGGTGCATACGTAGAAACTTGCAGAGGATCTGTTCTTAATCATAATCTAAAATTTACCAAGGAGAAATGGATAGAAGGAATACATAAATTAAAACAACGCTAAACCATGAGGTGATGCACCAAAGGAATAATGAACACATATTTCACTAATAGACACAAACTAACAAAATGCATACAATAAACAAGCATAGATAGTCAGATATATAATGGAAGGCTAGATGAAAGAAAAAGAGACAAGAGAGGATCTAAAATCGATCATAGACATGTTTTATTGCTTTGTAGATTGATACAGTCCATTACAAAGTAGCCAAGAGGTAGAAACATATTACAATTTCAGTGGAATGCCTGAACCCCATGGATCCCTTTTCTAGAAGGAAGAGGGAGCCTGCAAAACAAATAATATCCAACCCTTTACAACGAATCCTTCCCCCGTATTTATAGATTCAACCTGAAAGAAGGAAAGAGAGAGAAGCGAAAAAATCGGTTGAAGCTCAACCACCATTGTTAATGCCTCTGATGAAATCTCTCCCTAAATCTATATTTACTGCATCAATCCTTAGTTCGGCACCTTCAAGGAAGAGGAAACGGTGGAAACATATCAAATTCGATTTGGTTGTTGAGACGTATGGATCCCACATTGAAGGTCTGAAGACGTTTCCTCCATTTTATTCACGTAACCTCATCAAAATTAAATTTTCAGACCCCATTTCATGCGTGAGGCCAAGATCTTTCCAACGACATCAGATTTGAAATATCTTAAGCCATAAGTTGAAAGATATGCCCCTTAAAGTTTGTATCAAGTCTATACAGGAGGGCGGGAAAACAACTCGAAAATGGGTCCCTTTTCTTCCAATTCCTGCCTTGGATTTGACTCGGGCCCAGATGCTGAATTTTTCCTTGGGCGGAGTTGTGGGCCATTTTGCAACTTTTACCCCTTTGAGATAACAAGGGTAAAGAACCAACTTTTTCCAAACGGTCCGGTTTTGATTCTGTTTCCTCTTATGTGGGATCGCGGTTGATCCAATATTTAGCACGGGATGAAATATGGATAATAGTTTCTTCATGCTCTACACAAATGGACAACTTATAAAACCCATATGTGTATTCGGCATGGTTTGTAAGTTCTATCCGAGATTTTGAATCCTCCCGTAAAGGGTCCGTACATAATCCACAAGGAGAAATTTTCTTTTAGCTTCTTTTCCATCTTACTCCAGTGTCCTAATCCTTTCATTCCTCTTTATTAACCACTCTTTTTGTAGGTGATCCCACCATAACATAGCATGACCTTTTAAGTTTTTGCATGAAAATTTTACCTTCTTTTCCTCTAACATAGCCTTCCACTCAAAACAATTTCCCATGCTAGTCAACCAATATGTTAGCTCCTCTAGTTTTAGGATACCTTCATATTCTAGAACATCAACTCTTATCCCATCATTCTTTTCTTCTAATGCTTGCACAGAATCTTTTCCTCAAAATTTGAGTGTGTTCCATTTGCTTCCTCCTCTTCACAAACTTCTTCATATGTGTCATCTCCACCTTGATTTTCTCTCTCGTACTATAATGATAGTAACTTTCCTCTGAGATCTTACATGTTTCTATTCATCCGGGCACATCTTGCCTCCTCTTCCTCTTCCTCCCATTTTTTTCCCACCAAGAATTGAACATGCTTTGATACCAAATAATGTAGACAAACTTTAAACACACACTCAATACACTACAATTACCTTGAACTCAAAGAAAACAACTTCTCTTTCTCCTTATTCAATGATGAATTACAATGTGTCTGAAATAATAAAACAACTCCCAACTCAAGTTTCCAAGAAAAATCTAACTAACTTCAATTAAATCTACTCTAGGTGGCGAAATTTACTATTTTTAGCAATTTACTAGAACCTGTTATTCTTAGTAAGTTCACATGCTTATTCGCATGGCCAAAAGAATTTCCACGCATGTTCTACATGCCTAAATTAGAGGAATTGAAAAATTTCTAACCTACTATGCATGTAAGAGACTAAAAATAAATAATGCCCTAAAATAGGAAAAACCAAATTGAAACTTAAATCCTAATTTTCAGCCCCCAGATGGTGGATTTCGAGCCCAAAAATAGCTCCAACCAAGAGGGCGGGTTGACCGGTGTGTTCGTCTCATCGAAACAAGTGGTTTAAAAAAATAGACTTAAAATTTATGACCATTTTAAGTTTTTTCTAAAAAAATAGTACATCATAGACCCACTTCACTATTATCACATCCTTTCCTTCTAGAAGATTTACCAACTTGATGCGGGATCATCATCTTGTGCATAACATTTTTGGGTTTGTATTTTCAGTTTTGTTTGTAATAAGATTATTAGGTGTGTTTAGAGTTATCTTTAATCTTCTTTAGGCCTCCATGAGTGATGACTTGCTCCTCATGAAATTACCTTCAAAATGGAGCCCTTGTAAATTTTAATTTATAAGGTCTTCATAAAAAAGGTCTATTATAAACATGTAAAGGATTTCATTGTAAAAAGGCCAAATAAGCCTTATGAGGGAGTAATGGAAGTAATCAAACCTTGGTCTAAGCTATGGTCAACTTAGTCACCATGGGGAAAACCCCTAACTACCTCCTTCATTATAAAAAGAGAATTATTTTCAAATGAAGAGATAGTTAGAATTGAAGATGGAGCTTTTAAAGTGGAGAATCTCATTGGAAAAGAGCCTTTAGAATCGGGAATCAGATTTGCATGGAAGAATTCAAAATTTAAGATTACCTTATGAATTATTGATACATATTTGATGATTCTATGAATGAAATACTAATATTTCTTAATTTAATGAGTTGATTGATTGTTAAATGAATGAACGTGTAGTAAGAAGAGTGCATGTATCAAGATATGAAGTCATGTGTGTATTGGATGATCATGTGATATAGTCAAGAAACAAATGCATGATGTGGTAAGGTATATTTTTATTTAAATTGGGTTATAAAACTAGTAACACTTCTTATTGGTATTAAATATCTCATTAAATGTGATGAAAACAATTTAAAAGTAATAATAACTGAAAATGAAGGTTGTGTATGGTTTGGATTATAAGGATCTCGATTTATGGAATGATAACTTGTATTTAAGAGTAATTTTCTGTAGTATAGTATTTTCACGGTTTATTTTATAGGTTTTGATAAGGAATAAGAGATTTTTTTACATTTTATCAAGTCTCTAGGAGATGGTAGAGTGGGTATTGGCCTTGGAAAACTTTGTTTAAGATAATCCTAACCAAACAACCTCAAACTCCCTATGATATGGACCGAGACTCCATAAATTTCATTGGTTTAAATACAATGGTATGGTTTGTATGGACTATTATGTGTGTGAAGAATGTAATAGATATAAAATGAGATTGAGGAATCTTCAAAAAAATTTGAAACATTTTAGTAAAAATGTATTCTAAAATTGAGCACTCTCGTGTTTACCCAATCTTGGGTTTTAAAGCAATAGAAAATTGTGTGAAAATTAAAACCAAATAATTAAATGGCATAAAACTTGGTACATATGTGTATGACTATGGGATAGAGAAATAGAATGAGTTTCAGAATATTTTATTAAGGAACCATGTTAAAAGCTTGACAAGACATAGAGCCCTCCGAGTTCTACCATGTTTTGAGGCTTAACAAACAAAACAATAAAAATATTTCATAATTATTAACTATAATATTTAAGGTTTTTGTGGTAGGTAAAGAGGAAGGTAAGGAAGATTAAAAATAATTTTATAAGAATCTAAGTGAGAGAAGACACAAACAATGTGAAAACATAGGATTAGAAAACTCGTAGAAAATAGTTAGACATAATCATGAGTACAAGTTTTGATACATTCTAAGAGATTTATAGTAATAAGAGAGAGTATTTATCATGTTGGAGTAAGTTGTTGGATCTCTTTATAACCTTGAATAGGTGATTAGGTGTTGGGTAAGGAATTTATCCAAGAAGAATAGAACTATCCTATACATGGTAACAAAGAATTTGAGAAGAGAGTATAAGATGTAAACAAAAGGAGCTTGTAAGGTAAATTGGAAGGTTACCTAGCCACGTTAAATGTATACAATCTCAATGGGAAAGTGATATAATGCTCTAATGAATAGCTAAGAAATAAAAAATATAACAAAGTTGTAGATTGTCAAGGACTAGGAAAAGGACAAGAAAACTGAAAAGGCCAAGATTGAGAAAGTGTTATTGGTGAAGACAAAATTATTAATGATGAAATAATAAGATTTAAAAAAATTGTTTTAAGTAACTCCAACTGAAGGGAAGGTGAGAAAACAATCGAAAAAGATAAAACCCTAAAAAGGTGTTTGAAATCCTAAGGAGCCATAAAAGAGTTAAGAAGCTAAAAGTTGAAAAATAGCAAGAAAGAAGATTGTAGGTTAAATAACCTTGGAAGGAGCTTGGGATTGTTTGAATCATATGTTTTAAGGTGTATGAAGGATCAAAAGGAGTTAAAAATGACAAACCCTAAGTTATAACATGAAAACCCTAAGTTAGACCTAAATAATACCTAGAAAAGAGAAAAAAGTTAGGCAAGATGAGAATAGAGTTGGTTTATGAAACTCACCTAAAAGAAAGAATAAGAAAATGGGTATCCAAATATTGTTTAAATTTGACATGAAAATTAGTGGTTTTTTCTGTACATCGATATTTGTTTAAAACCATGGTTAATTGGGTGTATTGAGAAAAACGGTAAAAAGAGTATAAGAGAAAATGGGTAAATGATTGCTTGATGAAACTTTGTAGGATTATTAATGGGATAAATGGGTACTCTAAAATTTTACTAGTTAGGCATGTAACAGAGAGATTTGTGGTTTTTATTCTCCTATATGCACTTTTACGGGCTAGTAGCAAGGATGATGGTATAAAGAGAGTTAGTGTGAAGATGATGTGTTGAGACCTTTTCAAGCATTTGTATATGATTTTCTAGTGAATTCAAGTATGTGTAAACTATATTTAAGCTTTGAATCATTGTATATAGAAAATTTTAGTAGAATAAAGTTTTAGTATTGGGAAAAAGTGAAAAATCGATATGGATTTTGAATGTTGTTCTACTAACATTTGAATTGGTTAATGAATTTGGTTAGTCTCTACATCACAACTCAAACATTTGATTCTTATCTATTACGTATATCTCATCATCCATGGCTTGAGCCCAAATTTAATTGATTACTTCTTAAAATACATTAGATCTACAACTTTAGAAAATAATGGAAAAACTGAAAAAGAGTTAGTTATATCAACATTATAAATCTCTTTAATACTCCTTATTTTTCATTGCAATGGAATATCTTATGATGAGATGATTTGAGTTAAGCTTCTTATGGAGAGAGTTGTTTTTGATGTTCTTTGTGGAGTCTCTTGCATAGCTTAAATTGATTGAGATCTTGTAAGTCTTGTAGCTTCTAATGGAGGTGGAGCTTGTGCTACGACTTAAGGTGCATATACGAGAGTGGAAGAAGGTATCATTCCTTGTGGTGTTTTCTCTTCATCTATCATATAATCTTGAGGAATAGTTATCTTATTGTTATACTAACTAATTTTTCTATACTTCCATCACGTGCGTCAATTTCATTTATTATTGATAAATGGTTTTTTGGAAGGGGCCATACCTAGGGTTACAAAAATCCCAAAGGATAGAATAGCATGAAGCACCAAGTGGTTTTTTGATATGTGGGGACCACGCCCCAACAAAATATAAGAAACCTACAAGATAGATAAAACATATAATATAGGGGTGATTTTTTTATTTTTCGGGACCACACCCAAAACAAATGCCAAAACTGTTGATATAACAATTAAAAAATGGAGGCAATGCCAAACTACCCAAAAGGAGAAAAAAATAGCAAGAAAGTATCATAACAACAGCTACCCAAACAACAACAAAATAACAAGAAACCAAAAAAACCAAGAAGGAACAAGTCCTCCTAACAGAGACTTTTTTGAAAAAAAAAAATTTACTTCTTCCAATGCCTTAAACATGTTCGAGAGAAGGTTGCTTCTCCGGATCCTTTCTATTGGATTTTATCACCTTATTCATTGTCTTTCCCCCTTTCCACAACTCCTTAGGAAGGCCACTAACATCAAAAATTTGTTTGACCTAGATGTGCAAAAAATCAAGGAAGATTTTCCATGGTGAGGAGATTGAGTTGTTTTGTAAAAATTTTGTCTAGTGTATCCTTCAATGCCTTCCGCTTCTTGCTCATTTCCTCCAATTTACCCTTTAAAATATCCATAACAGGGATGTTTCTCTTAGGATCAAACTGAGGTAAGAAGTTATCATCAAGTTCGGGGAGAGTAGGGAATTTTGGGGGCGAGTAGGATCCAATTACTTGCTTATATTAAGGAGGCTAACAAGAATGTCATGGTCTTTAGATTTCCCCAATCTTATAAGGATCCTCCTAGCAAGGGGAGGAGAGGTATGTCTCAATATTTTAGATTTAGTGGAAGGGGGAATAGAGGAACTGGAAGGATTGTTAGCGACCATTTCATGACAGTAAAGGTGCAACAACATAATAACCCCTTGATGAAGAGGCACAACTCTCTTATGAGAATGCACCTCAAGAATGGACTTTTCTAGAGACTGCGGATATAATAAGCCAAACTAATCCTGGGGATCTGCGAAAATGATTCAAAATTACCGATGATTAAGAGTAAGGGTATTGAAATGACCTCCTAGAGTGACATATTGAAACACCATGCGAGCCACTTTGTCATATGGGACCGTAATCTTTGGAGCAGAGAATACCAACCTTGTTTACTTCCATTTTTCCGACCCTGCAAGAACTTCTTCTCACCTTCTTTTCAAACTTATTTCGATAGAATTTGATACCATCAGATCATAAGCCCAACACAAATGAAATCAAGTTTTCAATGAATGGAAAGTCCTTACCCTTGTAGCTAAGAAACCATGTTCTTCAATTGTTTGACGAAGAGCGTAGAGATATGCTAATCAAAACCATTGATTCACTAAATAAAATTTGTGAAACTATTAACATCTATGGATTTCCAAAGCTCGTAATGGTTTTCTAGGTCGGATCAAACACTCGGTTCAACCTGCACGGAGGTCCCCCATCTTCGCGGTGTTCTAATCGAAAAGAAAAAAATCTAATAGTTTGAAAACATCAACCAGATGTATAATTAATTCACAAATTGAAATGCCCATGAAATATATGGGATGTCTAGAAAATGGTCGTTTATGAGTGAAGTGCTCAAGTGTGTGACCTTTTCTAGGTGATCAATTCCATTTTCCAAAGAAGTGAAATCAATACAAGTGAAGGACACAGCTGTCTCAGGATTCTCTTTCTAAGATTTCCATAGCAATATTGGGATGTCATCATTATTTTTCCAAATATTATAATCATTACTACAAACTCCCACATTAACATAATAATCCACCATTGAATTCCCCTCCCTATAGGTGTGGTGTATGTTAACCTTATTCAATTCATTGTAGATTGCTTTAGCCTCATGGATGAAGAGTTTAATATTCCAACGGGGAGGGTAGAATGTTAGGAATATTAATGTTCACATGGGTATTTATTTAGTTGTTGTGGTAAATAATATGTGTTGTTGTTGTAAAACAACCTACATAATTAGCTTCATTATTAAACGAGTTGTTAAAACAACTCGTGTATTGTTAATGAGTTGTTTCCTAAATTTTAGGAACAACTTCACCTATATATTTGCAAATGATTTCCGAATGGAATATAGAGAGTTTTATTATCACCTTATTGTGTAAATATGTTGCGGAAACTTTATTTGGTATCAGAACGATATGGGTTTATGAGCATTGATTCGGGGTGGAGAAAATAAAAATATATTCGCCCCTCTCATGGAAGGATTATTTATTGAGAAGTGTTCAAATAGTTAGTTCATTTTCTTATTAAAATTTTGTATGTATCTGTAGATCTTAAAGGAGTGTGTTATTTCTACAAAACATGATCTACAGCTTGTCTACAGTGTGGTCAATGTGCAGATCGATTTTCATGCATGGTTACAGATCTATCAAATATCTATGTTGATTTCATTCGTGCACATTCACCAAGTTCATGATAGACCTGTCGAATGCAAATTTCTGTGTTTGGATAATGCCTTCGTTGCCACAAGGAATAAATTTGAGTTGATCTTTGTCGAATTTATACGATACTTATGCAAAGCTATATCAATGAATATATTGTGGTTTGAGTTGCATTCAAGTTCCACGTACGCCTGTGCATACGTATTTGTGTCCCACGTCATTTTGGGAAAAAGAAAGGATAAAACATTCCGGTCTTTCTCGACTGCAAATCAGGTTTTGAGCTTAGTATGCAGTCTACAACCACGTGGAGGAATTGTCTCTATTAGAAAGGTATTTACATGCTTTTCTAGTCATCAATTTTTTGTTGTACGCATTGCTTGTTGGATACACCCCAGCAGTGAATGGAATTTTTGAATGGAGCTCAATCCACGTATTCATACAAATTTCTGACGTGCATTTCATACAAATTGTGGAGCGCAGAAACACGGTATCTATCAGTGCATTGAATGGCCACAAGGAGAATATTCAAGCCACCGAAGAAAGGCTCAGCTTAGTGGGACATTGACAGCAAGAACGCCCCAGTAGAAATTATGTGAACCCTGATTTTAGAGTATTTTCAGTGTTTTTTTAGTTTTATATTCCTTCATGTTTGGGTTGATAGCTTTAGTTAGAGGTATTCGTGTTATATTTACTTATATGGTTTAAGTTTATAAGTATTGTCATCCAGTTTTTCTTGTCAACAGAGTTTTATTCAAAGTCTTAGTGTTTTGAATCATTTGTATCAATTTAAATATTGTCGTGTCATTATAGTTAAAGTTATCTTCTATGTCTTTGTTGTGTCATATAGTATTTTATCAAAACTATTAAAAAGTCATCATCATTTGTCATGTCAAAAATATCATTTTGTCATTTTTTAAGTATTGTTAGTCATGTAACAACAATTCATAAAGTTATTTTGTGTTATCAATGTGGAAAAACCATCATTGTATTGTCAAGTGAATCAAATAAGTGATTTTAGGATATTTGTTTAGTGTCCAGTTCAAATAGTCAAATTGTAAAAAAAAAATTACCTCACGGGCACATTTTCGGTGTTACCCGATGTCCACAAAATAAATTATTTCACATTGCGAGGGGGAAGTTATACAAATAACCCCAATGTGAAAATTTTTGAGCTTCATGGTCACATTCCGCCGAGGTAGTAGCATCATATACTTGGAAGATGGAGGTAGAGGAGGATGGAGGACAAGCAACATCCTCTCGCCAACTATAAGTGACGGGGCCGTAGAATGAGGTTGTGGCATGTTGTTTCAACGTGTTTTTTAGTTGCAGTGTACCTATTTTTCAGTTTGTTCTTGTTGTAATAAAGTGAGTATATTCTTATGTTAATTCCCTGATGTGAAGATATTGTGGAAATATGAAAGCACAGAGAAAAAGAAGCACCACGATTCTTGAAGAGGATGAACAGGGGTTTGTGCCTAGAAAAGGGGTTCCTTTTTGGTGGAAAAGGGTCCATTTTTGTCGAACAGGGGTTCATACAGTCAACATGGGTTCATTTCGGATGAACATAGGTTCATACCGAGGCTTTTGGTCGATTTGCAAAACCATCGGTGATCCAAGATCGTGATCATGCACGAGTGGCAAGCTGCAAAGGAATTGTGAAAATTCTTTTACTAACATGTAAACATTAAGGGGGGAATGTTAGGAATATTAATGTTCACATGGGCATTTATATATTTGTTGTGGTAAATAATATGTTTGGTTGTTGTACAAAACCTACATAATTAGCTTTATTATCGAACGAGTTGTTAAACCAATTCATGTATTGTTAATGAGTTGTTTCCTAAATTTTAGGAACAACTTCACCTATATATTTTCAAATGATTTTTGAATGGAATATAGAGAGTTTTATTATCATCTTGTTGTATAAATCTGTTGCTGAAACTTTATATATCCCCTTTATATTATTGATAATGTTTAGAGAGTCCCCTTCTATAGTAAGATTGACAATATTGATATTTTTACCTCTCGAAGGTCCAATAATGCAACAAGAGCTTCTGCATAATGGTTAAATTGGGTTCCCATAGGACTATCATAGGCCGCCATGGGATGACCATGATGATTTCTTATGATCCCACCTCCCTTCTTTACCATGGTTGCCTTTGGAGGCACCATCAAAATTGAGCTTACACCAACCATCCTGAGGAGGAATCCACTTGACTAGGGACATGTCAATAGAAGCATAAAAAAATTGAGTGTTATTTATATCAATACCTAGTTCTTGAGATATCTCTCTTCATTTTTCGGGAAGGCTTGATTTTTAGGAGGTTTAAATTTTGAAATATTCTCTTTCAAGTCAATGGTGATTTCCTTCAGAAGTCTTTTACTGCTGCTCTTGGTGCTTCTGAAGATGAGAGAGTTCCTTGCTTTCTAGATTTTCTAAATGGTGTGAGGGAAATCCAGCCTCCAAAGTTTCTTGACAATGTTGCGCTTGAAAGGAGGATGTCATTTCTCCCAGGCTTGAACTATATCCTCCGGGAAAGTCCATGAAATTTAAAATATAGAGAAGATTAAATCCCACGTGCATCATTTTCAACAAATTGCACATATTTGTTCATTGTGACTTTTCTTGTGACCATATTGAACAATTTGTAGGCTTTAATATTATGTAAATACCCAAAAAATACAATTTTTTCATTTTTTTGTCTAATTTCCTTCTTAACTCATTAGGAACATGTGCATATGCCACACAACCGAATATTTTAAAGTGAGCAACACTATGTTTTCTACGAGTTCAAGCTTGTTAAGGAACAATGTTTTTAACAATTTTCATTGGATATTTATTTGGAATGTAAACCGAATTTATTACTACTTTTGTCTAATGCTCATTTGGAATATGTTTGGCCATCATCATACTCATGACCATCTCCAATGTTATGGTTATATTATTCCTCAATGGCACATCATTTGTTTGTGGTGTATACCTGCAATAAATTTCCTATGGATACCATGTTTATTGCAAAAAAATAGAATATTATTGGATATATACTCACCTCCTCTATTTATCCTCATAACTTTGATGTAGTATCCACTTTGCTTCTCCACTAAAGCCTTGAACTACTGAAATATATCAAATGCATCGATTTGTGTCTCAAAAAGTACACCCATGTCTTCCTGGTATAGTCATCTATGAAATTAAAAATATGAACAACCTCATATTGAAGGTGTTTGCATTTTTCCACATAAATATGAATGAACAATTTCAAGTGGTTCTTGTGCTCTTACTGATTTTCCAACTGGAAAGGTCTCTCTATGTTTCTTTCCCAAAATGCATCCTTCAGAAATCCTTTCTATCTTTTTAATTAAATGAAAAAATGCATGATGTTTTTCTTATGTAAAAAATTCAATCCTCAAAAATTTAATTTCCCAAACCTAAGATGTTAAAGCCATGATTCATCTTTCATAACTTATTAAATAGATGATTATGTTTTTTAGCTATGGACTAAGCCATCGATTTGGATCCAGATGGACTTTGGACTTGGCTTTAGACTCGATCTTTAGATTGAGCTCCGAGACTAGGCTCTATACTTGAGCTCTAGAATGAGATGTGAGCTAATCTCCGACATGGATCCAGACTAAGAAATAGAGTGAGCTCTGCACTTAGCTCAAGACTCGAGTTCGGACTAAACGAAGGACTAAGCTTTGGAATGAAGTATGTTTCCTTCGATATCAATAACATTTTCCTTACACGAATCTCTAGAGTTTTCAAATACTTGATATGGTTTTATACCTGGTTTAAATCTCAAGGGAAACATTTTATTACTTGGCATTTGCACTTTAACAATAAATTGAGTACTTGGGGATTTATCCATGATCACACATTTATTATCTTCAATATATACATTTTATCCATTTTGTACTAATTGACCACATCGATTATGTTTCAAACCTGAAACATAATAAACGTCATGAATAATATTTTACTCCCATTTTTTTCTTAGAACATTGATTGTTCCCTTTTCCATGACAATTACTCGATTATTTTTCAAAGAGAAACATCATCTTTTACTAACTCATCAAAATTGGAAAATAAATCCAAGTCTCCTAATATATGATTTGTGAAACCATAATTCAAATACCAAATAACATAGAGAATTTATTGAGACGTGTTACATTCAATTGGCAATATAGGATATATTGATTCATAAATACTTGTGCATGTAATAAACATGGATCTTGGGGTAGGAATCCCAACCTAATTTTGATTCTACCTATTGTGATTATACTAACTTGTCTTGCACTCATAATCATAGTCCACGTATTTCTTGTAGTAATGACAATATAGATGAGACTTATCTTTTTGTGAAAAAATGAGTGATTATGACTGTGATCTTGACTTTGTCCTCTTCCAATTTTTTTGTTGAATCAAGGAGGTGCGTCCTCTAGATTAACGTATTCATTTTCCTCTAGGGATGAACCTCCCACTACCTTTGTCATGGCTTGATGGAATCTAGGATGAAAAATATCAGTCTAAATTTGTATGTGATCTATTCAACCTTTTCTCATAATTTATTAAATATGCATGCAATTCATCGGTTGAAATATTACTAAAATCCTTTGTTTCTTCTATGGATACAACTAAGGGATCTAATGTTTGTAGGTAAACTCCTAAGATTTTTTTTAATTATTCTTATATCTTCCAATGCTTTTTTTATTTATGAAAAAATTTTTTGATTGGGATACTAACATGGTACAAAAGGCCAAAGCACGAGATATTAAAAGAAAGATAATACAAAAAAAGATCTGATCACAACCACGATGGATTAATACAGAGGAAATAGGGGATTTACAAAGCTGCAATAAGAGTACAACAATACCCCAGCAAGACAAAAATATAACTATAGCAAAAAACCGAACAATATAATATATTGGAATAGTAAAACCTAAGCATCCCGAAGCATGCTCAACCATTCTTTTGTAGTCTTTAATAGGTTCTATTTGAGGCTTCTCCGATTGTTTTTAATGTCCATGACGGTGAATCCATCCTTGTATTTTCCTTTCCTTTGCTAGTTTCCATGATAGAGGTAATACTTGAGAGGATGTCCAAGTTGCCCTTGAGAACAGAGAGAATGTCACACTGCATGTTCCTAATTTTTTCTTGTTCTTCTTAGATGGATTTGATTCTTTTCTCCATCTCTTCCATTAGTTGTTCATCTTTGCTCCCACATTCAACAACAAGCTAAGACCCTCTGAATTTTCCTTCAAAACCTTGCATTCCTTCCTTATCTAAGTGATCATATCAAAATACAGATCAAGCTCAACTCCGATTCCTTTAGCCTTAGTTTTCTTTATATCATCTTTGTCTCTAATTGCTAGTAAGTTGAGAGTAGCATCCCCTTCACTACTAGGAGAAGAAGGCCGGATTTTTCTCCATGACATTTAATCTTATTTACTAGGACAACTACATAAGTAAAAAATGAATCTATAAATTCTAATTCTTTCATAGACATATTCTCAAAATATCTTCTAAAAAATTGTAGTTCGGTAGTTTTAAATTTCTCATTACATTGATATGGAACGTGGAGAGTGTCCCATGTTTCTTTTTCTTGATTGGTTGCTTCCACTCTAGGAAGAATAATTCCATGCATAGCTTGATGTATATAGAATATGGATTTTTCAACTTTCTTTCTCTTCTCCTTCAAAATATCCTTCTCTTTCGGTGAGAGTGAATTATATGTTGTTGGATATACTAGTTTTTTTAATCTATTTTCAAAAATTTACTAACATATTGGGATCTGTACAATGCATTCAATGTTAGGGACCAATATTCATAATTCTTCATTATGAATTGAGGATTCTTCGACTTGATAAAGATGCTCCGTATGTGGAATCCATTAAAAATTTCAACTAAAAACAATGCTCTGGTACCAATTTGTAGAAAATTAGGAGATAAGAACAATAGATACAAAAATTATAATTGTAAATAAAATCACGAAATAAACTAGAACAATATTTTTGTGCACTACAATTTATCCTTGCATCCTCTTAGATTCATTTCTTTCTTCATTTTTGAATCGATTACGATTGCCTCACATAAATAGAGGTAGTTTACATAAAAAGGATCATGCACATCTCGAAAATAGAGCATGCAAATATAGATATTTATCTTCTTTTTTTTTTCCTTAAAATAGGAATCATAAACTAGACTCACTAGATTCAAAAATTAAAACTAAAACATGATTTAAAGAAAACTTTAGTTTGCTTAAAAGAGATCTTTAAAGGGAGAAATTAATTAACTTTCTAACATCTAAATCATATGAGAAAAGTAAAAGAATTAATTATTGTACACTCAAAATTACAAAAACTTTTATACAATAAGAAGAAGAGACAAGAGAATGAAATACATTTAATATAGCATCTTGAGATTTGAATATTGTCCTAGATGTTTCACAATCTAATAATCTTTGTAGCGGTGTTATCTCCTAGATTACTCGTATATTTTCCCTATTATCTCTTGATTGAAATGAAATATCCTCTAAATAAAATATCTAAGAAATATACAAATCAAAGAACCATCAACATGAATTCCTCATGAAAATATTTTTATATATAGAAGGACACTATCCAAAACCATGTAGAATTGCCATATGCTATACATATTTCTATAATTTTAGAGATGTTGTGAATCTTACACTCGATATTCGTTTGAACCTTAACAATGCAAAAGGATTTGAATGATGTGATAGATTACATGGAACTACAAAAATATGAGGTAGGTGTGTGGTGTATGTGGGATTACATGAAATAGTTAACTAATCTTCAATTATACTTTCGGCATGTTGTATAGAGGTGTGAACATTGGAATTTTGTGTGGATTTTTACAATATTCTCTAACAATATTTTTTTGAATAACTAAGTTATAAGTTTGTATGCATGCCACAAGATACATTAAATCTAAGGAGAAAAATACCAAAGAAAGAGAAGTGAGAATGAAATTTAAGATAATGCAAGGAAATTTCTAAGGCTTCAAGTGGATAATTTTTCATTAATGGATGAGAAAGAATGCCCACTACATCTTTACACTTCTTCATAAAGAGAACTTGAAGTTGTTGAAGGTTATATACCAAATTTTATCTTTATCATCATAGTTCTTATCCTTTGTCAATCGAATAACTAATGTGTTTCTTGGAGGATTTCAGTGTTAGTCACATTGATATTATTCCCATTCACTATGGAATGTGTACTTTTAGACCCAAATAAGAAGGATTTTATATTACTACTAGCTCATATAGTGAAGGGAAGTAATGATTAAGGATTTCCATGTTGAATACTACATGAATCCTTCATGTATTTTTAAGGTCAACATCAACACACATTATAATTTATTTTTACCAAGTAAAAAGTTCTATTACATAACATATCACATGTAGGATCAACTATTTGGTATAAAAATCCAACATATACGATAATTTTGGGAGCTCAAACCACATAATGGTTTGAGTGAAGCTTTTTAATAACCTAAAATCACTATTTCATTATGAAAATTTCATCAATGGGTTATGTATGAGCCATCTACTAAATGTGGACATAAGAGTTTGTATATGTTGCAACTCATAAAAATATATAAAAATAGTATTTTATGGCTACAAATCCTTACTAGGTTGATACTACAATTTTCCTAGTGGTATTTAACAAATCCTTAGAGGGTTAGAAGGATATGAGTGTCATACCACTTAAATATATATTTGAAAACATAAATAGTTAAGATTACATCTAAAACATGATTAGAAGAATCATTACATATTTATACAAATTCGGATGAATTTTACAACTAAGGTTGGTGTCACCCCACCATTACATCTCACTAGTCTAACACCATATATAGAATAAACACACATATATAAAAGGTTAAATATTAAATTTTTGGTGATATTCCAAGTTAATAATAGATTAAATTTATCATGAGAAATTCATCGAATTCTCTACTAGGGTTTCATGTTTTGTAAGACAGTCATTGCTACGTGTTTGGTGTTAGGTGTTAGGTGTTTGTATCTCTCTCTCTACGGTAATTATTCCACATATCTTTGCATTTATTGACATTTTTATTCAAACACTCCTTAGGGTGGACCTTTTATAACAATTTCCCACTCACATAGTGTATTTATTGAAGATGCAATGAATTTTTATAGCAACTCTAGGGAAGTAATTTTACCCTTAATATTTTATTGCTAGATGAGGAATTTAACTTTGTTTGTCAATGGCCTTAGTAGATTTGCATGATAGTTTATTTTGTTGAAAGGATTTCCTATGAAATCATGTTAAGATCATAGTTCCAAATGTACTAGACCCAATTTAGTGTAAATTTGGACTCAGTAAAGAATTTCTATTCTATTTTATTGATTTAGCCAACATTGCTATGGTTATGCATAAATCCACAACATTGTATGTCTAAAGTTATGTACTCATGTTATCCCTATGGACCCATAAGTTTGTATTTTGAGATCATATAGATCGCAAAATACCTTTTGGGTTGTTTTTCCTAGCTTATTGATGTAATGATATCCTTTTTAGACCTCATTTCTTCCCTAATAGGTTATGTCATAACAAAATAACCCCATAAGTTTTACTTATCCAAAGCATATATATATGGGTATATGTTGAAGTTGAATTTTCTTGTGATCTCAAAGAAACCATAGATATATAGGTGTGAGAGTCCCATTACACTCAAAGGGTAGTTTACATTAACATTCTCTACATTTGTTTTAGATGTCAATCTGTAGAACACAAGATCCCAAATTACCCTTTATCGGTAGTGTAAAACAAAATCTTATTGAATAAAATTATTTAGCCATACCGAGGTAATGGAAAATATGGTTGGATAAGTATGGGTGGTAAAAACAACTGCAGCAAAACTCCCATTATCAATTCTTTTTAGGATCTCCCAAAACTATTAATCCATAAACTATCATTTTTCTAGTTGTAGAAAAATCTTGCTAAGCCCATTAGGGAACCCCCTCCAAGTATTCTCTTGTTTTATCCTCAAATTTTAAGGATACATCACAAACCTCTAAAATGCATCAAAAATTCTTCTTTTGCATCATTTCGCTTAATTGGTTTTTATTATGTTTTCTAGGATAATGGTGATTTCACTTATGTGTGTTTTTCCAAGTTCTCATTATAAAATAGAAATAATGTTCTCTCAAATCCCTCCTTACTACCTCAAAATTCAAAATTTTACACCTCAAAATGGAAAGAAATCCTAGTCTATTGAATTTTTCCTTTCTAATCGAGAATGTTTTATGTAGAATATTTATGAAGTCATTTCAAGATAGAATTCAAAGGATGTCTCTTGATGTTAGTTATCAATGAATTTATTTACATGGAATATCATGGGTCTTTCGAATCTAATCGCATTTATAAATAGTGCAAGAATTTTTAAAGTGATTTCAAGATATGGACATTCTTTATCTGCAAGTAGTTAACGAGGTGGGCTTTTTCTATCCACGGCCACTAAAGTTATGTTGGTAGATAGTTTATCTCTAAATATAATCATGAGCCTTTCTCTAGAGTAAGTACAAATTGAATTGTGCCTAAATGGTGTCCCCATTATGTTATTCATTGATTTGGTCCAAAAAAATATTTCATCTTGTGGACCTTTATTTAACATAGATAATCACTCCTTCGAGTGATTAATGTTTCTACATCTAATGACATGACTAAAATGGTGGTGCTCTAGTGATGGATTACATACATGATCCTATATACAAATTGAGAGGTCTGTGGTTACTTGAACATGGCTAAGATGAAAAATTCACAAGATTGTATAATTACCAATGCATTGGATCGGTGGAAAAATGGTAGCCTATATGTGCATGTGTAGTAAATTTGGGTGTTATGACCTGAATGCTTTTCTTCATTTTGACTTGGTATTTTGACGTACTTGGTTGAAATATCATAAAGGATATGATAGAGTATTAAAAACTTAGATTATGCCATGATTTTAGTGCCACCTTTACTTTTTGTGAGCAATATTTTGTTATTGGTGGAATTCATATCAGATATGATATTTTCTAACCATTTTTAATCTCCTTTTATATAGAATGGAGTTTTACGCAATGAAATTCCATACAATGTATTTTTATCGAAATACCTTCTTTTTTAATCATGGGCCCCAAATTCACCACATTAGGAGAGTGTAGGGATTACTTTCATGGTCAGTTATCATGATAGGGTGAAGTATATGGTAAAAATATGACATTAATTAGATGACATGTTTATTTCACACCTTTCAGAAAAAAATCACCTAAATTTTGTGTAAATCATACTCCACCACAATCTTAGAGTTAAACCACTCATTAGCCACTCTAGTAAAAACTCCATTTCATGAAGCATTGTAGAAATAGTTGTTTAATCTCGAATAAGAGGTCCAAATTGTTGATGCATATAATGTGAAAGGTGAACAAATCAAATCTAGATTTCATTGGATATAGGTGTGAAATTGGGTTTCTATATAATTCTTCCTTTCTCTCAAATCTAAACATGTGCACCAAAAATAAAATCTATTTGGGATGGTTCATACCATATGTATGAAGTCCAAGAGATGGTTTATGATTTTTTCTTCCTTTAATAGTAGGTTTTCAAATAATATACACCTTCTCCTAAGTGAAAATCATCTCTTGAGAAATGAATTTCCATTTTCAAGATTTCACGAGGTCAAATGGTTTCTTGCAATAGAAATTTTCTCCCATAGATGTTTATGAAGTTGTTTCTCAAATGGCAAGTGATAAAGCCTCGAGTCACAATGGGTCTCATTTTGAATGCTATAAAACTATTTAGGATGTGACTAAAAATGACCTCTTTTAAGTGTATTTATAAGATTTTCACTCTAATCCGCTTGTACATTTCAATAACAGGGGATACATAATATTCATTCACAAGATGGGGGATATGAATCTTATTTATAACTTAAATTTGGTTACCTTTCTCAACATCTCTTATAAAATCATTGTCAAATACTTGGCTCTGTGCATTTACAATATGTTACTTGGAATTATTTTGGAAGACATGGAATGGGCTCGCCAGTCTTAGTAGAAATTGATTAACTAAAAAAATTAAACTAAGCCTATGGAAAAGTATGATAATAGTTTATCTAATATAGGAGGACTAAAACATTGTAAACTACACTAAAACAATATGAATTGATTTTAAATAGTTATATTAAATGAAATAAAACCTTAAGTGTGCAAAGATGTAAAGGGAAAGGAATTAGTTGATTGTCAAAGATTGTCGCATGGTGTCACAGTCCGATTATGGATTCCATAAGTAAGAACAATTGTAAAAAGTCTCGTAAAGGCATAATCTAGAGGATATGAATGGAATTGAGTGCCCATGAAGGTATTGGGGCTCATTAGGGTGCCTTGGTCTACAAAATAGGCACCTGGTTTCGTAAAATCTCAAAATCTGGTTCTCTCTATGTCGTAAGATACTCTAAAATATTCCCTATCATTGCACTAGATCTTTCGAACAGCGTTATGTGTATTAAATAATGTAAGATGAAGGAATGACCTGAAAAAGAAAAATAAGTATCAAAAACCCTAAAAAAATATGTAAAATGAATCAATCGAATCGACCTTAGCTACCACAACATTGGGCTTATTAATCTAAGCGATGAGCTACATTTTGGACTCAAATGTAGTTGTGGTGTGTGTTTGTGTGTGTATGTTGTGTTGTAGGTTCTCTTGTTCCAGTCGCACTTTGTGAAATAACAAGAAATAATAACTATAGAAAATGTACAAGCATGTGTGCATGAAATAGAATAGAATACCTCACCCTATGTTGTGTGTGTTGATGTGGATATCCTAGCCTTGATGCATGGAACTATGTGGATTCAAGTGATGAAATGATGCAACTCTAGATGGAGTGGTAGTAGTAAGTGATGAAATGACTCTCATTATGGTCTCATAACTTTATATTTATAGGGTTCTCTTAATCTAATTTTGTAATCAATCCTGACATGGCCGACTAGGAAAAAGATAAGGATGAAAAATGGCTAGAATGAGCCCATAAATAATTAGGAAAGTAAAATAAGGATCGGGGCACCCTAGGTGGGGCCAAAATGCCTTGGGGTGCCCCATTACATGCCTAAGTGTCCCGAGTTTAGGATAAAAAGATGGGACGGTGATGAAATAGTTGGGCATGTATATCAAAATATGCAAGAATGACGAAATAAAAAGGTAAAATAAGATGGAAAAAGGGGGATTAATTAGTACTTTATTCAATTAAGAACCTTCCAAATATTAGTATGAGACTTGGCTAAATAATGCCTAAATTCCATGATTTTGTGACTACATTTTTCCCCACTTTATGTCGGTGATCAAAAAGCTCAGTAACATAACGTAGATAGAGATGTGTACCTAATATTCATGTAGAGTTTAGTAGAGAACGTGTCGAAGAACTAGAAAAAGTGTGGAATGATAAAAATATGGGGAGTTTGGAAACTATAGATGAAAATGTGCATAGAAAAAGTGATGAGAGTGAACCTAGGGTGAAACGTGTGTATAGTTGCTATGGTGTGTAGTCTACTGTATGGTTTATAATGGCAAGTGTCATCGCATTATGTTGTCTTTGCACTATTTCAATCATGATCATCATTTTTGTTGTTGTTGTTTCCCCCAATTTGACTACTTATTTCTCATATGACTGGACCTGCAAGGATAAAATTATCAAGTAGTCAAATATGGATGTATGTAACAACACTGTGTAAAATATGTATGTGTATAGAAATGTGAAAAATACGCAAATGTAAAAATATGGGAAAAGGAAAGTGTGAATAGAACATGTGCAGCCGATCCATGTCGAGATAAATGGTGTAGAAGGATATCTTATACCATCATGATTTTTTTGGGTAATCTCATGCCACCCTAGCTGAAGAAGTGTAGGGAGGAAATGCTCTATGTCCTCCAACCTTTGACCGCTTATGCTGAAATGTGTGTGAAGAGATCTCTGTCTTGTCCTCATTTTACGACGATCCAATGCCAACTAGCTGAAGTAGTGTAGAGAGGCACACCAAATGTAACCCCAAACCTATAACTAATTCCCAAAAATGCTAAGGACAACATGTCCTATAAAATTCATTGTGTATAGAGTTCGTAGACTTGTCTGAACTCACTCATTGTATGTCAACCCAAAATTCCAAGGGTGGAAAGTGCATTGTAGTGAACCGATGTAAATACGTTGTGTTAGTATGTAAAATCCTTAATGATGCCCCCTCTCTGGGGGGGTGCATGCGACGTTGCTGAAAGGAGAATGTGGCAATAAAATAGGACCTACCACACTCGACCTATAGAACTCTTCCCTATAGAGGGAAAGGGAAAGTGCTTAGCGAAAACCAAGGCGTGCAAAAAGGAATGGCTAGCCAAATCAAGTGTTAGTCCAAAAACACATGCATGTAATAGGACAGCTGTAAAATACGCAGACAATGTAGTAACTACCAAGAAAATTAGTGTAAACATGCAAGGAAAGAAGTAGACCACAAAGTGGGTTACAAACACAGGACATCACTCACAATGTTGCAAGGAACACAAGACTTCCATGTAAAAACAAAACCAATGTGCACACAAACAAATGGAAAAGCCAAAGCATACAATGGAAAAAAATGGAAGAAAAGTATGGAAAAAAACAATTAATCATGGAAACATATAATCCTACAAAAACAAGTGTTGTACATGGAACACTGTTAGCATGTGAGAGAAATAACCAATATGTAAAAGCATGTATGGTCAAGTAAATATAAGATCCTAAGTACAAAATGAAACAATAATACCAAAATAAGATGAATTTTGGATGCCCCTAAGCAACCAAGATAGGAATGGTAGAAGGCGAGAATTTGCGCCACATGTAAGATTCATATATCGTGATCACACTAAAAAAGGCATGAATGAACATGTGTGTATGATATAGATAATTACATATAAGAAATCAACCTAACATGTGTAGTAAAGTGAACATGTAAAACACTAGCAAACAAGAGTAAATGTCCCCAAGACAATACAATATGCAATGGATGGATGGAATGGAATGCAAGATGGAATGATAGGAGCTGCATGTCCCCGAATGAATGGAAATGTATGAAATGAGGTTCATTTTTCCCCCTTAGCAATCAAGAATGAACCATAAATGAGAGTGTGTCATCGGGAAATGGTCAAGTAGTCTTTTGTGTTTCTAGCACATTGCGATGAATGTGTATATGTAATGATGATGAGGCACAACATGTGGGGAGATGCGTGTGAACCCTATATTGAAAGCATATATCTTGAATTTTTGAATGGGTGAGTGATGATTTATCCCTAAGCATATATCATTTAAGATGGAAGAATGGGTGATTATTTAAGAGTAAGTTTATCTTACTATGAGATGAAAGGATGAGTGATGATCCTTCCCTAAGCATATATCACTATAAGATACAAATATGGGTGATGATTTATCCGTAGCGTATATGACTATAAGATGTAATAATGGAGGGTGGTTATTTAGCCTAAAATTTATACCACAATATGATTATAGAAAGAAGTGACGATTTAGCCTAAAGTGTATGTCACTATGAGAAGGAAGGTAGGGAGTGGTGATGTAATGTAAGGTGTATACCACTAAAATATGATCAAATAGATGATGATGTAACCTAAAGTGTATGTCACTAGTCCTAGGAAAGTCACATGATGAAATATCGCATGTTGAGTGTAAGGTCCATTTGATTGGTAAACCCTCGGAATTCAAATATCGACCGAGGAACTAGAGTGTGTCATAGGGTGGTGAGCACCGCGTGTAGAAAAATGTAGTGTATGTAAAAAAATGTATAAATGCTCGGTGTAAATAGTGTAATGTAGGATGTGTGGGATGTATGGAATATGTAACAGGATGTGATGATAGGTGTAGATAGAAATAGAATAGATAGTGATAAAATGTAAAGCTAAACCCATATATAATTTAACCTAGCGTAGTATGTAGAATGTATGTGGAAATGCGTAGTATGACTATATATAGGTTATGCGTGAATAGCCTAATAATGTATGTGGTATGTAATGTAAGGAATGGTATAATGTAGAATGCGGGGATGAAATGTAAAAATAGACTTGTAGGTAATGACGACTAGTATAGTATATAGAAAATGTATGAAAATGCACACTATATAATGTGACTACTTGTGTAGATATTGTCATGAATGTAATGCGTAGATAAGGACTAGTATAATTTAGAGTAAGCATAGAATGAATGGTGTATGACGCACAATGTATGATGGAATACATTGTATAATGCCTAAGGTGTAGTGTGTGGGGTTCAATGTAATAGTAACCCCTCAACAGGTCAAGTGTGAACCTAAGCACAAGAGTCCTTCGTCAGTAATGATGGTGTGACAATGCGTGATAAATACATCTATATAATAAGATGACTTCTAATGATATATATGGAATAGAATTGGGGTTATTCCCCTCTAAGCATGTAGGAAGGAAATATTAACCAATGAGAGTGAAGCATGAGAGTCCCTCGATCGATGCAGGATGATGAAAGTGGAGGGCCATGATCTAAAAACGGTAGTATAGGAGATAAACTCGAGTTCTAGTAAAAGGAATTTATATGTGTGTGAAGGATGGATGAATGAAAAATATTGGAATGTAGGAACACGTTGTAACGATAAGGTTTTGGGGGAGAGGATAGACGATTTTTGAAAGGTAGCAACCGAGTAAGCACATGAGTATGACTAGCTTGACACTCATGAGTTAAACAAGCCGATATGCTAGATGATTAGTAGGAGAAGGTTGAGTAGAAAATGAAAGGGGGCCTAGATGTTCTAGATCATTAATTATACATGAAAAAGGGTGATAAGTATTAGTATGATGCCCATGAATTTGGTGATAATGGAAAGATGGACCATCGCGGTATTATATAAGTTGAGAAGGAGGATAGTGATGGGTAAGTGGCGAGTAATCATTTACTGATTAAGAAGTTAAATGAAAATGTCTTATGTCGTAACATTAGAGTGAAAGATGAGAGGTGGAGTAAATGGTATACCATGAGGTTCATGTAGATGGCAGGGTAGCAGATGTGGATGGTGTGTGAGGCATAGCATGAGTACCAACATGTGATAAAGAAGCATATTTAAGTTGTTTGATTTCAGCAATGAGAGATGTAATTATAACTTCCATGAGCTAGAACTGATTTTGAAAAGCATGTATTGAGTCCAATAGGTGTGTATTAGATGGATGATTGTGAAAGTGAATGTTGCCAACTAAACGGTGGAGATATGACATATTTGAGGTGGTGACAGTTGTTGTTAATTCAAGGAGTTAGGCGAGGATTAATATCTTCTAAGAGGTCATTAGTATTATGGTCAAAATCGTATTGAATGGCATGGGAAACTTGATAAGAAATGATATGTGGTTGGCCATCCAAATAACCATGAGTGCGTAAGATATACATGACCATAGTGTATTGTTCATCCAGTAAAGGGAGGTAATGGGCATCCTTGAGCATACCAAATAGTGAAGTTGGTGAATAGAAAAGAAAGGAGCTACTACAACTACACATAGTTCCGAATGGCATGGGAAATTCTATTTCAATGTGATTAGGATAAACTATGCCTCTAATATAATCTAACCAAGACCAGCCAAGAGTTAGTGGAGAAGTAGTGTGATAACTTGAAAGATGAATAACAAGATGGAAAACATGTAGGCCATATGCAACAATGATAATAATGGATCCATGATACAAATGTGGATCACATAAAGGAGGATGGAGGTCTTCAAAGTCAAAACCAATCCGAAGGAGACCCTCATGTGAACATATAATGGTTGTGCATGAAGTATCAAGTGGTATGTGCTCCTAATAAGAATTGGTCATGAAAATAATGCAAATGAATGGTCGGTAGACTAAAGAGGATGACATTGGCGTATATGATGGAACAACATCCATGGAATGTAAAGGTCCCGATATGGAATAATAGCAATAGTGGTGGTAGGTAGGGAGGAGGGTACTATGTCAATTATGCAAATAGGACACTCAAATGGTAGGTCACCTATAAGGGGAGGTGGTGGACGGATATATAAATTAAGAGAGTATTGTGGAATAGGATTTGTATACAATACCATAGTGTTGGAGACATCCGTGTTGGATCCAAATTATAAGGGACAATATCAACCACAAAAATAGTATGAATGGATTCATGTGAGGCTTAATAGGTGGTGATCCAAGTGTAGGATATGGGGCGATAGGGGAAAACTATTGTATTATGAGAATTGACAAGGGAATGTGAATCATCTTGTGGCTTAGTAATGGTATCAAATATGATTATGGGATTAGGGGAAGATCTTGTACTCCCACAATGAGATGTTCTAAAATAGTAGGATTAATAGTACATAGATAAGCGTAAACAATAGCATCGATAGCTCTAGGATCCATATCAAAATACGTAAGCTAAATGAACAAAGGAAAAGGTCTATAACCAGAAGGATCAATAGGGGTATCAACAAAAATGTGACCATGGATATCAAATTAGAGATTAATTGGAGACTTATAAGGAGTACATTTCTTATTAGGATTACCCATGATGTCACATCGGGTTCACCAAAATGATTAAATAAAAAAACTAAACTAAACCTATGGGAAAGTATGATAATATTTAATCTAATATAGGATGACTAAAATGCTAAAAACTATGCTAAAATAATATGAACTAATTTGAAATAATTATTTCAAATGAAATAAAACCCTAAGTGTGCAAATATGTAAAGGGAAATGACTTAGATGATTTCCAAAGACTATTGCATGGTGTCGCAGGTTTGACTATGGATTCCAGTAAGTAGGAACGACTACATAGAAGACCCATAAAGGTTGGATCTCGAGGATCTAAATGGACTGGAGTGCCAAGGAAGGTACTGGGGTGCCTCAAGGCATCGTGGTCTGCAAAATAGGCACTCTAGTCTTTGTAAAATCTCAAAATATAGTTCTCTTAGTGTCACAACATACTCTAAAATATTCCCCGTCTGTCATGACCGGGATCTATCAAAATGTGTTATGTGTATTAAATAATGTAGGATGAAGGAATGACTGTAAAAGACAAATAAGTATCAAAACCCTAAAATAAAAGATGCAAAATGAATGGGTCGATCGAATCAGCCTCCACAACAGTGGGCTTACTAATGAGTGTTGCACTACATTTCGGACCCAAATGTAGTTATGGTGTGTGTGTGCATGTCGTGCCCTAGGTGCTCTTATGGAAGCCGCACTTTGTGAAGTACCGAGCAATAATAACTATACAAAAATTACTAACATGTTTACATGGAATAGAACATAATCCCTCCCCCTATGTTGTGTGTGTTGATGTGGATATCCTAGCCTTGATGCATGGAACTATGTGGATGCAAGTGATGTAATAGATGTAACTCTAGATGGATTGGTAGTAGTAAGTAACGTTAGGACCTTCATTATAGTCTCATAACTTTATATTTATAGGGTTATCTTGATCTAATTTTGTAATTAATCCCGACATGGATGACTAGAAAAACGATAAGGATGAAAAACGGCTAGAAATAGTCCAAAAACAAGTGGGAAAGTAAAAGAAGGATTGAGGCACCCCAAAGATGCCCCAATATAGGCCTAGTCCCCCAATTTAGGCTAAAATGATAGGATAATGAAAAAATAGTTTGGCATGTGTATGAAAATACGTAGGAATGAAAAAATAAAAAGGTAAAATAAGATGGCCAAAAGGGGGAATTAATTAGTACTTTCTTCACTTAAGAACCTTCTAAATAGTAGTATGAGATCAAGCTAAATAATGCCTAAAGTGCATGATTTTGTGACAACAGAAATCTATCTTTTGAAATTTGACTTTGAGAAATCCTATGATAGGATTGAAGGATACTTTAACCTATCCATGTTCAAAGTGATTGGATTCATACCTATCCTTATCTACTATGTATTTGTACTTTTATTAATTCCTTAGCCTATATTTATATCAACAACTTCCACTCGGAGAAATTGGGGATTTTTCTCTCTTTACAAAGGCTATCATCTTGCTCCTACTTTACATATTCTAGTAGCTGAAGGATTTTCTTATCTCTTGTCCAATGCTAGTGAGCATGGCTTAGTGAAAGGTATGTCATTTTCGGGGTTTCCCTCCATGTAACTAGGTAATGGATGCTTTGAAGATGAATCATTTATGACCTTATTAGAAGAAGACTAGCTAAAATATTAAATTTAGAAGTCAATCTAAGAAGTAAATCAATGCAATAGCTCAAATAAACTAGAATATAAATACTAATTAATTTATTTGATATTTTAAATGAAATGAAATAATTGAAATAGGAGGGAAAAGGTACTAACTTGAATAGATTTACCTCACAATGATTTTGAGCTATGTAAGATGATGAATAGGTGGAATAGAGTGTCGCAACATACATTAGAAAAATTACAAAAGTGGTATATTTGACCAAACTTGGGTCCCTGGGGAGGATTAGGGTGCCTTTGGGCACCCCGGTCTCGTAGTATGGGCGCCTAGTTTTCAAAATAGCTTGGAACATGAGTCTATGTTGTTCACTAGGTATTTTCAATAACTCACCTTTTTTACATGGATGTTGTGCTATATTTTTTTATGACACCATAAAGCTACAATGAAGATTCACATGTAAAACTCATACCAAGAATCAAACCCCTAAAAAATAAAGATGCATATGAAGGTGTCATTTTTTCCTTAGCATCCACAATGGTGGTTTTATAAATAAGCATTTCACTACATCTCGAACCATTTTAGTTATGTATGATTGTGTGTTGAATGATATACCTAGGGTTCCCTATTACTAATGATGCAGAGATAGTGGAAAATAGATAGATAGAATGCAAAAATGGTGGATGAAATATAATATACTTCACTTTCCTATACGATTCTCGATGCAAATTAGTGCCTAAATAAAGTCCCATGCCTTGTTTAGATAGCTAGCCCTTTGTAGAAATAATCCACCCATAAGATAATAAGTATGTTGTGCTTATATAGGGATATCTTTCTCAAATTACGGCACTAATGACCCAACATACTAACTAGTACCTAAGGGAATGAGAGGGAAAATTACAAAGACCGACCTTAAAACTCTAAATGAGAACCAAGTGCAACCAAGACCAGGGTGCCTAGAAATGAGGACTGGGGTACCCGTTGGCACCCCAATCCCTTCCTATGTGCCCTAGTCAAAGACTATAGACAACCACTGAGTGAATAATGACAACTAAGACTCCTGAGAGATAATCTGGAACTATGCGAGTAATCGACGACAGTGCAAGGCAAAAATGAAAACGAATAACTAGACTGACTATAGGACTAGGTGATGGGTCATTAGTGAATAATTTTACTACGCAACATACATATATAAAACAACATACTTTCTGGTATAATTATAGTAGTAAGTGTTTGATTTTGTGACTACAGAAGATGAGAAGAATTTTCAATAGACTATAAATTTCCTTGATGTTTATTACATTTCCTTAGTCCCCTTATATATAGTAGAAAAAGAAACAATGTTATAAACAATATGTTCATCCATTGGCTTCATTATTAGATACCTTTCAATAGAAGTGGAATCAACATGGAGAAAACATGTGGTTTTTGTGCATCCCCTTTTCACTTCAAGAAAGCCCCTCCCAAATCTAAAAATACATTATGGATAGAGTGGAGAATTTTTTTATATTGGATCATGAAGCCTCACTCATTGGCTAGTAATTTTTATATTTTATCAAAATTTATTGCTACCACACATGTGTATCATTCTCAAGAAATTTCCTATGATGTTTGGTATCTAGATTATGGATGCAAAAATCATATCTCAACGCACTTGAATTTAGTTTCCACATTGAATGAGACAATAAATTTTTTAGACACTAAATCATTCACTTTGGGTAATTATTTAGTCCCGGTCTCATACTACTATTCAATTGGTTTTTGAGTGAAAAGGAGTACTAATTAACGCATGTCTTTGGCCATTTTACTTTTCTTTCTATCATTACTTCCAATCTTGCACCCGCACTTTCCCGTTCATATAGTCATACTAAATTTTTCCTATTTTTGACTGGGATACCTAGCAAGGACCGAGGCACCCTAGGCATCTTGATCCCCTCAGGGGCACCCTGATCCTCTTTACACTTTACTCTCACCTTTTAGGAACTTTCTAGTCGTTTCATCTTTCTATCTTTTCTCGATCATCCTTTTCAAGGTTAATTACAAAATTAGAACAAGAGAACCATATATATATATATAAAGTTATGAGACCATAATGAGGGACAAAGCACTAAGCACCAAAGATCTCCACTAAAGGTTGCATCCATCAAAGGCTTTTATTGCTCCATATGCATACATCTAGCTCCATCACAATGGCCAAAGGATGGTTCATTTGCATCACACTTCATAGGAAGGGATTTTAGTCTATTTTATGCACCATCTATTTACATTCTACATCTAGTTATTGCTCGCTACTTATAAAGTGTGACTCGGCACAAGAGGACCTAGGGCATAATTTCACGAAACACTCAAAACTACATTAGATCTAAGATGTAGTGTAATGCTCATGATGATTCCATCCATTTGGAATCTAAGGAGAGTTTGACCCCTTCATATGTATCTTTACTTTTTAGGGGTTCGATGTTTCGTCTAGGATTTCTTAAGTGTTTCCTCCATATCTAATATGTAGTGACATCCAACGAACTTCAACGACACTCACGCGATAAGAAGTGAACACAGTGTGATCATTAAACGAAACCTCAAAGGAAGTTTCCTAGTCACTTCCGTAGACCATGGAACCCCTCTCGGCCAGAGGCACCCAGCACCCTGTTTGGCTAGGCAGGTCAAAATCTACACTTTCTTGAGCTCCCCGTGTAGAATTTTCTTTCTCTTGTATAGCCGGTCTCTCTGTGACATAGTCCCGTAACCTTGACGAATCGATAAGGCCTTTCTAACCCTCTTTACACATTAGGGTTTCACATTTCATTACTTATATTTCATGGGTGTATTTTAGTATTTACATATATGTTATTTACTTCTTCTATAACATCAAATTAGACTACAAATATCGATTTTAGTTTAATCATTTTTTTGAACCTAATCTTCAACAACACTTTATCCTTGGGGATTTTCTTAATATGCTCATCACACATAGTGACCATTTTGGGTCTTTTCAATATTATGAACTTCCTTCTTTTGCTTGTAGAGTTTCCAAAATAATGGATGATATTCCTATATCTCGTAGCTATAATTGACAATCCTTTGGAAAATTTGAACAATTTTCCTCTTCATGAAATAGAGGCATCGATAGTGAAAAATGATATGATGAGGATAACAATGTTGACCAAGACCAATTAAAAACACTTACGGATTTTCATCAAGATTTACATGACAATCCTACTCATCTTCTCTCAGTATGTCTTACGAGATTTGATTACTACCAAGAATAATCGTGATGCTTCAACCTCTAGTTTCTCATTTTTTATCCCATGGTATCCACCCCAACCACTTATGTTTTAGCTCCCCCTCTTACTACTACCGCTCCTATCATTCACCCTAGCACTCTTTATATCGGATTTACAAACCAAATTTCACCGAGATCCATCTCATTACTTCTCGTGCATCACCATCTTTCAACTCTACTTCACTGTTTCATACTCTTTTTGCACCTACCATATCTACCTATCCATTGCCAACTAATTTCATCACTCCCAGTTACCCATATTTAACGCCCATGACAACTATATGTACCCGATTTTACACGTGTTGTATTTTTGAAATAGGTAAAAATCCCCAATGATGATAAACTATCAATTCCAATGATGTTCAAGTCTAATTCCTCATTTACAGCATGTTTTGTAGCTTACTTGTCCTTTTCCTAGCTTTTCCCACTTTCCTTTATCATTTTTGCAACTTTTCCTTGGCCTTCTTTCTTTAATTGACATAGCCACACCGGTGGTTACGTAACCTCTTATCTTCCCGAGATGAGGTTATGCAACTACCACTACAAAAGCATAACCACCAAATTGGTAGACCGGTGGTTTCATTTGTTTTGAACACGCATCACCTTCTTCAAACTCATTTTTAGCGCATGTTTCTTGACCAAATTGGTTATTCTTAGGCTTGTTATATGCGTATAAACTTCTCCTTCCCTTCCTATTATTATTTGTGAGTTAATTTCCCTTTCTTTGAGTGATGTGGTATTTCCTGGTTGCCAAGTAGGATGGACCACTTCTTTGCCTGTTGTTTTATAAGATCCAAGCTTCTTCTCGAAGCATTGGTTCAAATATTTTGCTTGTGAAATAATAGCAATATGCTACCGTAATCCCACCAAGAAGTACACAAGAAAACCAGTTCTTTTTCCTTATTGTTTTCTTTCTCTCGTTGTTACCATATTACTTCCAAACCAACTAGCTCCAACACCCTCTCATATTCTTTCTACACACTTCCATCATAGTTCCCTGGACATGTTTGAACACTCATTGGAAAAGAAGATGAGGGGACATTAAAATTATTTCTAGCATTAGATTTGTCTCGAGTATAATATTCCTAGCTTGGACATGTTATTAAATTCCTAGAGGTTTCTTTCATTTTCTTAGATAGATTCAAAGATACATTTGTTCAAGAAAATACAATTACAGTAGCATTTACAGTAGCTTCTTTTGCAAAGCTTCCATTGAGGATTTCTTCTCAGCTCATCCCTGTGGATTTTCCTGGGAATAATTTGGAGGAGGTTCTTGCCACAGTGTGTTAATTAATCCTCAAAATTCATTTACCTATAGTTTACATTTCTTCATTTAGAAAGCTTCTTATTTACCAGGACATTTTTAGGAGAAAAATTTATTCTAAGAAGCTTTTTATTCTTCCCATGATTCTAAGGTAGAGCCGAGAAAGAGGCAATATCCACAATTACAAATAAGGAAAAACATTTGTTTTATTAGATTATATTAAATCCTCTACAACAAGGAAATAGCTACTATATGGGGATTCACTTAGTAAAAGCATGGTGTAGCACGTTCGTTTGAAGGGTATTAAAGAATACCCTTAATTCTAGTTTTTACCTCTAATTATTCAATTGATAATACCCCCTATTTTTTCCATGTACCTTAGCTACCCATTTTTCCATGACAATTTTATTTACCCCTTTTTATTTCTACCCTAATATATTAAACAGAAAATATATCATATTTCTCACTCAATTTTTTTCAATATGTATTTTCTTTCGAAAGATATTTTGAAGCCATTCAAGACCTATTACAAATTACCTTATAAATGTTAATATTTAATCATTTATCAATAGTTCTTCAAATAATTAAGATGGTGAAATAATATCACTTGTGTTGAAAAGCATACTCAATCCTAGTTTTCTACCATCTTATTATTTCTTGGTTAAGAATCTCTTAATTGAGATTTATTTATTCAAAAAGAGATTATAATTTAAATTTATGACCACACTCATTAAATTGTAATTTTAAGGTATTTAGTTTTAAAAACTAGGGTTCAAATGTTTTAATTTTATATTAAAATTAAACCTCCCTTTCCTTTGGCCATCCTCTCTAACCCACCCCAATACCCGATTCAAATTTCATGTGCTAGGATATTGCCCACTAATGAACCCCCTGTGATAGCCACATCTAGTTATTTCACTATTTATATTAATTTATTTTAGATTAGAAGCATATTCATTTAATTAGAAGAAGTTATTTTGTCAATACAAACTTTTTCTATTTTCTAAGTAAACATAAAAATACAAAAATATTAAATTAGATTAATTAGTTTGTTTTAATTGTTTTATTCCCTTTATTTAAAATCATCGAAAAGCCACAAAAACAAAAAGAGTAAGTTTGTTTCCTTCATTTCAATCAAATAGATTTAATTTTTTAAATTAAATAGTTGCACATCCACATGACCATCCAAGGCCCTAGGAAACCCAGAGATTATGTGTGTGATCCAACAATGCCACAACCAAACCTAGCTCCATAGTTAGTAGACGTTGACCAAGGCCTCAAACACCTCATTTTCCAAACCACCCCACTTCTACCTATTATTATCTCATAGGTAATGGCTTTGAACTTAGAAGCATATAGTTCTTACGAGTTCTTGAAAATTCAGCCTAGTCAAAATTAGATCCTGTGATTCTCCCATTTGTCCTACCCACTCGTTTCCTCTCGCACATCCATGACCTTGTCTGGAGAATTCCCACATATTAGATAACCAGTTCGGAGGTTACTTGGTGACACTAACATTGATATACTCCTTCATGTGTCCATTCTCCCCAACCATTCCATTTCACCCACCCAAGTTACAGAGGCCTTCATTTCCTCGACAAGTAGATTCTCATAGTGCCTATAGAAGAAATTCGATTTCCTTGATTAATTATTGGACATTCTCACCCATTTTTGCATATTCCATGAATTTTCCCTATTTATCCATTCCATAGCCATCTTTTTATATCATATCGGTTGTCTCGGCATGATCTCGGGAGGTCAAGTGCATCCTAGTGGTCATGTTTATTATCGACGTATAAAATTGGTGAACCCAACATAAATGACGATTTCCTTTTCATTTCCTATTTTCTTTCTTTCTTTCATCCATTCTTCTCCTCTCCCATTATTCTGTGAGTGTGTATACATCACCCGAATGTGTCAGGTCAAGAATACGAGAAAACCGATTTTGGGTCTTGAAGCGTATTATTACCAAATGGGTATGCAATAGTCATGCTCACTATCAGGGTGGGTAGATAACTACTCATCCAACTTAACTCCACATCACACTCATTCTCCTCAAGGTGCCAACAATGACTCATTGATTATAATCAAGGAGATTGATCAACCAAACTATAGCTTGTAACTAGGGTTCTCTTACTCCAATAATATGACGTTCACTAGAGAACAGGGGTCTTATTGGCACATTTTTTCCAGACCTCAAATCATCATGAAGTCTGATCCCACTTCTTCTTATTTTTCACCAGTGCATGCACAAATATGGGGGACAAAAAGTGGACACAAATCCATTTTTGGACATTTTGGCCATAATGCGCTCATGTTATGGCTTGGTCATGCTATAATGCAAAAAGGGAAAATCTAGGTTGTGTTATAATGTGATCACATTACAGCTTGGGTTTACTAAGCCAAAACACACTCGTCTTATAACGCGCTCGCATTATGGTTTTCTATGTGTTTTTCCATGTTATCCCTCCCAAATGGACATATTCCACATTGGAAATAAGAACGTAAGCACGTTATAACGCGCTTGCATTTCATCTTGTTGGGGTTTGGAATACCCAATCCAAAGGCTTGGATTTCCAAACCAGAGGTTTGGACTATGTATTGCATGATTAAAACCGTGTTTGACAGAAAAACATCAAAATTTCACGTGTGCACCCCAATATCTCATGCATTAAAACATAATATTCAAAAATAAATTATACTACGATGTCAAGCTCATTTTTACCTTGATGACGATATAATTATTTCTAAAATCTTATTAGTTTAAGGCTTTCATCCATAATTTCTTTTACTAGTGCCTTATTTCCTGCAAAACCTATTCTTACATTTTGGTGCACAATTTACGATTTTTTCATCCAAATTAAAAAAATGGGTTTTTTCTAAACTCCATTCTACACACATTAAAAAACTAAAACACAAATTTATTTCTCAAATTTATGGGGGTGCAGACACAAATATTTCATTTTTGGGATATGTGCACTTTGAAAATTAATAAAATTATATATTCATCCTAAAATTATGAAAATTTAGTGTGACCTTATACATGGTCTTAGATAACTTTCTACCAAAGGGATTTGAAAAAATAATTATACAACTCAAAAAATGGGGGCGCACACATAATAGGTTCTTATCTTTTTTACACAAAAATAGACATACTTTGTGTGCGCACAACATTTAAGCCTCTTAATATCAACAATTTACAAAAAGTAGTTTAGAAACTAGATTCCGAGCTCTACGGTACTTATTTTTATCAATTTGTCAAAATTTTAGCATATGCATGTCCTATTATTCAATAAAGTTTAGGTTTCTCTTATTTCAGGAAAAAGGTGTCCCTTTTTTACTCCCTTTTGGCCCCCATCTTTGTGCACTTAACCACCAAACGATGAATTCCTACATTTCCTTGCTTTAATCGAGGAGAGTATTAATGCCATAGACCAGTCTTTGGATAGGATGCAAGGGTATACTAATGTTCTTCTTCAAAACAACGTTGTTACCCCTCCTCCTACAATAGAAAATACATCTAAAGAGGGGTGGCCTCCCAAGGATCAATTCATAGTAGGACATCACATGCCTTTGCTCCCTAACAAGACTCGGAACATGCCTAAGTCAAATGCAACACCTTCAACGAGTAATGTGATTTCAAGTTTTGATGGATAGAGTTAGGGAACTAGAGCTTTCCCAATCTTCTCATTCTACCCAGTTTGTAAGGCAAGGAAACTTCTCCAACCATGTTCAGAATTATAGTCATATGCCTTCTACACCTTCACCTCCTCTAGTTTACATGGGTGTTCCTAGCCTTGGGGACCTCCTCACCGGATCGGGAATGTTAGGTATTCCCTCTCAAACTTCATACAGGTATCCTCCACAAGTGCCAACCAAAAGTGTGTTCTCAAATGCCATCCCAACTGGTAATAAGACATTCCTTGGTTTTACACCTACTACTCTGTATCAAAACAACGCTCCCTGTACATTCACATGTATTCTAAATCATCACAAGGGGATATGTTTTCTATTCCCGCTTTTATGCTCACCTCGGGGATGCCTTAGGCCCTTACAAATTTTTAAGATACGTCATATCAATCTCGCATCTCGACCTTCACTTCCCCATCAAGGTTTGTTTATGGTTAAGTCTTATGTGGTGAGAACATATTCCAAATATCTCAAAGAGCCCCTTGACTTTACCATACGAAGTGTGATTCCTTTTTGACCATTACCTAACCTTCAAGTTCAAAGGGAGGGGGATCCAAATGCACACATTAAAGTGTATATAACCACCACCAAAGAGCTACTCCTATAAGATGCGATGGTAGCTAAGATATTCCCCAAGACCCTTGAGGGGATTTCTCTCAACTAGTACTATAGGATACCGGAAGCCTCAATTCATTCATTTAAGAAACTCGTTTCAAAGTTCATAAAGGATTTTGATATGAACAAACTCTTGAGAACAAGAATCAAAGAATTCCTTCACATTAAACAAGAGCATAATGAGTTTTTTTCCCATTTCATTCAAAGGTGATGAAAATTCCTCTACTCCTTGACTAGTTCTCCTAACATGGATCAAATGGAATTTGTGACCTATTCCTCCATTCCCTCAATCGAGAAACTAAGGAGGAAGTGAAAAATTTCCCTCTTAGGAGCTATGAGGAGGTCTTAGAGGGTGCCCTCCGCATTGACCAAGTGGTGATTGATAGTGGTCGAAATACCTATGGCTCAAACAGAAACTGGTCACTCCTCACAAGGTAACTCAAATTACCCAAATGGTTCAAATAACAAAAATCAAGGGCTCAAAGTCCTTAATAAGAACTATGGTGTGATGACATATGGTGTCACCGATCAAGCCGAAATATGAATGTCACAAGCACAAGCAACGTAAATAATAGAAATAACAACAAAAATTCAAACAAAATAAGGACTAACAACTTCACTCCTTCTATTAATGCAGTTGAATTTATTCATCCTCCCCCACCTAAGGAAGTCCACACACAAGGCCTAGTTTAATACCCAATCAGAATTCTTAACCAATATCAAAACCAAGGTCAAAGGCCTCTGGAATTCAACTTTAACAAACCACAATAGAAACTATGGACCACATCAAAATTAGAATAAAATGCCTTGCGACTACGATCCTAATTTGTATTGTTGTTTTCGTAGGGTTAGAGGACATGATGCTCATATGTGTTGTGATTGTAATAAATTCATATAATTGCTTCCAAAAAACAAGAGATATCTCTTCATTCGTATGTTCTTAGCTAATCCCATAGAGCCTACAGAGAACACTAATATGGGGCATGTTTCCCCACAAAAATCTACTCTTCGGGTTTATAGAGATCTCCTTCCAATCTGCACATAGAATGGAAATATTAACCCTCATGGTGCCATTAAATGGGTTGCCATATGAAACAACAATCACGAATCATATACATCTAATAACCCACTAGTATCTCCTCCTTTAGATGGTCAAAATCAGACTAAGATTGTAGGCTTAGTAGATCTACAAACCAGACCTAAAGTTAATGCACTGACCCACACGTGAGAATAATCTTCAAAACATCTTCCCATATATCCCTCTATGTCGGAAGATACGTAGATAGCTCCTAAGAAAGTAGGAACTTATGAATTATTCATGGATTTGACTAAGACCTTTTCCCACATTTCCTTCTTGGATTTGTTAAAGAATTATCTTGTGCATCGATCGGCTTTACTAGAAGAACTAGGTCTTAGCCATATTATCCATGTCACTCCAACTCTAGATACTTAAATCAATCATATAGACTTTGATGTATATCCCCATGGTAATATTGAGAGAGATGTTAGGTTCGTATTCGACATTATTAAGATGCCTACCGATGTGTTGATTTTTCATGAAGAGGTGATCTTGCATTGTACCTCTAGTTTTGGTTCTATAACAACTACGTTAGGTGTGTAATGATATATTATGGGGATGTTATTAATATATTCCCTTTCTCATTTGTTTAGAATCTAGGCTATGGATAATTAAACTGTTCTTCAATGCGGAACATGCTGAGAGGCTATGATAGCCTCAAAGCAACTTCTATTGGAGCTATAGAGCTTCTGGTCACTCTTAGACCTAATACTATGTTGACTGATTTTTATATTATAGATCATGAACCTAACTATAATATGATTCTTTGTCGACCTTGAAATCATAGAATGAAGGAAATCCCTTCCACATTGTTCTAAGAGGTCGATTCTTGAATCTAGGTAAGGTTTTCATGGCTCAAGGTGACCTGAAGCCATTTGATATCCATTTACCCAACCTAAAGAAGAAACTATAGATTCATACTAAATTTGAGCTCTCATCCAATCAGTTAAATAGGCCTCGGGTTCAAATTGTGAGTTTTAGCTTGTGCCTATGACCAAGTTGGAAATCCCTAAAGTAATCAAAGGGTTGATTCTAATGAAATTAAGGTTGATGTAATAGAAATTGGGTCAGCAAAAACTATAGCTGAAATTGTTAAGATTTTGGAGAATGATTTGCCTATTTTTGTCCCATTCGATTCCTTGGGCATAGGTCACACCCTTGTAATTACCACTTTATTCGTCTAGTGTGTTCGACGAGGTTTTCATGTTTAAATTCTCAAAATTCAAGGAATAAGACTCCAAGAATGATAAATCTTCTATCTTCCCTAATGATTGTTAGACTCTCAGCTATGATGGTGTAAAATTCTACTTTAGTATTGGGGTTGAGGTCATTCTCACTTTCCCGAAGGGAGGGTCATGCCTTTTGATTTCAAGCTAAAATTTGAGTGCATGAACAACGGAGATGAGTATGAATCTCTAATTCTTGGTCTTATCATGGCCAAGAGGATGGGTTTGAATAACATTAGGATCTTCAGTGACTCTCAACTTGTTGTTAATTAATTCTCAAAGGTCTATGAGATGAGAGAAGATCACCTATAACTTTACAAGACCGCAGCTTCTTGAGCTTAGTAGGTGTTTTGATTTTATTTATATTGAATAAATTCCACAAGAGAAAAACCTTTTGGTTGATTCAATGGCTACTTCTTCCTCCCACTTTTGTCCAAGAGATGACTTCAAAGAAAATAAATTAGATTTTTTGGTTTGATTCAAACCTCTAGTTCGGAGGATTCCAACCAATGCAATTTTGACATATATTGAGACTAAGAATGAGCCCACTACTTTGGACTACACGTATAATGATGAGGAAATCCTAGGATACCTCAATGCATACACTAATATTCATCCCGCGCACCATAAGAGGGTATTTTATCTTATACCTCACCCTTCCTTTTGCTTTAGAGAACGCATGTTGGATTCTTCTTCATCGAGGGTCTTGAGATATATGAGGTAGAGAAAGAAGAAATGGAACTACCTCCATCCCTGCAAGATTTTGAAGAGGGTAACACCTATTTGATTGAAGGAACCATAGATATCAATATATGAATGGAAGAGGATCCCAAGATCTTGAAGATTTGTTCTTGTTTGACTCGGAGGAGATAAAAGTGCATACAAAGGTCCTTAAAGAGTATTCAAAAGCTTCTTCTTTTAGTTAAAAGGAAATTATGGGAATCTCTCCTGATGTGGTTGTTCACAACCTCATCATGAATTTTGATGCCAAGCCTGTGAAGTAGAAATCAAGACCCATGAAGCCCAAGGTGGCTTTAATGGTTAAAGAGGAGGTCATGAAACTCCTACAAGTAGGGTTTATCAAACCAGTTGACTATTCAATGTGGGTTTCGATATAGTCCTCATTCTCAAAAAAATGGAAAGATACACATATGCATTGATTTCAGGGGACATTAACAAGGCTTTTCCCAAGGATGATTTTCCCTTTCCTTCCATTGATGTTATTGTTGATGTAACAGCTGGTCATGAGTTGTTGTCTCTCATGGATGGATTTTTAAGTTACAACCACATAAGGATCTCTAAGGAAGCTCAAATGAAAACTAATTTTACAACTCCTTGGGGAACCTTTTGTTATGTAGTCATGCCTTTCAGCTTAAATAATGTCGAGCTACCTACTAGTGGGAAATGACATACATCTTTCATGATCTTATTCATAATATTGTGGAATCATATGTTGATGACCTATTGGCAAAAATTTAAGAAATGTGTCGACCATCCCGAAGTGCTTCATGTCATTCTTTTGCACCTAATTGAATACGGTGTAACATTAAATCCTAAAAAGTGCACATTTAGAGTAACTAGAGGCAAGTTACTAGGATACATCATTTCATCTTGGGGCATTGATGTTGATCCGGAAAAAAATTGGGCGATCTTAGAAATGTCCCCACCCACCGATGAGTTGATAATTAAATCATTCTTGCGTAAACTTGGGGCAATCCACAGGTTTATTCCTAGTTTTACATGCATTGTTCATCCCATTAATATTTTTTAATGAAATATTGTACCAAGGACTGGAAAACTAATTGTCACGAAGTGTTTGAATCAATGAAATACTTCCTTATGTCACCACCTACACTCATGCCACTGAAATTTTAGCTTCCTTTGATTCTATATTCGTAAGCCACTGATGTCTCATTATCATGCATGTTGGCACAAGAGGACGATGATCATCAAGAGTGCGCCATATAATTTATCATTCGTACTCTTCTCAATTACGAAACACGCTATATACAAGTAGAGAAGGAGTCTTTAACAATGATTTTTGTAAAGAAGAGGTTAAGATGTTATATGCTTAACCAATAGATGAGGGTGTCAAATCCAATCAGTTGTAAAAAAATTTAACTCAAGGTTCCTTATCACATAAGGCCAATCGTTTCATTATGCTAATGGGTGAGTTTGATCTCACCTATATCAACCAGAAATTTGTAAAGGGAAAAATTATCGTTGATTGGTTAGCAGATAACCCTATAGATTGTGAGTATCTAGTAGACCTAGATTTTCTATAAGAATGCTTGTTTCACATAGAAACAAATCCTCCCATTGTGGCATGTCCATGGTACACTGATATTATTAATCATATTGTGGAAAATTTGTATCCTAAGGGAGGAAAATCGCATAAAGAAAGATGGTGGCTACGTATCATAGCTGCAAAGTACGTGATTTTTAAGAAGAGCTCTATCATAGAGCCTTCAAGGTATGATGTAAAAATGTGTTGACAAAGAAGAGTTAGATAAAATCCTCTTCAAATCCCACGATGAGATTCTGCGGTGGTCACTTTAGGGGCATGCAACGGCTTGCAAAATTCACCACATGGGCTACTTTTGAACCACTTTATAACATGACATTGTATGTTATGTTCGCAGTGTCGAAATGTCAAGAATTCTCACACGCGATACATATTCCTACACAATCTCTATAGCCCATAGTCACACCTTGGCCCTTCTCTACCCGGGGCTGGATTCGATAGGGAATTTCTGTCCATCCTCCTCGGATGGCCACAATTTTATCATCATGGCCACCGAGTATTTCACTAAGTGGGTTGAGGCCATGCCTCTTACTACTGTACCTTGATCTTTGATTGTCGAGTTTATTCTGAACTAGATCATCTGCAGGTATGGATTCCAGTAAGTCATTATATCAGATAATGACACGCCATTCAAAAAGGAAGAGGTGTAAGAATTTTGTGAATAATTTAAGATATCCTAGCACACAACCTCTTTGTATTAACCTCATGCTAATGGATAGGGTAAGGCTACAAATAAGAAACTAATTTCCATCTTCCTTAATATGGTTAAGGATAACAAACGTGATTGGAACCTCAAGTTATTTCCGGCCTTGTGGGCCTATAGGACATTAGTAAGAACACCCATGGGGAAACCCCATATTATTTAGTCTTCATATCTAAAGTGGTATTACCTCTCAAAGTAGAGCTTCCTAACCTCCGCATATATTTTCAAGGTATTATAGATGAAGATGGATATCGAGAGGCACATATGGTTGAATTGGAAATCATTGTTGATGCTTGACTTAGAGATAAGCAACGACATAGCATTTATACTTACATGGTGTGTCATCTCGTATCACAAGAAATTATGCGCATGTGAAATACACATACGGGATGTAGTGTTGAGACTCGATATGTAGATCAAAAATAATACCAGGAAGGACGATAGTTAAGACCTAAGTGGTTACGATGTACCAAGTAATAGAAGACTTTAATAATAGTGTGTATCTGTTGGTTTGAAAATTTGTCGAATGGACAGATCTATGGATAAACGAGCCAAAAGTGTGCAGGGCATAGCCCCTCTTTGAGATAGCAAAGCGAAACTGGTTTATTGCTATTCTACCAACAGGAACCTGTGCAAGTCTTACAGTATTCTACCTTCAAGGGGGGGGTTTGGGATCTCATCCCAATAGAGTAGTTTTGATGAAGAACAAAAGGAATGAAGGAAGGAAAGGAAAGAAGACGGATCTGAAGGGAGAAAAGAAATGAATTCCAAAGTAGAAAGGTCAGAGGGTCTATGTTTTGGGTTGGTAGTAAACAGAGCCAAACCTACTTGCATAGACAAACAAAGCAATACTGATGAATAAATGACAATAAAGCAGAAGTAGATTCAACAGAACAAACATACAGATCTAACGTAAGAAAGCTCTGATGTATAACACGATATTCAAAGACAAAGTCTAAATATTGTATTAATATTTCCTTCTGTTACAAAAAGCTCAAATTCTTTTCTTCTTACTTCTATTTTTCATCTGAAAAGTATCCACCCTTGAATACAACAAGTATTCAAGTATATATAGAAGGAGAGAAGAAAAGAAGACAAAAGAAAACCAACCACTTAATTACAAAAATATCTTACAAGAGATTCCAAAGTCATTTGTTGACTTTTGACAACTTTGTGGATGACATCATCCCATGGTGCAACATGGATGATGTCATCATTTGTGTCAACACACTTTAGATAATTACAAGGAGAAAGTCGGGAAGAAGGAAACTATTCATCGTCATCCCGCGGCTGAAAGGGGGTATCCTGCTTTTGTTGCTGCTTAGGTGACGAGATGTGGAACTAGGCACGGTATTCCATGAACTTGCTGATCATGGGTTGAAGTTGATCCTGGGAAGGATCCTTGTGTCGATCACTGATAGCTTCGCAAGTCTCCCGCTCATCCGTGAGCTTTTTGGGAGTTTGGAATAATCATTTTCTGCCTCTATCAGGTACCCAATGAAGTCACGACAAGCCAGCAGGTTGTTGATGGATTCGGCGTCGAAAGTGACCTCTGGTCCCAGCCCTTGTGAAACGATCTCCTTGAAGATCCGAATAGTTTCCTCTACCTTTCTTAAGGTGAAAGAAGGAGTGAGCAAACCTGGAGACATTCTCAGGACAATCTGCTCCATTTGATGCATTGCATCTAGGGCTTCCTCCTTTATCTTATCAATCTTCTCTAGGACGAACTCCAGCTGATCAACCCGATAATCCAGAGTAGAAAGGATTTTGTTGAGGGCTCTGGGGTGTCCAAAGAAGCCGAACTTGACCAGATCTTCGACTCGAACAGTGAGAATTTTATATAAGGTCTCATGCTGCATCTTCGCATGGTCCAACTCTTCGAGATGGGTCCTGCTATCGCTGGAGCTCTCTATTCGTCCGATTGATATTCTGTTATAATTCGGTGAACTTGGAGATCACTCCCTCACTTTCTTTGAGGATTTGGTTCCTCCAGGCAGAAACTGCCATGCCTTGCTCGCTAATTTTGGCATATTCATTAATCTTATCCTAGCTAAAAGGCTTAGGAGTTTTGGCGGTAGTTGTAGAGAGGCGCACCGCCCATTTTCTCGTAAGGCATGGAGAAGATGTTTATTTTGCTCCTTTAACAGCCTTTTCTCTTCCTTTGCTTCCTACAACTTCTTGCAAAGGGCGTCAACTGTAGATAGGGCCTCTCCTTGAAGGCTTTCTCAAGATTTCCCCATTATGACTTGGGTTCTTGTGTAATCTGTCGAAGATAGATCCTTTTTATCCTTTAAAGGATTGGGGTATGCTATCTCCATTACTCTCTCTCCTGATGCACTCTGAGAGAAGCGGGTTAAAGGCTTTTGCTTCTTGGTCCCCTTTGATGGGATGATGGAGAAGTCCATCGGTGCGATGGGAACTTTCCTCTTTTGTTGGCTTAGGTGCTGAGAGATCCATGCTGGACTTATGGGAGAGGGGCCGGAAATAGTAAAGGGAGCAGCTGCAGTAGTAGAAGGAAAAAACATGGAGACACTTGGAGGCGACATTGAGAGGGAGGCCGAGGAAGTGCTCACGGGAGGAAGAGATACTGCAGGGGAGGTAGACATGGGAAAGGAAGGGAGCTGAGAGATGAGGGAAGAAATGGTGGGGGACAACTCCGCGAGAGAAGAGAAGATGGACGATGAGGAAGGGGGAACGGTAGAAGACGGGGGAGAGGATACGACCAAAGGAATGGTCGCTTGGGTCACTCGAGGAGGGGAAAGAGGAGAGGGAGAAGAGATAGAAGGGACTTCAATAGTTACAGTAGTGGTAACATCCTGAGTGGATGTGCCTATCGGAACATCTTCCGCTACTTCTTTCTCTAGGCTTTCCGGGATTACAACCCGTTCTTGTGAAGTAGAAGGAGGACTTTCAGGAGCTTCCTCTTAGGTGGAACTTGACTCACCCTCCTTGTCTTTCCCTTTGCGCTTTGGCAGCTGTTTTGGCCAGAAGGTGCGTTGCCCAACGGGGAAGTGGTGAAATCAACTCCGAGGTAGATGAGACCATTCATTCTCGCACTGCTCTGTTCTCCACAGAGTTTCTTTGACCCTTTCTCTATTATCGAGGCGCTTTGGTTACTCAATTATAACGAAAGGCCACGCCGTCCCCACCGTGTCAAGATATATTTGATCAACTTCATGATCAGCAATTTGATAACCTTTTTCGACAATGGCTACGCCATACTGGATGATTTCAGCCAAGGCCAAGCGGGAATGGTCTTTCCTTCTGAGCTCGACCTCATGATATAGGTCGATATAAATATCCTCGATCTGTGGAATGTGGATCGGATCGAGTTTGGCCCTGGGCAGAAAATTCCTTGGGTCGAAAGTGGGCCTTGCCGAGGAAGTTGTGCTTTAGATTTAGCAGCTCCAGCTCTGCAAACATATCCCATGCTTTGTGGTGAGAGAGACAAGTGTACCTACCCACTGTGAGGGGGAAAGGAGTTCCACCCTTCTTTCTCTTTAGGCACATCTCATGGTGGGTTATAAGCTGTCTTGACAGCTCCAACAGGATCAACTTGGGGCCGGCATATCTTGGCAATTTGGTTGGTTCCCCCAAGAAGTTGGCTGCCCTCAGATAAGTGAAGGTGGGGAATTGAGTGAACAAGGCCCCCCATTTCTCTGTAGCTATGAAAATGCTCTTGGTCGTACGACCGTGAGTCATGTTTGGCCTCAAAATGCAGATGATGCCGTAGAAGAAGGCATCGTTAATCTTTGTAAACTAGGGGATACTATTTTCCAGCTTTAGTTCTGGATAGTATTCATATATTTTGACTTGGGGCCAAACCCCGCACCGCATTAAGGCTGGATAATCTCTTTCTGAGGCTACAACATAAACTACATAGGAGTTCATGTAGAACCTCCCCGTTGTGGTAAGTTGTTGGAGCTGCTCAGATATGGTGCTGCTTATGATCTCTGCCCACTCGAAGCGTTGATCTGGTATATTTTTGTTCATCATCTCCAGGTATCTAAGCATCCATTTATGAAAGTAGTGGGCATTAGGAAGCCCAAATACTCTGCTCAGGAACGTGATTGTATCACTGAGTTCCTCTGAGAAATCGCTGCGATGAATGACTTGTGGCCATCTGGTCACCACCTTCTTGTTTTTCAGGTATACCTCATTCATCAATTGCATACACTGATCCTCATTATCTTCCCAAGCCTTGGTGCAATCTTCCTGGATTACGGCCACAAAGTGCCGGTGGTGAGGAATGCCGAGCATTATTTCGAAGTGTCGGGTAGTGAGGTTGATCACGACCTCACCCTTCTCATTCTGGACACATCTTGTGTCTTTGTTGTAGCAGCGGGCTACTACCGTCATGAACTCATTGTTCACAGCACTAACTAGGATCCCTCAAAGAAAATGCAAGCCACTTTGCTACAAGTTTGTCCATCCAGGGGACTTCCTGTGACCCTCCTGGTTCTGGCCCAGAAATCCTCCATATCAATGTGACCATGTTCTGAGTCTCTTATATCCAGGTCACACTCTGCCTGGGATTCGGGCATCCTGACCTTCCCGATATTTGTACTTCATTTCTTCCTCTGTGAGCTTAGCTTTTCCCTTAGACTTGGTAGGTCTCTTGCTTGATGTTGACATATGTAGTTCTGAACTCAGTTGCTGATCTGCAAGAAGAAGAAGTGAAACACAACACAGGAAAGTCATATTAGTTGTTTGATCTTCCATTAAAGTGTTGACAAAAGAAGAGTTAGCAATTTTAAGGCCTCAGGGCGCAGGGTGCATGAATACTGTAGGTTACAGGGTTAAATAATATGGCACACAGAAAAGGGGTGCTGCGAAAGGACAAATCAGCATAAAGGGCGCAGGGCGCATGGACACTATAGATGACATTTTTTGTTGTTGCAAGCGGAAGTTCCCCTGCGCCATATATATGCATTTTATAATGGGCGCTAATATTTTTCATGTTACATGGGTACATGATGTGCCAAAGGGCATAGGTTTAATGCGTGTAACATCATTTTTCATGTGCCACAGGGGAACTTGGCGCGGCGCATGGAAGGTCCGCATGACATGATGTTGCTGTAATAAGGGATGCGCCTGTCGCCGTTAATAGTTTTGTACTTGGCGCAAGTAAGGTTGGTGTTGCATGGATGCAAGGTGCGCCAATGGTGCAAGTTTTGCAATGTTACACATGAGTTTGGTGCGCCAAGAGGGTGCAGGGTTAGCGGGTGTAACAAGCAAGGAAAGTGTGCTTTTGAGGGCGCACTTGTTTTTTATGCAGCAGGCATGGTGGATGCGCCGTTGGCGCGACTGTACTTCATGTTGCAAAGGTGGTGACTGTGCCAAAGAGGAAAAAAGTAGTCTATCAATTTTTAAGTCTTGTTCTTCCTCTGGAGGGGTTACATGTGTTTAAGTCTCTTCTGTAGGTTCCTTGGATGATGAACGGGCTAAAACAAAGAGATCCAAGCAATTTTTTCCAAGACAGAGTCCTCTTTACCAGCAGATCTGGAAAGAGGGAGAAGTGCATGGGGGAGGACAGCAAAAATAGCAAAGGGAGGTCATGGTTTCACAGATCTATTTAATCCAACCCCACAAACAAACAACCAATAACCAAAACACAAAACATAAGAGCAATAAGGGCCACTTACCAGGAATATATATAATGTGAGAGGTGAAACTGGGTCCACAACGTGATACGAGAATGACAGGTGTGCTGACAGGTGCAGAGGGAAAAGAATAATCACGTGTTTTCTGACTGGTGAAAGTGACAGGGCGGATGCGCCTATATATAGGCAAAGTTGTAATAAATGCGCCAACCACTTTTTGAAGAGGCGCATCAAAACGCTTGTTGACACTAGAAAGATTGCGCCCTTTGGCACATCAAAACACATGTTAACATGTAGTTGGGTAAGTGCACCAAGTTGGGGGACAATTAAGTGGACATCAAATCCTGAATTTTACATTAAAAATAGCAAAACATCAAATTTAGTCTTCCATGGACTTGAACCATGCCGAAAAGTAAAAACTATGTCATAAAAATGGTACCATTGCGTAGGGGAGACTATTAGCTTTGTAGAAATACTGATTTTAAAGTGAATAGAAGAGGATAAATATCATTTTATAATTTTTTACTAATAGTAGGTCTTTAAGACACTTTTTCCCGTGAATGTTTATGTCTACGTTTAAGACTGCAAAATTTGTTTCACTTGTCAAAATGTGATAAAACTTATACCATCCCAACCGTGGTGAAATTATATACATGTTCAAAAAAAAAAATTATTTGATTTCAATATTTTTTGATGAAGTTATGGCGGCAAACAGAAAGTGCTCTGTTTTCTTTATGTTTTCATACCACTTTCACGGAAAAAATCATAAAAAATAAAATATTACTCAAAAAAATACAAAATAAAATCCATCCCAAGATAGATAGTGGCATATAACTTCTCACCAAAGGAAAAAAATATATATCAATTTTTGGTCTTCCAAATTGTGGGCAAACGGACTATAATCTTATCGGCGTTTTTAAAAAAAAATACCAAGTCATTGAATTTTGAGTTTTTAATATAGCTAATCTTGTCCATTTTTTACAAAAATTAGTATTTTAGAAACTAGATTCCAGATGCTATGATTCATATTAATATAATTTTGTCTAATTTTGAGTGTATATATTGCTAATAATCCCTACAAGTTGATATTATGTTGTTATTTGCAATATGATATCCACGGATGACCCTATATTTGTCCATCAACTTCCGCACTTACCAGTTATGTGCGCCCTTTATGTACCAAAAGTGCTGTCAACATGGAAATACGTGCGCCTTGGCGCACCAAAACGTGACACAAAAAAATTATTGCTGACACAAAGGCATATGCAAGAAAGGCGCAAAATGGTGAGGTGCACCAAAATGTGTGTCGACACTTCAAACCATGTGCCAAAGGAATTAAAGGGGGCGCATGCTTACTCTATGTTGCATAGACATTAGGTGCGTCTCGACCAAAAAGACCCAAAAAAGGCTAAGTTTGGAAAACCAGATTTCCCGGAAAAGGGTTTTTTTATGCAACGTTACAAATGCGAGAGGGTCCTTTGATGAGGGACCGAGAATAAAATTTGGGATGGTTACCCGTAAAATTACCCTTGCCAATTTCACGGGATAACAGCTAGCTCTTTACGGGACTCTCTAAACGGAAACCAGGGTAGTGAAACATTAATGTAGACACCAAATTTGTGTCTTACGACCCCTTGTGACCCGCATCTCATCTCGCACTATAACCTCATCACCTAAACCTTAGACAATTATTTATTAATTACCTTGTAATGGATAAATCCACATCACCTTACCTCCGCCACCTCATTTTGCCACTTCATCATGACCTAGCCCTAACCCTAAACTAACCTAATTAAGACCCATAACTTGGTCCACACCTACACCCATAACTAATGACCCCTTTCTCGCACCCAAAACCGACCTTCTAGTCATTTGACCAAGCCCGCAATCGATCTCTCGGGAAAAGCGGGGAAAGGTGGGCTATTTTACTAAAAATAGCCTACTTTTTCCTTACCGATGTCGGTTCTACTCAACCGTCGTCGGTTCGAAACCGCCATCGGTTCCCCAGTAAATGGGCTCCCAAACCAAAAACAAGGGATCGAAATTTCATTTTGGATCAAAGGTGGAAGGATTTTGAATCAAAAGAGCATCGGAGCGATCGAGAAAACCCGAGATCTTTACTTGACGAAAGCGAGACAAGACAAGTGAAGAGACAAGGAGAGAGTTAGCAGCGAAGGAGAGCAAGCCCAGGATCGCAATGGATACGAGCCCTGTGATACTCGGCTGATTTGATCTGCGTGCTGCACTTCATCCTACCTCGGGACGCGCTTTGCCATCAGAGCTCTTGGACTTGCATCTCCGCGAATAATCAGTAAGCTACTTCTTGCATGTACTCTTTAATAACATTTCTTCGACTTTTTGAATCATAAGTCCTCACAAATCCATTCTTGGATCCACTACCCAACGTGTCATTGCATCTAACTGTCATTCATCTACCTCTCATCACCCTATTTCCTAATATTACCTATATACAGCCCTACAAATAACACAACTACCAAATAACACCACCACCCCACAAAACAACTAACCTTCAGATCCTAGACTCTACCGATATCGGTCATCGATACAAGAACGCCATCGGTTATCGAAGAATCGCATCGATTATACTGACTATAACCAATAACCAGCCTTTCCCCTACCCAGTTCAACAAAGCAATTTAATTGATATCTTATAGTCTTTTGTGTTAATTCATATTAGCAGGGAAACCGACCACCTTCGAAAGGAAGTTTTATATTTCCTGGCCCAAGGCGCTTTCTCATTTATTGTTTAATTAAAATCTTGTGGTCTTGTGTTCTTATTTGCAGTAGTCCTTCCAAGACAAAAAGGAGTTCTTCACAGTCAACCTGATCTTTCTCTACGGTATGCGCACGTCATCTCAACATTCTACAGGTATTCCTCCTAGCCCCAACCCTTATCTGTTTCTAAAAGGAACGAAACATTCCGAGTGAAACACTATCTCTAAACGAAACCAGGGGTAGAGAATCCCGCATTTCACATGTGCCTATCCATTGGGTAACAGAGTCAAAAACAAGGGCTACCGAAAAGGGAAACACACAACCAAAAAAAGTAAACACACGACAAAAACAAACACACAACTGAAGTAAACTGTACAAAGAAGAGAGCAAGCTCTACTTCCTGAAGATTTTCAGATGCTGCCCGCTATAGGGAAGCGGGAGTCCAGTTCCATCCAGATACGAGAGATAGAAAGTATTCTCTCTGTTGAGCTGCTTGATCTTGAAAGGCCCTCTCCACAGGGAATCAAATTTTCCGTGCATGCCCTTTGGCTCTCTTTGTTTGTCCCACAAAAGGATGAGGTCTCCCACCTGGAAATTTCTTTGCTTAGCTTTTTTATCGAACAATCTTTTTACCTGATTCTGATGCTCGGTGATCCTGTCGACCACTCTTACTCTCTTTTCTTCGAGCTCTACTAGATACATGATCCTCTTTTCAAGGGAATTTTGGAAAGTCTCATCTTCGATTGCTCGTGCCAAGCACAGAGCAGGGAGTTCCGTAGAAATGGGAAGCTCAACATCGGTGCCATATAACACTTGAAAAGGAGACATGCCGAGAGACCTCTTGGGAGTGATGCGGTCCGCCCACAAAGCGTCATATAATGACTTGTGCCACATTCATTGATTCTCATCTACTAGCTTTCGTATGATGGTTACTAAGTTTTTGTTACTGGATTCTGCCTGACCATTTCCCTGAGGGTAATAATCTGAGGCGTGAGCCAAAGTTATTCTGTATTCATAGAAAAAACTAATAACTTCCCGTGAAGAGAAGTTGGAAGCATTATCAGCAACAATCTTGTTCGGAACGCCAAACCTGACAATAATATTCTCTTTGATGAAGTTACAAACGACCTCGGAAGTGGCGTGTTTAACAGGTATGGCTTCCACCCACTTGGTGAAGTAATCTATCGTTGTTAGGACATAACTATGTCCGGCACTTGATTGGGGATTGAGTGCACCGATAAAATCAATTCCCCACTGCTTGAATGGTTCGTCGACAATGACCGGCCTGAGGGGAAAAGCAGCCAATTTGGGCTTGCCGACAAACTGCTGGCAAGGTTCACACTTTGCTACCCAGCTGTATCTTGGAAAAGCATCGGCCAATAATACCTGGCCCGGATGATCTTGTGCGCTGTCACGGAAGAGGAGAAATGGCCTCCATAGGCCGAATCATGAAAACTCTCAAGTAACTTCACTTGCTGTGGCTTGTCAACACATCGCAAGAAGATGCCATCTATTCCACGTTTGTATAAACCGTCATCCCAGATGATATATCTGGCTGCTCTGAGCTTTATAGCGCACTTCTCCTTTGTAGTCAGATGGGATGGGCATTCGCCATAGGTGAGAAAGAAAGCAATATCGAATACCACTCGTCGCTGGTTGCGACAAATAGGACCATCGGTGGTGAATCGGTTTTCTCCAGCTGGCTTTGTGCTCCATTGGTGCAATCATCCTTTTCCTCAGGGTCTTCTGAATCTTTGTTTTCAGCCATAAGCTGACATAGGCCCTTGCCTCTTACCAGCTTGGTTGGTTTTATATCTAGATCATACTCCTGGACTTTTGCAATCCAATTCCCCGCAAGCTTCCTAACTCCTGTTGAGTTAAAATTGACTTGACTACCGTGTCAGGGACCAGCACCACTGTATGAGAGTTTAAAATGTAATACCTGAAGTTTTTGACTGCTTTGACAATGGCAAAGGCATGCTTTTCCAACTGAGACATTTTTAATTCGTGAGGCTTGAGGGGAGAGCTCATGAATGCAATTGGGGATTCAACATCCTCATAATTCTTTTGCATCAAGATGGCAGATACAGTATGCTCAGATGCATAGCTATACATGATAAAATCCTTGGAGAAATTGGGACATACCAGATCAAAAGCGTGAGCGACAGAGGCTTTTATTTCCTCAAATGACTTCTTCCCTTCTTCACTCCATTGGAAAGTTGGTGACCCTTTCATCATGTCTAATATATGACGAGTCTTTTCAGCAAAGTCGGGAACAAAGCACCTGAGAAAATTCACCTTTCCGAAGAAAGAGTGGACACCGGTCTTGCTTGTAGGTAAAGTAAGGCTCTGAATAGCCTTAACTCTTTCAGTATCTATCTTTGTCCCTTCTTTGCTAACAACATGTCCTAGCAATTTTCCCTCTGTGACTCCGAAAATGACTTTTTCGGAGTTCAGGGAGATCCCGTGCTCTTGGCATCTAATCAATACTTGCTCCAAATGATCACAATGATCATTTCACTTTGTTTGGAGAACACAGTTAAGTCATCTAAATAGACTATGATGACCTTCCCCATCATACCTTTGAACGCAAGGTCCATGGCCCGCTGGAAAGTGGCACCAGCATTGGTCAGGCCAAAAGGCATCTGCTTTGTAGGCAAACGTACCCCAAGGAGTAGTGAATGTTGTTTTAAATTGGTCTTCAGGTGAGACTTCAATCTGATTGTAGCCTGAAAAACCATCAAGCATGGACAACATTTCTGATCCAGTTACCGCTTGCAGAACCTGGTCCATTATGGGAAGCGGGTAGTTGTCCTTCAGGGACGCCTGATTCAGGTTGCGAAAATCTACACATATGCGTATCTCACCATTCTTCTTGCCATTGGCACAATGTTTGTGACCCAAGTACTATGATGGATAGGAAAAATAATCCGTGCGTCCAACATTTTCTGAATTTCAGCCTGGATAGTACCTGAGATCTTAGGGTTATAGTGTCTCTGCTTCTGGCGAAAAGGTTTGACGTCCTCTTTCAATGGGATATCATGTTGGATGTCCTTCGGCTTGAAAGACTTTAGATCGGCGTAGGACCATGCCAATACATCCATGTATTTCTTCAGCAGTTTGACAAACTTACTTCTCTTCAGGTGTGCAACATTTTCCAATGTTCACAAACTGCGGATGTTCTACCGAACCTAAATTGACCGGTTCGGTTTCTGGGGAGGAATTAGGATCATCTTGTCTTTTCTTTTTAACAAAGTGATCATGCCTGTCGAACAACCACTCTAGGGAGACCAGGCCTTTTGGGATTTTATTTCCTTTGAGCTGACATATGCCGTCTCCTCCTTTCGATTCTTCATTTTGATCGGTAACTGATTCGCGGCATGTAGAAGTGGATCCTTCAAAATGAAGTTCACTAAAATTTTCCACCTTTTCTAGAAAGGCAATGAGTTGATTGTCATTGTTGAATACTTGCCAATGCTGAGAATTGTCCGGCACGCTTGGGCGGAAAACCACCTCAATGGTATATTTGTCTATTTTCAAACTTGGGTGAGGGAGCATGAGGGATGCTGAAACGGCCAATGAATCAGCCATGTCATTCTGAGCTCTTGGGATGGCTTTTATTGAAAAAGCATCAAACTCCTCGATGCTGTCCCACACCACGTTGCGGTAATGTCTGTGTTGTTGCACTCACAAAGCACCCCGGATGCGAGATCGGGCTTCTAGGTTGATCACTCTAGCATCCAGGTGTGATTGCACAACATGGAAACCTCTCTCCAAGTGTGGAGACTTGTTAAATTGAGAGAGGAATCTCCAGTTAGAGGCTGGTTCCTCAAACTCCTCCGATTTAGATCTATATTTACAAAACTACGAGAGGTTTGAAACCTAATCCTACTCTAAAATCCAAGGAGACAGAGATAGAAAGTGCGAAATGAAACTAAACTAACGGTGATACACCAAAGGAGGAGTGGTGAACACTTCTTGTTCTGCGAGATAAACACGAGATCATAAAAATGCAACATAAGACATCATGCGAAGCTGATAAGATGTAATTAAAGGTCTGAAATGAGACAAGCAACACAAATAAAGGACTGAAAACTGATCACAGAGCATGTATTGTCATTTACACTGTCAAAATCCTTGTATTACAACATCAAAGGGTAGAAAACCTGTTACAATTTTAGAAGAGGTTTGATACTTGCAAAAATCACTTATTACAGGTGAAAGAAGAAGCCCTGCTATCCAAAGAAATGTTCCCCCTTTTAGAAATGAGCCAAATCTGGCTTTTACATGCATGGGTCGAGCCCAGGGGACAAAAAATGTACAAAACATGGGAGCCCATCCCTCCTTGACTGCAGGTGCATTAAAATGGCATGGGGGGACCTTACAAGCCCACACCCTGTCATTTTGATCGGTTTACAGGAGAATGCGACCCATTCTGCATTAAATCTGGTCGCTGAAATGTCACTTCTGGCCATGAACACGCGTCAGAGCCGTTTCTCAATTTTCTCTCTCCATACTACACCAAAACTCAAGATCAACCCCAGAATCATGTAGAGAATTTCACAAGCTTTCCGTTGATATAAAGAACGTGCCAATCCGAGCTCTGGATCGAAAGATATGGAAATCTGAAGATCTAGGGCACAAAACAGTGAAAACGGATTTTTAAATTTCTTCCCGCGTCCTGCCACCTGGATGACATGTGGCATGCATTGATTGGTCGCGTGATTCTCTCTCCTTCGCTTACCCATGGGTTTTCTTGAATTTTGACCTTTTTGATGATTTTGGGACCTTTTCCACTTTTTTTGCGCTTCCACCCCTTTGGACGACACGTGGCATGATCTTGTTGGAGGACAGGGCGCGGGGTCTTACTTCACTTCTACCCCCTTTTTGGCGAACTCGGCCAAATCCTCTAACTTCTCCCTGAGCTCCACACTTCCCTGCTCCATTGGACATGTGTCCAATTCCTACTGGCTCGGGCTACCGCTTCAAAACTCGCCTTTTGACTTTTGGACTTTTCCCTTGTGACACGTGTCACCGCCTGGTTGGTCTGCGGGTCTGCCGGCTCTTCGCGTCCACTGCGTCCTTTTGTCCCGATGTTCCACTTTTCCTTGTGCTGAAGTTTCTTTTTTCAGCCAAACCAGGCGGTTTGCGTCCATTTGTCCCAAATGTCCCATGCTGCTTCGTGGGACAAATTCTTCCGATTCGCCCAATCCGGCCGATTCGGCGTCTTTACGGCCCAAAAGTCCCGAAAGTTAGGTGCAAAATTTCTCCTTTTAAGTACCGATCCAAGGGCGGTTCGCGTACTCTCGGCCCGAATGTCCAAGTGCTTTGATTTTCTTCTTAAACCAAACCGACCGCTTTCGCGTCCTTTTGTCCTAAATGTCCCAATGCTTCGCGGGACAAATTCTTCCGGTTCGCCCGATCCGGCCGATTCGCGTCTTTACGGCCCAAATGTCCCGAAAGTTAGGTGCAAAAGTTCTCCTTTTTGGCTGATCCAGGTGGTTCGCGTACACTCGGCCCGAATGTCCCTTTGCTGTTTGGGCCGCCTGTAGGATTTTTGGCCGATCCACACCTTGGCGTCCCAAATGTCCCTCTTTTCCTTGGATAAAGAATTAGCCGATTTTCACATTTTTTCTGGCCTAAGCTTATTTTTTGCAACCTTTCCGCATTTCCTCGAATTTGCTCTTTTCAACTGGGACAGAGAGTTAGAAAACTTTCTAAAAGGACCCTAGAAACATGATTTTTTCCCTGGATTAATCAATTTGCCTGGGACTTTGAGAATTCTGATGTATGTTACCAATTCAACCCTGGGGGGTGAAATTGGATAACAATTTGGTGACTCAGCGGGGACATCTACCTGCTAGATGAAAAGACCAGTTGCCCGAAGCAGTCCATTGGGCATGGAGTCATCGAATATTCTGTTTAGGATCCTAACTGACTCAGAAAGTGCAAGGAGGAAGATGGAAAGTTACCTGATGAAAGCAAGGACTGCAAAACATCTCTATGGACAGCAAACTGTGCCAAAGCACTTAGGGAAAACAAAGCTAACCTACAGCAAAACAATGTGCACAAGCACTTGGAGGAAAGAAAATTTAATCTAATATTTACAGAGGTAGTGAACTTCCCTCTAGAAGCAACACTTGAGATAGATTCCATTGACTGGAATCTGCAGTTCTTCACCATCCAATGAGGCCAATTGGAAAGCATTGTTGTTCTTGCACTTTGTGACCATGTATGGGCCACTCCAAATGGCATCAAATTTTGAATGCCTTCCCGGTTTTGCTCTGTCCACATCCCATTTCAACACTAGATCTCCAACTTGAAAAGATCTATCTTTGGCCTTCCTATCAAAGGTCTTCTTGATCAAAGCTTGATCCTTTTCCATTACTTGGGATGCCTGATTTCTGATCTCTTGCAGCTCCATCAACTCTGCATACCTCACTTCCATGGGCTCAAATTCAAGTAACTCCAGCTGCTTCATGAGTTCCAATGTTGGCAACTCAAGTGACATGGGCAAGATTGCCTCTCTTCCATAGACAAGCCTGAAGGGAGAGTTACCTGTGGATCTTTTGGGAGTGATCCTATCAGCCCATAAGGCTGATTTCAGCTTGGTATGCCAAGACCTCTGATTCTCATCAAGAGTCCTCCTAATGATCCTCAACAAATTCTTGTTTGTAGACTCGGCCTGGCCATTACCCTGAGGGTAATAGTTCGATGAAGTGCTTAGGTAAATACCGTTCTTGACAGCCCACTCAGTCACCCTAGATCCAATGAATGCCAATGCATTATCAGAGATTATTGTAGCAGGTACACCGAATCTGGTTGTTATCCCCTCATAAAAGTCTAAGATGCTAGACTCATTTGCCTCTTTGAGTGCTACTGCTTCTGTCCATTTGGTGAAGTAGTCTGTGGCTGTCAAAATCCATTTGTGCCCTTGGCTTGAATTGGGATTAATGACTCCGATGAAGTCCAAACCCCATTGCATGAATGGCTGGTCAACTGAGACTGGATGCAATGGAAGGGCAGCAAGTCTCTCTTTTCCTGTGAAGAATGCACAATTCTTACACCTCTTGATCCATGCATAGCAATCACTAAATATTTTAGGCCAATAATAACCAGCCTTCATGATTTTTAGAGCTGTCACTCTTGGTGCGAAATGGCCACCACTGCCCACCATGAAACTCTTCCAACACCTTTTGAATCGACTGTGCTAATGCATCTCAAGGCGAAAGACTCCATTTACATCCCTTTTGAACAAAACTCCATCAACAATGGCATATGGGACAGCTGCGCAATCCAAGTGTCTCCTTTGGGTCTTGTTCATCTCCGGAGGGCATAGGCCTGTGCTTAGGAAGTGCATAATATCTTGGGTCCAGCAAGGAGTGGGGGAAGCATTGTCTTCTTCTTGATTGCCACTTGGCTCATGGCTGTCCTGGACTGTCAAAACAGCCTCTTCTTCGTTGCATACTTCCTTTTGCTTCCCCAAAACCAGCTGCTCACACAGTCCTTTCCCTTTTACCAGCTTGGTGATCTTGATATCAATGTCATACTCCATGACACGGGTGATCCAACCTGCCCTTTTCTCATTCAAATCCTTGTTGAGGAGGAAGTCCTTAACCCCAACATGTGAGACAAGCAGTTGAATCTTATTGTTTGAGACCAAATGTCTGAACTTCTTCAAGCTCCTGATGACAGCAAGGACATGCTTTTCGATGAAAGAATACTTTATTTCGTAATCTTCCAAGGTTTGGCTGAAGAATGCTATGGGTTGTTGAGCCTTCTCTATTCAAATTGTGTTAAGATAGCTGAGATTGTGTCCCGATCCTCCAAACGCATACAACATGAAGTCCTTTGAAAAGTCTGGTTGATAAGAGTTGGAGCTGTGATATCGCATGCTTGATGCTTTCAAAACTTTCTTTGCCTTTTCTTTGTCCATTTGAATGCCAATCTTCTTCAACATCATTGTTAGAGGCTTCACAAGAGTGGCAAAATTAGGCACAAATCTATGGACAAAGTTTATCCTTCCTAAGAAGCTTTGAAGATATTTCTTGTGGTGTGGCAATGGGAGCGTTTGGATGGCTTCAACCCTTTCAGGATCAATTGTTAGCCCTTCCCTAGAGACAATGTGGCCCAACAATTTGCCCTCGTGTGCCAAGAATATACACTTCTTTGGATTCAACGACACTCCAAACCTTCTACACCTCTGAAACACTTGCCTGAGGTGAAAGAGATGGTCTGCTGCATTCTTTGAGAAGACAGTGATATCATCTAGGTATACCAGCACTATATTGTTGATTAAGCCTTTGAATGCCATATCCATAGCTCGCTGAAATGTTGCTCCGGCATTTGATAGGCCAAATGGCATCTTCTTGTAGGCATATGTGCCCCATTTAGTTGTGAAAGCTGTCTTGAATTGGTCTTCTCCCTTCACCATAATCTGATTATAGCCTGAGTAGCCATCAAGTAGTGAAAACCTTTCTGAACCAGCCACCACCTGTAATATTTGCTCCATGGAAGGGAGTGGATAATGATCCTTGAGAGAGGCTCTATTCAAATCTCTGAAGTCGACACACAGCCTGATCTCTCCATTTTTCTTTCTGACTGGGACTAAGTTGGCGACCCAGCTTGAGTGTTTGATGGGGAAGATGATACTGGCCTCAATAAGCTTGCCTAACTCTTTTCTCATGAGAGGTTCAATATGGGGATTCACTGGCCTTTGCTTTTTCCTGACAGGCTTGGATTTCGGATCCAGCTCAATAGTATGTTGTGCCAACTCTGGGTTGAAACCTCTCGGATCTTTGTAAGTCCAAGCAAAAACATCTCGGGAATTCTTGACAAAAGTTTGAACAAAATCAGATTTCTCTTGTGAGGTACTTACTTTGCCAATCTGCAATGTCTTGCTTTCTCCCACTAAAATAGGCTCTGAATCTTCTCCCTTTACTTGAATGTTCACTTTCTCCTTCCGGAACTGATCATTCGGGTTGAAGATTGACTCCAACGTTATGAGGCCTTTTGGTAATTTGTTAGTTCTCAGCTGTACTACCTGATCACCATATTGCTGCTCTAGCTTGTTTTGATTTCTGGCGGAGAACTCAGCTTCTTCTTGTAGGAAATTAACAATTTGCTGATCATTCTCAAAGACTTGCCAACTCGTCTTTGTTATCTGGAACAATTTGGTCTCACAACGAATTTGATATGAGGCTGAGATTTCTCACTTTTGATACTCTCTACAACATCAAATGCAGCCCCAATTGCTGCAAGTCTGTCAGCGGCTTCATTCTTTTTCCTTGGGATGGAATTGATGCTAAAAGCTTCAAAATCTTCAATAAGATCCCATACCCGATTTTTGTAGCACTTAAGCGAGATCATTTTGGCATCATTTTTTCCTTTGACTTGGTTTATGACCAGCTCACTATCACCAAATACTTGTAAATTCCTGATGCCTTTCTTCATTGCAGTGCGATCCATGAATTAAGGCTTCATACTCACCGTGTTGTTTGAGCAGAAAACTGGAAATGGAAGGTGAGTAATACCTTATACCTTGCGGTGAAATGAGCATAGCTCCTCCTCCTGCGCACCTTGTCTACTCCTTGATCCATCAAAGAACAATTGCCATACTTCATTCTTGTCCTTATGATCTGGCTTGGTGATGTTGGGGAGAGGTTGATCCTCTTCATGTAAACAATAAACTCCTAGCTCAGATTCTTCTATTTCTTGATAGGGATCAAAAGCATGCACCTTGCTTGCCCATTCATCAAGAGTCAAATCTGGGATGCTTCCAACCTTGGTGTCAGTTTCATCAGTGCTAGGGTGATCTTCTTGATCAAATGCTGAGCAATTGGCATTAATTTGGCTAGTAGTGTAAGGCTCAATGTGAAAGTTCGCAATAGGTTCAGACCTGATTGTGGCCTTGGTTCCATACCTTGTTCTGAATAGCATGTGTGACCAATCAGTAGACAAATACCCTCCAATCTTGGCCGTGAAGTCCCTTGACAAACACAATGCAAAGAGTGGTGGCAGGTCTATGACTGACACATCTTGTAACACTATTACGTTGGGACATGTGTGCAGTGTGAGGCTCAAACCTCTGATTACTCCAACCATTGTCACTGTTGTCCCGTCTAATTGCACTACACCCTTGGAGATGACTTCATATTGAAGCCCTAGTCTGATCAGCTATTTGCTTGGGCATTACTGAACTACTTGCCCCAGAGTCAATCATGCAATTATGTACCAACTTATCTCCTATGATCAATGAAACATAAAATGGAGGGGGCTTCAACATTTTACCTTGTTGACCTCCATGATTTCCTTCAAAGCTAGGTAGCATTTTTGAGTACCTTTTCTTGCATTTGGACTGTTGATTTGAATTTGACCAGTCCTTCATGGCAGCTTGTAGCAAATCTCTTTGGCACAGGATGGATAGTGATTCCCACATTGATATGTTTACATTTGTCTTCTTCATCTGGTCATGATGTTGAATGGGGATGAAGCATCCCTCTGCTATCCCCTAGCTTGCGCATTCGTTCCTTGCACGTGGGCAGCAGCAACTGGCATCTGAGTTGGTTTAGGAGCTGGTTTGAGTGCTCCTTTCATGTTTAGAACTGCATTTTGTTTGCCAACACATTGTGGAGTGACGAGAAGGTCGTGAACTACTTGGGGCTAATGGCTGTTCTTCACCCAAATTTCTTCTCTTTGACCTTGTGTTGGCTGCAACACTCTGAGAGGGTATTTGATTCATACCATAGAAATCTTCAGCCTACCAATTGACAAGAGTAGTTTCATTCGGAGATGTCCCTTCTTTGAGATGCTTCCTGCCGATCTCCTTCCTTGGTTTGGACTCTTGCGACCCACTGACGGTTTGCACCATTAGGGCTTCATTTAATGCACCGTTAAAGCACATTGATTGGTTGTGTGGCTGACTACACGGGAAACACCAATCATATTCTTGGGCCATGTTATTTTGGACTAGCACTAATGCTTTTGAAGCAGATACAACATTGGGGTTATAGGGCTGAAATGGCCTATTAGCGGGAGGCCTTACTTGGCTTTGATTTTGATTTGCAGCCTGAGTTGGTGACCTATTTTGTTGGTATGGCTGCCTATTAGGCTGAGCTTGGGGTTGATAAGAAGGTCTGAAACCTTGGGCTTGCTGTCTCTTGAGAGTAACCAGCTCGTTGCCTAGGTTTTGCAACTGTTTCATGACCTCTTGGAGTTCATTTGAAGCACTAGAGGATGAAGTAGAGGTTTCATTTGAACTTTGATTTCTAGGCGTAGGAACAGGAGCCAAAGTGGGTGCTTGACTAGTGCTTGGATTTTCTAAGTTTGGATACAAGGGCATGGGAGGCCTAGGAGCCAGTTTACCAGCTTGAATAAGACAGTTTTCGCTCTAATGGCAATGCTATAAGCGGCGAGTAAGGTTGTGCCTCCCATAGATTGAATTAACATAGAAATATCAAATTCAAAGCTTTAAGGTAATATAGAAAAGCACCTTCGATGTTGGCCTGACCATTGCCACCGAATCCTATCCCAAGACCTTTGAAATCTGAAGTTGAAGTCGATCCACCGCTCGTTGGGGCTCTCTTGATAGTTGTCAATTGTTCTAGTAGAGACAAATTGTCTCCCTTCTCCCAAACCGCTCATGGAGAACTATGCATAACTGATTCCAATTTGTGATAGAACCAGCTTCAAGGCTCCTAAACCATTGCAATGCCTTCCCTTTGAACGATGATGCCAGCAATTTGACAGCCACATCCATTTCATTTATCTCATGGATTACCAGACGCGTTAGCAATGTCTTTGACATGATCACCGAGTGGTATGATTTTCTCCAGTGAAAAATGGAATGTTCTTCAATGCTACAATTGGAACTGGATTCTGTGCATTGAGGGCAAGTGGGCTGCTGCCAGTGAAATTGACAAAGGGATTTAGTGGTTGTGCCATTCTGATTGGCCTGAGAACCCTTGTTGATGCGAGAAAGGGTCTACCAGGTGGAGGTGTAGACAAAGTTCTATTAGGTGGAGATGCAGATCTTTGAGCTCTTCTTCCTCTTCTTTCTCTTCCTAGAGATAGATGCAGATAAACAAACAATCCTTCCTCCCTAGTTCTAAACCTGGTATGTATTCTTCTCATAAATTTTCCAGGCTTGGACTGCAGAAACCAGCGGATTATGCCTCTTTTGGAGTCGCCAGATGTGCGATTTTAAAGCTCCTTCAAAGCTGGAACTTACAACAAGTGCACATCAATCTTGTTGCAATGAAAGTGAAGACCTCTATGTCCCACCGGGCATGCCAAAACTGTTGTTGCAGACTCACAGCACCCCTGGATGCAGATCAGGCTTCTAGGTTGATCACTCTAGCATCCAGTGTGATTGCACAACATGGAAACCTCTCTCCAAGTGTGGGGACTTGTTAAACTGAGAGAGGAATCTCCAGATTAGAGGCTGGTTCCTCAAACTCCTCTGATTTAGATCTATATTTGCAAAACTACAGAGGTTTGAAACCTAATCCTACTCTAAAATCCAAGGAGACAGAGATAGAAAGTGCAGAAATGAAACTAAACTAACAGGTGATACACCAAAGGAGGAGTGGTGAACACTTCTTGTTCTGCAGATAAACACAGATCATAAAAATGCAACATAAGACATCATGCACAAGCTGATAAGATGTAATCAGAGGTCTGAAATGAAACAAGCAACACAAACAAAGGACTGAAAACTAATCACAGAGCCTGTATTGTCATTTACACTGTCAAAATCCTTGTATTACAACATCAAAGGGCAGAAAACCTGTTACAATTTTAGAAGAGGTTTGATACTTGCAAAAATCACTTGTTACAGGTGAAAGAAGAAGCCTGCTATCCAAAGAAATGTTCCCCCTTTTAGAAATGAGCCAAATCTGGCTTTTACATGCATGGGTCGAGCCCAGGGGACAGAAAATGTACAAAACATGGGAGCCCATCCCTCCTTGACTGTAGGTGCATTAAAATAGCATGGGGGGACCTTACAAGCCCACACCCTATCATTTTGATTGGTTTACAGGAGAATGCGACCCATTCTGCATTAAATCTAGTCGCTGAAATGTCACTTCTGGCCATGAACACGCGTCAGATCCGTTTCTTGATTTTCTCTCTCCAGACTACACCAAAACTCGAGATCAACCCTAGAATCATGTAGAGAATTTCACAAGCTTTCCGTTGATATAAAGAACATGCCAATCCAAGCTCTGGATCAAAAGATATGGAAATCTGAAGATCTAGGGCACAAAACAGTGAAAACAGATTTTTAAATTTCTTCCCGCGTCCTGCCACCTGGATGACACGTGGCATGCATTGATTGGTCGCGTGATTCTCTCTCCTTCGCTTACCCATGGGTTTTTCTTGAATTTTGACCTTTTTGATGATTTTGGGACCTTTTCCACTTTTTGTGCTTCCACCCCTTTGGACGACACGTGGCATGATCTTGTTGGAGGACAGGGCGCGGGGTCTTACTTCACTTCTACCCCCTTTTTGGCGAACTCGGCCAAATCCTCTAACTTCTCCCCGAGCTCCACACTTCCCTGCTCCATTGGACACGTGTCCAATTCCTATTGGCTCGGCTGCCCCTTCAAAACTCACCTTTTGACTTTTGGACTTTTCCCTTGTGACACGTGTCACCTCCTGGTTGGTCCGCGGGTCTGCCGGCTCTTCCGCGTCCACCGCGTCCTTTTGTCCCAGATGTCCCACTTTTCCTTGTGCCGAAGTTTCTTGTTTCGGCCGAACCGGCCGGTTCACGTCCTATTTGTCCCAAATGTCCCAGTGCTTCGCGGGACAAATTCTTCCGGTTCGCCCGATCCGGCCGATTCGCGTCTTTACGGCCCAAAAGTCCCGAAAGTTAGGTGCAAAAGTTCTCCTTTTCAGCTGATCCGGGCGGTTCGCGTACTCTCAGCCCGAATGTCCCAAAGCTTCGATTTTGTTACATGGCCGAACCAAATGGTTCGTGTCCTTTTCCCAAATGTCCCAAAGGTGCTGCAGACAAATTCTTCCATTCGCCCCGATCCGCCGATTCGCGTCTTTACTGGCCCAAATGTCCCGAAAGTTAGGTGTAAAAATTCTCCTTTTCGGCTGATCCGGTGGTTCGCGTACTCTTGGCCCGAATGTCCCTTTGCTGTTTGGGCTGCCTGTAGGCTTTTCGGCCGATCCGCGCCTTGGCGTCCCAAATGTCCCTCTTTTCCTTGGACAAAGACTTAGCCGATTTTCACATTTTTTCTTGGCCTAAGCTTATTTTCTGCAACCTTTCCGCATTTCCTCAGAATTTGCTCTTTTCAACCTAGACGGAGAGTTAGAAAACATTCTCAAAGGACCCTAAAACATGATTTTTTCCCTGGATTAATAAATTTTCACGGGACTTTGAGAATTCGATGTATGTTACGAATTCAACCAGGGGGTGAAATTGGATAACAATCGAGCCTTTCATTCTTCACTTGGTATATCCTCTTAACTTGATTTATGACCAGCTCTACATCACCTTGTACCTTAAGATTTTTATCCCTCTTTCCTTCGCGGCTTGCACGCCAAGCCAGGGATTCATACTCAGCAGTATTATTCGTGTTGAAAAACTGCAACTTGAAAGAGAGAGGAATAATCTCTTCTTCGGGAGATATAAGCACGGCACCAGCGCCACACCCACTAATCGTGCAGCTGCCATCAAACTGTAAAGTCCAGATCTTGTTAAGATCTCCTTCTTGGATGAGGACATCCATATTGTCAGACTCGGTAGACAAGAAATAGTTTCCCATCCCTAATGATTCGAAGAGAATTTGGGCTTTGGGGTCATCGGAGTTAGTAACCAGGTACTTCTTTTGCGATTCAGGCTCCAATGTTTGCATTACACCTTTGACGGGGATTCTAGCCTTAGACCAGTCCATATGAATCTCCCCACCAACTTCACTGCAAAAGCTCCTTCCCAGCAGAATTCCGTAGGCTGCTGGAATATCGGCAACAAGGATAGTCATCTTTACTCTTTTCTCTGGGAATGCTGCAAATGCAAACTATGCGTCTTTGATTTGACCAATCAATGGAACCTGCTTGGTCTCCAAGGAATAACATCTGCCAAAAGGCTTGGTAAGGGTGAGGCCCAGAGCGTGGGTGACTTTTGCCGGCATGACATTATCGGAAGCTCTAGAATCAATTATGCAGTTGCTTAGTTTGTGGCCATTGATTAGGAGGGAGAGGTAGAAAGGTTCTATCTTTCCTGATGTAGAAGTCGAGGCAACATTTATGCGGGATGAAGGAGGGGTGGAAAGGATTCCTTTTGGGAAACTTGATTAGTTATGACAGCCTGACTTTGGATGTATTTAGTCAACCTTACAAGTCATCAGGGGTTTGATCAAGGTACTCACTTCGGACATTTGAATCTTGGTCTTTTTAGTGTGGTCAATTATGTCAAACATGGCCAAGGGTTGCGTTGATGGAGGAATGAGTCCTTCATTTCGCGATGGTAGGGTAAAGTTACTTGGTCTTCATGGAAATAGAAGAAGGCTAATTTGGAGGAGAGATAGGAGGAAAAGATTTATTTGTAAAAGACTTAACGAGGGGTTGAGTAGGAAGAGGATTACCTCTTTTAGCAATAGTTGGGGCGTGGATGATGCAGCCTTCTCTTTACGCACATTGGCAAAAGTGACCTCTGCTTCTTTTCCTTGCGAGTGGGTAAAAACAGAATATGATTGTCTGCACATATCCTTGGGTACCCTCTTCTTCGCGATTCTTCCTCATCAAATTCCATATACTCGATAGCGAGTCACCCGTTGGTTCATCGACATCTTGATCATCTTCGCCTTGAGACGAAGGTTCTTCGTAATTTTGTTCCTCTTCTTCGATTTCGGCTAAAGCATTGACCGGAGGAGCCTCAGCGCCAACCGCAGAGCTTGATTGTAGAGTAGATGACGGCCTATATGGGACGCTATTGGGAGTAAAAGTTCTTCGTGGAATATCCCGGTACGAGGAACTGGGGGAAGCTTAGGCTAACTGCTTCTTTAATGCGAGAAAGTCATTCGCCATCTTTTGAAATGTCGGATCGAGGCGAAGTAGTGGGAGAAGGGCCCAAGATTTAAGCTTGGATGATTCCCTTTTTAATTGAGATATTAGCAAGTTATCTTCAATTCGGATAATGCGGCGGCACAGGCGGGCAAGAATCAAGGTAGCTACTTATTCTTGCAGGAGTAAGAAACTTACCTTCGAGCTCATAGCGTTTATGAAAAAACACTTCGATTTTCTAGTGTTGGAAGCATGGCAACATTAATGACAGCACACGGTTGATTAATGCATTGAACACGTGATAAAATCACGCATGGTCTCATTGGCCTCCTTCTTTAGGTGAGTGATTTGTGATAGCAATGCAAATGTATCTTCCGAAGGCTTGTACTGTCTTGAAAAGGATCCTGAGGTGGCCCAACTGTAATAGATCCGGCCGGCAATCTTTGAAACCATTCTGCTGCAGGCCCTTGCAAAGTTTCTAGAAAAAGGTGAACCAACACATCTTCATGGGTCACATCTAGGATACTGCATGACATGATGAATGTAGATATGTGTGAATCCATGCTTTGGTTTCCGCTCCCATCAAATTTGGGAAAATTCTTTCGGTTTCCATGTGGAAGAGCGTGAATAGGATGTGGCAAAGCCAGGGGGCCCATAGCATTTCCCCATGGTACTGCCATCTGGACGGGTGGAAAAAGAATGCAGGCTGGAAGTACAGTCCCACTGAGCAACAGAGCACTGTAAAGGGATGTGGAGGCTCCTTGTGAAAACCGGTTCTTTCGTGGAGGTGAGAGGTGACCGATCAACTAAACTCGGTGATGAAAAGCGTCTTTGGTGTAATCTTTGAAGTTGTGCCTTTGAAGCAGATCGAAAGTAGGATCGACTTCTCCACGAGCTCTCCTGCTTACGAGTAAATGGTTCACCTGCCAGTGTACCTTCCCGATCTGCAATATTGTGGAGTAGATTTAAAAACTCTTTTTGGTTGTACTTGCTGATTTTCTGATTTTTCTGACAAAAACCAGCAGTATGCACTTTTCTAAATATTTAAACTTTATCCCTCTTTTTGAAAAACTGATTGCGGTTTAATGACAAAGAACAACGAGGATAAAACGATGGTAAAGCTTAGTAAGCTGATTTTTGAATCTAGAGTCGACTTTTCAAAGAGTTTGAAAATTTTGGTAAACTGTCAAAAAATCATATCTACAGAAAAATACAGATTTTTATAAAAACTCAGTGAACTAAATATCTCCAACTAGGTCAAATCTATGGATCTCGAAAAAAATAAATTCAGTTTGGGTCACTTTTGAATAAATTTTAGATTTTGAACAAAAGTTAAATTTTGCAAACAGGTAGTGATTTTTCTGATTTTCATTGATTTTTTAAACATACCACCATCATAGATCTGATAGATCTGTTCGATCCCCAGTAGAGTCGCCAAAAACTATTGGTTTGAAAATCTGTCGAATGGACAGATCTATGGATAAATGAGCCAATAGTGTGCAGGGCATAGCCCCTCTTTAAGACAGCAAAGTGAAACTGGTTTATTGTTATTCTACCAGGAAACTCTGTGCAAGTCTTACAGTATTCTGCCTTCAGGGGGTTTGGGATCTCATCCCAATAGAGTAGTTCCGATGAAGAATAGAAAGGAATGAAGGAAGGAAAGGAAAGAAGACGGATCTGAAGGGAGAAAAGAAATGAATTCCAAAGTAGAAAGGTCAGAGGGTCTATGTTTTGGGCTGGTAGTAAACAGAGCCGAACCTACTTGCATAGACAAACAAAGCAATACTGATGAATAAATGACAATAAAGCAGAAGTAGATTCAACAGAACAAACATACAGATCTAACGTAAGAAAGCTCTGATGTATAACACAGATATTCAGCACAAAGTCTAAATATTGTATTAATATTTCCTTCTGTTACAAAAAGCTCAAAGTCTTTTCTTCTTACTTCTATTTTTCATCTGAAAAGTATCCACCCTTGAATACAACAAGTATTCAAGTATATATAGAAGGAGAGAAGAAAAGAAGACAAAAGCAAACCAACCACTTAATTACAAAAATATCTTACAAGAGATTCCAAAGTCATTTGTTGACTTTTTGACAACTTTGTGGATGACATCATCCCATGGTGCAACATGGATGATGTCATCATTTGTGTCAACACACTTTAGATAATTACAAGGAGAAATTCGGGAAGAAGGAAACTATTCATCGTCGTCCCGCGGCTGAAAGGGGGTATCCTACTTTTGCTACTACTCAGGCGACGAGATGTGGAACTGGGCACGGTATTCCATGAACTTGCTGATCATGGGTTGAAGTTGATCCTGGGAAGGATCCTTGTGTCGATCACTGATAGCTTCGCAAGTCTCCCACTCGTCCATGAGCTTTTCTGGGAGTTTGGAATAATCATTTTCTGCCTCTATCAGGTACCCAATGAAGTCACAACAAGCTAGCAGGTTGTTGATGGATTCGGCGTCGAAAGTGACCTCTGGTCCCAGCCCTTGTGAAATGATCTCCTTGAAGATCCGAATAGTTTCCTCTACCTTTCTTAAGGTGAAAGAAGGAGTGAGCAAGCCCGGAGACATTCTCAGGACAATCTGCTCCATTTGATGCATTGCATCTAGGGCTTCCTCCTTTATCTTATCAATCTTCTCTAGGACGAACTCCAGCTGATCAACCCGATAATCCAGAGTAGAAAGGATTTTGTTGAGGGCTCTGGGGTGTCCAAAGACGCCGAACTTGACTAGATCTTTGACTGAACAGTCGAGCATTTTCTAAAAGGTCTCATGCTGCATCTTGGCATGGTCCAACTCTTCGGAGATGGGTCCTGCTATTGCCTGGAGCTCTCTATTTGTCCGATTGATATTCTGATATAATCCGGTGAACTTGGCGATCACTCCCTCACTTTCTTTGAGGATTTGGTTCCTCCAGGTGGAAACTGCCATGCCACTGCTTGCTGATTTTGGCATATTCATTAATCTTATCCTAGCTCAAAGGCTCAGGAGTTTTGGCGGTAGTTATAGGAGGCACACTGCCCATTTTCTGTAAGGCATGGAGAAGATGTTTATTTTGCTCCTTTAACAGCCTTTTCTCTTCCTTTGCTTCCTACAGCTTCTTGCAAAGGGTGTCAACTAGTAGATAGGGCCTCTCCTTGAAGGCTTTCTAAAGATGTCCCCATTGAAACTTGGGTCACTGTAATATGTCGAAGACAGATCCTTTTTATCCTTTAAAGGATTGGGGTATGCTATCTCCATTACTCTCTCTCCTGACGCACTATGAGAGAAGTGGGTTAAAGGCTTTTGCTTCTTGGTCCCCTTTGATGGGATGACGGAGAAGTCCATCGGTGCGATGGGAAATTTCCTCTTTTGTTGGCTTAGGTGCTGAGAGATCCATGCTGGACTTATGGGAGAGGGGCCGGAAATAGTAAAGGGAGCAGCTGTAGTAGTAGAAGGAAAAAGCATGGAGACACTTGGAGGCGACATTGAGAGGGAGGCCGAGGAAGTGCTCACGGGAGGAAGAGATACTACAGGGGAGGTAGACATAGGAAAGGAAGGGAGCTAAGAGATGAGGGAAGAAATGGTGGGGGACAACTCCGCGAGAGAAGAGAAGATGGACGATGAGGAAGGGGAACGGTAAAAGATAGGGGAGAGGATACGACCAAAGGAATGGTCGCTTGGGTCACTCGAAGGAGGGGAAAGAGGAGAGGGAGAAGAGATAGAAGGGACTTCAATAGTTACAGTAGTGGCAACATCCTGAGTGGATGTGCCTATCGGAACATCTTCCGCTGCTTCTTTCTCTAGGCTTTCCGGGATTACAACCCGTTCTTGTGAAGCAGAAGGAGGACTTTCAGGAGCTTCCTCTTGGGTGGAACTTGACTCACCCTCCTTGTCTTTCCCTTTGCTCTTTGGCAGATGTTTTGGCCTGGAAGGTGCGTTGCCCAATGGAGAAGTGGTGAAATCAACTCCGAGGTAGATGAGACCATTCATTCTGCACCAGTGCTCTATTCTCCACAGAGTTTCTTTGACCCTTTCCTCTATTGTCTGAGGCGCTTTGGTTCTGTTAATTATAACGAAAGGCCGGTCGTCCCCACCTGTGTCAAGATATATTTGATCAACTTCATGATCAGCAGTTTGATAACCTTTTCAGACGATGGCTACGCCATACTGGATTATTTCAGCCAAGGCCAAGCGGGAATGGTCTTTCCTTCTGAGCTCGACCTCATGATATAGGTCGATATAAATATCCTCGATCTGTGGAATGTGGATCGGATCGAGTTTGGCCCTAGGCAGACAATTCCTTGGGTCGAAAGTGGGCCTTGCCGGGAAGTTGTGCTTTAGATTTAGCAGCTCCAGTTCTGCAAACATATCCCTTGCTTTATGGTGAGAGAGACAAGTGTACCTGCCCACTGTGAGGGGGAAAGGAGTTCCACCCTTCTTTCTCTTTAGGCACTTCTTGTGGTAGGTTATAAGCTGTCTTGACAGCTCTAATAGGATCAACTTGGGGCTGCATATCTTGGCAATTTGGTTGGTTCCCCCAAGAAGTTGGCTGCCCTCAGATAAGTGAAGGTGGGGAATTGAGTGAACAAGGCCCCCCATTTCTCTGTAGCTGTGACAATGCTCTTGGTCATACGACCGTGAGTCATGTTTGGCCTCAAAAGGCAGACGATGCCGTAGAAGAAGGCATCGTTAATCTTTGTAAATTGGGGATACTATTTTCCAGCTTTAGTTCTGGATAGTATTCATATATTTTGACTTGGGGCCAAACCCCGCACCGCATTAAGGCTGGATAATCTCTTTCTGAGGCCGCAGCATAAACTACATAGGAGTTCATGTAGAACCTCCTGTTGTGGTAAGTTGTTGGAGCTGCTCAGATATGGTGCTGCTTATGATCTCTACCCACTCGAAGCGTTGATCTGGCATATTTTTGTTCATCGTCTCCAGGTATCTAAGCATCCATTTGTGAAAGTAGTGGGCATCAGGAAGCCCAAATACTCTGCTCAGGAATGTGATTGTATCACTGAGTTCCTCTGAGAAATCGCTGCGATGAATGACTTGTGGCCATCTGGTCACCACCTTCTTGTTTTTCAGGTATACCTCATTCATCAACTGCATACACTGATCCTCATTATCTTCCCAAGCCTTGGTGCAATCTTCCTAGCTTACGGCCACAAAGTGCCGGTGGTGAGGAATGCCGAGCATTATTTCGAAGTGTCGGGCAGTGAGGTTGATCACGACCTCGCCCTTCTCATTCTGGACGCATCTTGTGTCTTTGTTGTAGCAGCGGGCTACTACCATCATGAACTCATTATTCACAGCACTAACTGGGATCCCTCTAGCAAAATGCAGGCCACTGCCTACCAGTTTGTCCATCCAGGGACTTCCTGTGACCCTCCGGGTTCTAGCCTAGAAATCCTCCATATCAATGTGACCAAGTTCTGAGTCTCTTATATCCAGGTCACACTCTACCTGGGATTTGGGCATCCTGACCCTCTGATATTTGTACTTCATTTCTTCCTCTATGAGCTTGGCTTTGCCCTTAGACTTGGTAGGTCTCTTGCTTGATGTTGACATATGTAGTTCTGAACTCAGTTGCTGATCTGCAAGAAGAAGAAGTGAAACCCAACGTAGGAAAGTCATATTAGCTGTTTGATCTTCCATTAAAGCGTTGACAGAAGGAAGAGTTAGCAATTTTAAGGCCTTAGGGCGCAGGGTGCATGAATACTGTAGGTTGTAGGGTTAAATAGTATGGTGCACAGAAAAGGGGTGCTGCAAGGGACAAATCAGCGCCAAAGGGCGCAGGGCGCATGGACACTGCAGATGACATTTTTTGTTGTTGCAAGCGGAAGTGCGCCTGCGCCATATATATGCATTTTATAATGGGCGCTAATATTTTTCATGTTACATGGGTACAAGATGCACCAAAGGGCACAGGTTTAATGTGTGTAACATCATTTTTTCATGTGCCACAGGGGAACTTGGCATGGCGCATAGAAGGTCCGCATGACATGATGTTGCTGTAATAAGGGATGCACCTGCGCCGTTAACAGTTTTGTACTTGGCGCAAGTAAGGTTGGTGTTGCATGGATGCAAGGTGCGCCAATGGCACAATTTTTGCAATGTTACACATGAGTTTGGTGGTCCAAGAGGGCGCAGGGTTAGCGGGTGTAACAAGCAAGGAAAGTGCGCCTTTGAGGGCGCACTTTTTTTGCGCAGGCATGGTGGATGCGCCATTGGCGTGACTGTACTTCATGTTGCAAAGGTGGTGACTGCGCCAAAGAGAAAAAAAGTAGTCTATCAATTTTTAAGTCTTGTTCTTCCTCTGGAGGGGTTACATGTGTTTAAGTCTCTTCTGTAGGGTTCCTTGGATGATGAACGGGCTAAAACAAAGAGATCCAAGCATTTTTTTTTCAAGACAGAGTCCTCTTTACCAGTAGATCTAGAAAGAGGGAGAAGTGCATGGGGGAGGACAGCAAAAATAGCAAAGGGAGGTCATGGTTTCACAGATCTATTTAATCCAACCCCACAAACAAACAGCCAATAACCAAAACACAAAACACAAGAGCAATAAGGACCACTTACCAGGAATATATATAATGTGAGAGGTGAAACTGGGTCCACGACGTGATACGAGAATGACAGCAGGCGTCTTTGTGCAGTGTAGAGGAAAAGAATAATCACGTGTTTTTTGACTGGTGAAAGTGACAGGGCAGATGCGCCTATATATAGGCAAAGTTGTAATAAATGCGCCAACCACTTTTTGAAGTGGCGCATCAAAACGCCTGTCAACACTGGAAAGCTTGCGCCCTTTGGCGCATCAAAACACATGTTAACACAAAGTTATGTGCGCCCTTGGCGCACCAAAAGTGTTGTCAACACGGAAATACGTGTGCCCTTGGCGCACCAAAACACGGCGCAACAAAAGTATTGTTGACACGAAGGCGCATGCGCCTTGGCGCATGCAAGAAAGGTGCAACATGGTGAGGTGCACCAAAATGTGTGTCGACACTTCAAACCGTGCACCAAAGGAATTAAAGGGGGTGCATGCTTACTCTATGTTGCATAGACATTAGGTGCGCCCGACCAAAAAGACCCAAAAAAGGCTAAGTTCGGAAAACTAGATTTCCCGGAAAAGGATTTTTGCAACGTTCCAAACGCGGAGGGGTCCCTGGCGAGGGACCCGGACAAAATTTGGTATGGTTACCCTTAAAATTACCCTTGCCAATTTCACGGGATAATAGTATCGCCTATGTACTCTCGAATGTAACGAATTCGATGAATTGGTCAATTTTACTCACCTTAAATGATTTTACGCATAATTCATTAGCATCCCCACTTCTACATTAGTGCATCCATGCTTTGCATATCTTTTGCATTATCGTATCATGAAATTATAAATTAAGAAAAATATTTTTAAACAAATTCTATAAATTTCCAAGTGTTCGAAAAAATGGTTAATTGTGTCTCTTCAAGTATCCACCATATTATCATCAAACAGTTCTAATCTCTTCATCATTTCATAATTAAGACAAAATTTTGACATTGGTCCTACCAAGGATTACATGCTTAGTTCTACACATGGTCTCTTCTAGTTCAGGTGTCTTTTCCCATAGTCTGTTCTAGAAGCTTCTTGATGTCACATCTTTCCCCGAAAGTCTCTCTGATAACAAAATCAATCTAAAAATTCACCCGAGCTCTTTCTCACCTATCTCAACCTTCGGTGGTGAGCCTTCACATCTTCTTTGCTTGCATGGGGTTGAGGCTAGGGGAAATTTTTCCCTCCCAAAATCAAAAGCATAAGTCAAAATAATAATAATAATAATAAAATGACAAATACAAAAAAATATTTCTTTTCCAAATAATACTACACTTATTTTCCCTACCAATCTTTGCTTATGAGCCCATGCTTCCTATTGGTGGTGTTATATTTATAAAGGAGGAAGTACCCTTAATCGTCTATGTATTTTCCTTGTAATGAGCCCATGCTTCCTATTAGTGGCATGGGGAAAACCGTAGGGGTCCCGTTAAATAAGTGATAAATTGTAAGTAAGTCAATGATTAAAAAGTTCTTTTGAACTCTCAAAATTCCTAAGAAGATGAATTAGATGTGTATGTTGTAAGAGAGTCAAATCCTTGAAAACCAGATTTTGTCAATCAAAAGGCCATCTATAGATCTAAGTCTAGATAAACTTGTAAGCAAATTACATTTTGGACTGGGTAGTTGACTATGCTTAGGGTTGAGTTGTAGGCTCCTAATTGGATCTTTGTCAAAGTCATGTCTTTGTGTCACCATTTTCACTCATCAAAACCATATAACCCATGTCCCTTATAGCTCTCGGTGTTGATCCCTTGCATCTTACTAGTTGTGTGGAGTTAGGAGTGGAGAGAGTTCATTTTTATTATTATATCACATTCATCACATTTTTCCAACAAAACAAAAGTGCTAAATATTATTTGAAAACCAAATTATCAAATTAAAATCCATCCTCATATACATCATCATATATATACAAAATAAGAAAGAAAAATAACTCTAATAACGCATTTGCATCATCATCATCCATAGCATGCATTCATAAAAGCATATAAAAACATTGGAGATTCTAAGCATCTAAGAGTACATAAGTGAAACAAACCATCATTGAGTCAACTCTTACACAAGAATAGCCAAACCAAAAAGAGATGTATATATGTATATATATAATAAGGTCAAGTTTGTATACAATTCCATCACACTCTTGTGAGTGTGGTCAAAATGCTCATCTATGAGTTGAAAAAAAAAAGGATATATGTATCCAAAAATGCCTCGAAAAATAATGGAATGTAGCCTATCCACAGGATCCCTATGAAGGTGCACAACGAGGGATCCTACTGCAACTCCTATGGTGTGAGTGGGAGCCTCCATGTGCTAAGTGGTGAGAGTGACCATGAGATGGGGAACGTGATCTTCCGGTGGTAGTAGACTCGTTGCGAGAATATTCTCACCATTTTCTCCTCTCGTCCAACTTTATCTAGTAAGATTCACTCTCATATGAGTCAAGGCTATTACGGCATGCCAAAGCTAGAAAGAACACATATGTGTGGTATTCGACCATCACTTACTTTCCTACATTTGTAAGTAGCTATGTTGGTGTCTTCCCCATGGGGAGTGCAAAGGTGTCGACCAATATCCACTTAATAGAGTCTCGCTTGAACCATCGAAGTGGATACAAAAAATACAATTATGGGGCAATAATGTTGTTATTATAGCTGCATATAGTTCGAATACACAGTTGGTGGATCAAACCAATAGATTGGAGGTCCACCTATATTGTGATACCACATTAGTTTGGAATGCCTTACATTGATGCCCTCCCTACGATTCGATAGTATACAAGAGGATCAAAGAGGATAGAGCTACCTCGGGGAAAGCTCATGTGGACTATCATCACACATGGGATCCTCATTGGCACTCCACAAATTACATGAGACCCTTCCAAGCTAGTGCATATATGATCGTATGATCTTGTCATCGATAGTGAGTTTAGAAACTTGTCTCTGTGTGCCACCTTCAAGGGATCCATACTAGTCCACATCGTTGCTCTAATATCCCCAAGATCCGTTATCCGGTAACCCCCTCTAGTAAGGGATCATGTGCTCATGAACCCATCTCATGAGTAGTTTTGGGTGACTAAGGGCCTTTCCTTGATTGAATAGCTCGGCATAAATCATGATAAGTGATGTTGAGTATGTCAATTCCCCATGCATATGTGTGGACATGTTGCTCTATGCTCTAAATAATCAGTTCCTAGTAGTAAAGTAACATATCCCCACCCTTGTCCCCTACCAAGCGCGAAAGCCAACATGCCAATAATGGCCTTGCACAAGACAGGGATAGGTGTAGAGGAAAATGATAGCAATCTCATCCCATGTTTGACACCTATGTTAGACACCTATGCATCTACCATATATGCAACCCACTATTGTGGATTTGTGCTAGACCCGTACTAGATAAAGTCAACCTCCTACCTATAACACGAACCCCCAAAATAATGTAAACATCCTCAAGAGTGATAGTCCACTCCCCTCTAACTCTTGACACCCAGAAAGTGTTCTGGTCTTTGTCCCCATCACTCAATAGATTAGCTAAGAAATGACCAATTGGTGTAACCAACTATGTCTAGTATATCCTTCATATCCCAATTCTATGCGATAAATCCCTCTGTACCTAAGATAAAGAATCCAAGATGAGTAGAAACAAATCACGATCTCGAGCCATGTTCCATCTAATATATGGCCCCTTCATTCATAAACACCAAAAAAATAAAAGATCAACTTGGAACCATTCAGTGAAAAATAATCTAATAAAAAAATCACAAAAAAATTTAAAAAACCAAAACATTCTGGACTTAGTCATTTCTGAAATTTTCCTTAGAAATTATGCAACCTCCACTCTATGTAGAGGGCATTTGCATAACCGCCCCATTGTGTAGAGTAGTGGTTACGTAATCGCCATGACAATTCCACCTTTGTCAATAGTCTTTTCATGGTTGCACAACCGATAGGGAAGTTACACAACTTCATTTTACGTAGAGTAACGGATTTGCACAATTGCCACAACAGTTCTAGCCACAAAAAGTGGGTCGTAGCTTAAGGCCCCAAAAATGCAAAAAAATACAAAAATGGACCTTTTTAAAGAAACAAGTTACATATACCACTAGGTGCCCCCTTTATCCCCCTAAGTTGATTTCTTCACATTTTATACATTATAGGGTAAAAATAAACAAATGAAAATAACTCACCAATTCCTAACCCGCTGCTCTTCTTATTGGTTGGGTTGTCATCACGTCATTGTAGTCTTCATTTTCCTATACTATCGCTTGAAATGGCCACAGGTGATCTAGAGCTCCAAATTCACTAGGTGAGTATGTACAAATGATTTCTCAAGATAGTAATTCTAGTATAAATAGCATGTGTTGACTCCATTTTTAGTGTGTGTATTTTGTAGGGTTGGAATGTTGGTGTAGGTATGTCTATATCCCCATAGATACGGTAAGTCCTCTTGTCATTTTATTTTAATATGTTTTTATCGATTCTACATTATATCTGCACTTGATTCTCAGTTACTTCTTAGTGAAAGCATGAAGATTGCATTGACATCACTTGACACATGAGTGTGTTAGGTATAATCTCTAACTTTTCCTTTTGGGAGCACCATACTTGGACTCTACGTTTTACATCTCTTCATGGCTAAACTACCTCTCTGACGGGGTAATATGTACACACCCAATTTTGCACATGTTACATTATCGAAATGAAAATACTATATCAGAATTGCATAAATTAAATTCGAAATCTTACACTTTTATTCTTGCTATTACATCCATTTAAATAGGAGATGTTGTTCCTATATTTAAGGAGATATAATCTCCATAAATATCTCCACACATAACTCCTAAAACAACTCCATGTTATTTTACATGAGATTTTGTTTTCTCACAAAACTAATATTGTTAATGAGTTGTTTACTCAACAACTCATAACAATATTTACTCACCCACTCATAATTACATTTACAATAATGTAATTAATTATTACAACACATTATATTATCCTAGATAATATAATCACTCACATAATATTCTATGTTCACACTACAACATAGATATTCCTAACATTCACCCCCTTAGTGTGAACATGGGGTAAGAGCTCCTGGAAACATCGAACTTGTTGGAGTAGCCATTCTACTAGATCTTGCTATCTAGATCTTGCTGCTAATGATCATCCTTATCGTATGAACATCTTCATTGACTAATCACCTTCCAATGAAGTACCTTCCACCGAAGTATGGCAGTCAGAGGATCGTACATAGATGCTTTTCCCCTATAAGATGAGTCAAGCAATTTGCTTCTTCCACACCAAATAGACACTCAAGAACTGTTGTTAGTCTATGTGAACACATTAAAATCAAAACATGAAAATAGTTTCACCCCCTTATGTATAAACACACCACACAACTAAAATAGAACATCACCACATTTTTCTGCGACCCGTTGTTGGTGAATGTCAAGAGGATGATGATTTTCCTCTTTCTTCCATTGTCTCCTTCCTCCAAAAGAGAAGAGTCTACCATAGGAAATCCTCATCACTAGGACAAGAAAGTTCTTCATCAGTTGAGTAGGCTTCCCAATCAATTTCTACTTCAGCTAGAAGGGCTTTCTGATCTATCTTGTCATCAAGAAGATCTTGAGCTCTCTTTTTACAGATTCAGTATTACATGCCCAATCTCATTACAATAAAAGCATTTTATTTTTCCATGTGAAGGAACCTGCTTTGGTTTATGTTTTTCCTTCTTAGATGAGGAGCTAGGTTTGTTTCTTACATATAGTACTTCTTCATGTTCTTCATGACTGCTTTGTTCTAACAATGTAGAAATCACACCTTCTAGACTAATAGTAACTTTACTCAAAGTAAATACAATATTTGAGTAACTCTTAGGCATGCTTATTAATAAGAATAGCTTTAGCATCATCATCTTTTACTGACTCTTTAATTCCAGCTAGTTGATTTAGCAAAGAGCGAAACTTACTTATATGATCTACCATTTTTGAGTTCTCTTCCATTTTCAACCCGTAAAAGTGTTGCTTCAGTGTAATCTTTTCCATTTCAGCTTTAGAACCAAACAATTTGTTAAGAGACTCCCAAATTTCTTTTGTAGATTTTGTGAAATCCACATGATGTAGATAGGCTTTTGATAAGCCCAGACCAATGGTACCCAAAGCTCTCTGATCTTTTGCATTCCATTTAGCTAGATCATTAGTAGTCATTGGTGGAATTTCATTGGCTTTAACTACATCCCATAAGTCCTTTTCTATTAAATGTAATTGCATCTGTAGTTTCCATGTATGGAAATCTTGTCCTTCAAACTTTTCAATCAGATTTAATTTCTCCATTATTTTGTACAATACTTGATAAAAAAATATATAATTGAATCAGGTACTTTAAAATTTTATATAGAATACCTTTGAACCTCCAAGCAAGCCAAGACTTTGTATTAACAATTCAGCATTATTGGAAATTGGAGAAAACTTCAGTAGAAGAATTGATATGCTGAATTTGATAGCTGCATAGTGAAATACATATTTCTTCAAAAATACAAACTGGGTTCTACTGAAATTTCTTTTTTTGTTTCCTGACAAACACTTGGTTCTATGTACAAAATTATAGAAAAACCCAAATCTGGAAACAAAATATAGAATCTATTATTTGAGACAGATTTGATCAAGAAAACACTGAAATTTCCCATCAGACCTGCTCTGGTACCAAATGAAAATACTATATCAGAATTACATAAATTAAATTCGAAATCTTACAATTTTATTCTTGCTATTACATCCATTTAAATAGGAGATGTTGTTCCTATATTTAAGGAGATATAATCTCCATAAATATCTCCACACATAACTCCTAAAACAACTCCATGTTATTTTATGTGAGATTTTGTTTTCTCACAAAACTAATATTGTTAATGAGTTGTTTACTCAACAAATCATAACAATATTTACTCACCCACTCATAATTACATTTACAATAATGTAATTAATTATTACAACACATATTATATTATCCTAGATAATATAATCACTCACATAATATTCTATGTTCACACTACAACATAGATATTCCTAACACGAAATAGGTAAAAATCCCCAATGATGATAAACTATCAATTTCAATGATATTCAAGTCCAATTCCTCATTTGCAACATTTTTATAGCTTTCTTAGCATTTTCCTAGCTTTCCCGCTTTCCTTTATATTTTTGCAACTTTTACATGCCCTTCTTTCTTTAACTAACGGAATTACACCGAAGGTTACGTAACCACCCTAGTGGTTACATAACCACCGGTCTTCCACGAGTGGCGGTTACGCAACCACCACGGTGATTACATAACCACCGTATGCACGAGACTAGCATTTTATTTTGTTTTCTCCACGAGCCTTTTCCAGCATGTTTTGAATGTGTGTCACCTTCTTCAAACTCATTTTTAGTACACGTTTCTTAACCAAATTGGTTGTTCTTAGGCTTGTTAGATGCGTACAAACTTCTCCTTCCCTTACTGTTGTTATTTGTGAGTTAACTACCCCTTCTTTGAGTGATGTGGCATTTCTTGGCTACCAAGTGGGTTGGACCACTTCTCTGCCTATTTTTCTATAAGATCTAGGTTTCTTCCTAAAGCATTGTTTAGAGTATTTTGTTTTGGTATTGTATATTTATGTTTCCATAATCCCTCCAAGATGTACACAAGCAAGCTAGTTCTTTTTCCTTTCTGCTCTCTTGCTCGTATTACTACTAGATTACTTATAAACTAGTTAGATCTAGCACCCTCTCCTATTATTTTGACACACTTCCATCACAATTCATGTGACACATTTGAACACTCATTAGAAAAGAAGTTGATCGAACATCAAAATCATTTCCACCATTATATTTGTCCCAATACAACATTCCTAGGTTGGATATGTTATTAAATTTCTAGAGTTTTTTTCATTATCTTAGATATATTCAAAGGAACATTTGTTTATAAAAATACAATTACAGTAGCATTTACAGTAGATTTTTTCGCAAAGCTTCCATTGAGGATTTATTCTTAGCTCATCATTTTGGATTTTCCTAGGAAGAATTCAAAGGAGGTTCTTGCCACAAGATATTATAATTAATTCAAGCACAATTTATTTTCCTATAGTTTACATTTCTTCATTTATAAAGCTTTTGATTTACCGAGGAAGTTTCAGGGGAAAAATTGCTTCTAATAAGATTTTTATTCTTCCCATGATTCCAAGGTAGAACTAGAAGAGACAATATCCAAAATTACAAATTAGGAAAACAAAATTTATTAGATTAGATTAGATCCTCTACAATAGGTAAATAGCCACATCTAGCTATTTCACTATTTATATTAATTTGTTTTAGAGTAGAAGTAGTTGCATTTAATTAGAATAAGTTATTTTGTATGTACACATTTCTTCTATTTTCTAGTAAACATAAAAATACAAAAATATTAGATTAATTAGTTTTCTTTTATTTGTTTTATTCCCTTTATTTAAAATCATTGAAAAAGCACAAAAACAAATAGAGTAAGTTTTCTTCCTTTATTTTAATCAATTAGCTTTCATTTGTTAAATTAACTAGTTACACATCCACATGACCATCCAAGGCCCTAGGAAACCTAGAGATTATGTATGTGATCCAATGGTGCCACAACCAAACCTAGCTCCACAGTTAGCAGATGTTGATTAAGGTCTCAGACACCTCATTTTCCAAACCACCCCACTTCGCTACTATCTCACAATTGAAGGCTTTTAATGTCAAAGCGAGATAATGCTTACGAGTTACGGAAAAGTCACCCTAGTCAAAATTAGATCTCATGACTCTCCCATCCATCCTACCAATGCGTTTAATCTCATACCTACATGTCTTTTTCTCGAGAGTGTTACGGGGAAAACATGGGACAATTCCCATGTATTCCATAGCCGATTCGAGAGGCGTTTGGTGACACTGACATTGATAGACTCCTTCATGTGTCCATTCTCCTCAACCGTTCCATTTCTCCCACCCAAGTTAGAGGCCTTCATTTCCTTAGACGAGAAGATTCCCATAGTGCCCATAGAAGACATTCAATTTCCTTGATTACTTTTTGGTCATTTTCATGTATTCTACCTATTCGCCTTAGTTATCCATTCAATAGCCATATTTTCATAGCGTATTGGTTATCCCGGCATGACCTCGGGAGGTTGAGTGCATCCAAGGGTTGCATGTTGATTCTTAGGTGTACAAAGTGACCCACAAGAGAATCTCGATCTTTTCATGTAGCATGCCTAGACTATGTGGATGACTATACTTTACTAACTAATAGTTTACAATATTATGTGATGTGTTAGTTTAATGACCTACCTATCCACTCTGTAACATCTTTCACGCATCTATCCGGTGTTTTTCTCACTCACTTCTCTATCAACATCGTCTCTAAGATCTCTTATGCCCAACTTGCACAACTCAAACAAGGATCTAATGAAAACTTAGTGGATTATGTCTTGTGCTACAAACATAATTTAGCTAAGATGACAAATGTGCTTGTGGATGATGAACTTCAAGATGTATTTATTGAAAGTCTCTTACCACCTCTCCAGGAGAGTGTTCTCTTTAAGACCTCTCCTTTGTTTGATCAACAATGACGTAATCTTAAGCTTTGTGAAACCAAGCTCTTAGCTATAGGCAAGTTTAAATACCAACATCAAACATCGATGTCTACATGTTTTTAAAGTAATTCAACGTTTAAACCATCTACAACTGAACCAAATGACACAAAATCTATGGTTAACACAATATCTACTAATAAAGATCTTCAATCGCAACCACATCGGTGTATCTTCACTAAGTTTAGCGTCCCTCCACGTATTTTACTATAAAAACTTGTTGATAGTAACCTCATTATACTACCTTCTCCACCAATAATAGATACAACTCGACAAAAAGGGCATAATTTCGATGAAAATTCCCATTATGACTATCATTAGTGCATAGGAAACTCCATAGATCGTTGATTCCGAATTCGATTTCTCATTCAGAGTTTGATTGATAGTGGTAAAATTAAGCTTCTAGAACCCACAATTTCTTCACCTATCAATAAAAATCATAAAATAAAAATATTTAACAACCCTCTACCCAAGCACAACATGAAAGCGGATAAATATTTAGTTATCTATGTATATCACATAAAGCATCCTCTTGCATTTGGGGCCCTTGAATTTTTAGTTACGAATACTAACACTTCTCCACCGATCATCTCTTTCTCTAACCACAATTATCATGCAAATTTCACTTCTAATCACTTACATATAAATGCATCTATGGGCTTGATTTCTATCAATAATACTAAGGTTGATCCGTCTTGGCCCGTTAGTGCATGCTTTATTCCACTTCTCATCGTTATTGGATATCCACTATCACAACTCGTATATCCCATGAACAATTTATATGGTTTCATCAAACTTCATGTTACATAAGAGGCCTTCTTACTATGCTTGTACCCTTCCTCATCGGATAAACAGTTGATGGTTTTGATATGCTTCTTGTCCTCACTGGTTTCATAGGTATAATTCCATCATCTCTATGAATAATTTACACCTCAAATTCATACATAATAATCAAGTTATTTATATCAATGGTTTCCCTCAATATACTCCATGGTCGTCATCTCCTCGAGAACCGGTCAATTCATCTCCTACTTCATCTAGTATATCACCATCCATGTTACTTAAAGCGTAATATACTCGAGTTCACCTACTTGTACACCATCTATGTGGCCTCACCATCTACTATGCACATATGAAATATTGTTGTGAATGCATTTTCTAGATTGTGGAGAACTTTTATCACCCCTTCTAGTATGCATTTTAATTATGTTTTTCACACATTGGAATACTACTCTCACCCCCTTCCTTTTACTCGGTGTATCACCACTTTAGTGTAGGCTTTCATTTTATGCATTCTCTCTCCTTGGTCCCTTGGAAAGTTAGATTAGAATAGTTAGTTTACCCTGCATTAGAGTAGATTGTGGCGGGTAGTTTAGGAGCAAGAACCAGCTTTCTCTAGAGGTCTATCTCAAGTAGCAGGTCCCACAACATGGAGATAGTACCTATGTTATCCAATCACACCATGAGCTCAAGTATATGAACTTGTGTAAACATAAGGGTGTTGTGATTCAGCAATAAAAGTAACTATAATAGGAAAGGGAACAAGAATAATTCTAATTAAGCGTGGGAAGAAAAATATTATGCATGATGTTTATTATGTTACGAGTTTGAATCATAATCTTAATAATCAATGTTGATCAATTAGTTCACAAATTATATATTGAATACAATGAATATGTGATTGTGGATAAAGCTCCAAGTATTCATATGATTTCTAAAGTGAAAATGATAAGAAGTAGAATGTTTCCCATGAGATTAAAACTAGGTAAAAAGAGAAAATAACATCAAGTATTTTATGAGCATCATGAGTTGCATTTAAGGTGGTTTTTATTCATTCGGAGCTAAGGCATTTCATTTTGGAGATAAGATAGTTTTTTTAGAGATCAATCCAGAGATTATTTTGTAGCTCATTCCCAAGCGAAATTTGAAGCTCAATCGGAGAGAAAGAAACACAATTAACTTTTCGTATAGTAATAAAAGATTAATCATAGCCCTAACATCTCATATTTTGGAATTTAAATTTTAGAGGATTGAATTTACTAATAACAAAAACAAAGTGAAAGGTTTACCTTTGACTCAAACACCAAAATGGATTTGTTGAGAATGCATTTGAGAAAAGTAACATAGAGAAACTTTTATAGTTGGAAAATCAATAAGAATAATGGTGCCACTTGACATTATCAAGTTAGATTTAAGTGGAAAAATGAAAAATTCTTCGACAGAAAATGTTCATATTTGCTAACTTTGTTAGATGATTATACCAAGAAGACATGGGTGTACGTTTTGAGATAGAAATCGGATGTATTTGATATATTTCAGTAGTTAAAAGATATAGTAGAAAATTAAAGTGGATACTACATCAAATTTATAAGGAAAAATACCTACACATCGGCATAGTCCCTCTTAGTGTAAATCACCTCCTTGCTTTATTCCATGTCGGTGCTTGTTACCATCACATGTGGCCTCACATCGATCTTCATCACCTCTCGTGCTCAACTTCTCATCGGCTACATTTTATACACATTTTTCTATGCCTATGTTCTCGTTATAAATTCATCCATCACACGCACATTGAATTTTCTAACCTACACAACATTTATCTACTATACCACCACTATTAGCACATGGTCATATGCTTTCATCACCACCAGATTTAGATGAGGGACCTTCATCCTTCACTTTCACCGCTTAGTGCATTCACTCACATGCACTTGGGGGCATAACATTCACACATTTCCCCCCCATCATCGGATCAACACATCTCCCAAATTTGTGTTATCATACATCACACTTCTATTTTATGCATCATTATCTCCATTTTAACATCGTCACTAATCGATGACACACTCTTGTGCTTCAGTTCACACTTGACTGTTGAGGGCTTCCTACACACATGAACCCCACACACTACACAATAAGCATTACACATATTGCACTACATCTTATGATCACTATACATATTACATATTTTACACATCACATGGTCATCTCTCATCATTACATATACTACACACATTTAATTGTGTGTGTTGCACTCAGTACCTTATGCCGCACTCTAGTCTCATGGTCCATATTGGAATGTTGAGGGTATACATCACAAATAGACCTTACCACACTTGTGAATTTATCACTCCACCTTCTATCATGTGACATCCCTATGTTAGTGACATACGCTATAGGCTAAATGGTCACCTATTCCATCATCTTGTAGTGGTATACGTTGTAGGCTACATCACCACACCATATGCTCATCTTTTAGTGACATATGTTATAGGCTAAATATTCATGTATCCCATCATCTTGTAGTGTTATACTCCATACGATACATCACCACCTCTTTCGATCATATCGTTGTGATATACGCTTTACACTACATCATCACGTTTCTCCATATATCATCTCTAGGCCACATGTGATCACCACATATACACATTCACCACAACACACTACACACAACACATAGTTTTGGCCATTTCCCAATGACGCACTCTCTTTTACAGTTCATTCTTGACTGTTGAGGGGGCATAAACAAATGAAACTCACTTCATATAATTCCATCCGCTCGGTGGGCGCGTGGATCCTATCATCCATTATACGGTCGACCCCTTCATATTCATGTTTCATTTTTAGGGTTTTGATGCTTTGTCTTGGGTTTTGTAGGTTTTTACTTCATCTCCGATTTGTAGTGACATCAAGAAAAGTTTAGTGACACTCACGTGATAGGAAGAAAACACAGTAGTCATTCAATAACACCTTAGAGGAAGTTTCCTTGTTATTTCCATAGACCAGCGTGCCGAGCTCTCGGACCAAGGCACCCCGGTTCCCCTATCCTTCTCCAAAGCGCCATTCTAACCAAACAATACAAATCTAAACTTTCCTAAGCTCCTGTCTAGCAGCTTTTTTCCTCTATCCAAATAGTCTCCATTGTGACATAGTCCCATAACTCAACGAATTAGCTAAGGCCTTTCTAACCCTTTTTATAAATTAGGGTTTCACATTTCATTTCTTGGATTTCTTGAGTTTATTTTAGCATTTATGTATTTGTTATTTACTTTTCTATAACATCATAATAGAATCCAAATATTCATTTTAGTTTAATCAAATATTGATGTTATTCTTTGCAAAATAATAGAGCAACATTTATTATAAAAATTCACCCCTCGAGTTAAATTTGATAACATGCGTCAAATTCTTTAGTCCCGAGCAAGTAGATTGATTCAATGCCCAAAATCATGTTTTGGGGTCCCTTTGGTTTCTCTCTAACTCCCCCATCCAAGGAAAAATCCCAACGAGTTAGAAAAAATTGAAAAAATGCAAAAAATGAAGTCGTAGGCTTGTTTTAATACGTTGTGGGTATGGAGGCTCTGGGTCGTACTAGTGCAGGTCATACCAAGGTTCGTTGTACCAAGTTTAGGACCAAAATACAACTTAGGAATCAGGAAAATCAAACATTTTTGTTCTAGGCGGTCCACGGGACATCTGGGACACAGGTACACGCGAGATGCGAAAACCCAATTTTGCAATAAGTTAGTGCATTGCTAGTGGTGTGGATGAAAGTGTCCAGGATAGTCAGGACAAAAGTACACACGGGACGCACAAAGGTGAAATCGTCGCACAAGTAGCCAAGCTAAGTGGATGCGGCCAATGCGGAGGTCAATGGCCCTCATGGCCCGGTCAACGGTAGATGTGTAGGGACAAGCAGGCCTGAATCGGATGATGCTGAAGAATGTGTACGGGATAGCTAGGACACGCGGACCTGATTTTGCTGAAATAGCCGCAGCAAAGAGAAAAGTCAAAGTCTGACCTCACGAACTCCAAACGGCCATAACTTTTGACTCCGAGCTCTAATTTTCATAAAATTGAACTTTCTCGAACGAGCTTGGATTTTCATAAAATTGGTCTTAATTTTAATGAGGTTAGATATATTTAAATAAAAGAAACATATTCAGCTTGAGTCACCTAATGCTCAATCTCGTCAATTGATAGAAAATGCCTAGCAAATTCAAAATAGTTACTCGCACTCGTAAGGCCATAACTTTTTCATTTCTCAACTAAATCGCACAAAATTGGTACCGTTGGAATTGACACTTCAATCCCGATGCACAAAAATTAAGAAATTCCATATTTTATGAGAAATAGATTGGTATTTTTCATAAAATGTGTCTGGGTTCATGACAGTGTTTTATTTGCTAGTTGGGAGTGCAATTAAGAGGCATGGTCATCATTCTTTCTCTGTTGCATCACCTGGGACAATATGGGGATCCTTTTATAAGTAACATATAATCATTTCACCCCACTTAATGCATCTTACAAGTGGTTGAAGGAAATATTTTGGGATTTCCATTTCCCCCCTTCTCTCTCTCTTCTCAGTCTTCTATAAATTGGAGTGTTGGACTCATTGTAAAGGAGGTAGTTTTAGCCGTAGTAAAGCTCACAAAATTGCTTTGTGAAGCCAATGTGCTATAGGCCCTTATAGTGGAATCCTTGCATGGTGATCTAGGCCCTTATCTTGTAATACATTAAACTGTGCATATCATGAAGCAATAAAATACAAGTTTGTGGATGATCCTCCCCTGTTGTGTTTGTTTGCAATCTTCTTTCCCTTTCAACCTTCATTACAAAAATATTGTGTCTTGTTACATTTGTGGAGCCTATTTTCATGTTAGAGTGTGGTACACCTTCTATGTGTTACACTTAGGTATTTTTACAAAGGTCCCGCTCGCCGGTGAGTGGGTCAGGGGGGTTCGGGCGAAGCCCCAAAGTAAATTTTCATGGGTGGTTTATTAACCCATGGGTAATGGGTAACCGTTATGGGCTGTTTTTGGGCCCATGGTTTTTTTCGGTACCCATTGTTTTGTAAAACCGCCTCTTCGGCTACCCATAGGTTTATGGGACGGTTTTATTTTTGCCCATTGTTTGATACCCATGGTTTTGTAAAATTGCTTAAGCAGTTGTCTATTTATATGGTCTTATGCATATGATAGAAATACAAGAAAATGTATTGCAGATGTTTTTTGAATTCAGGTGTGAATTCTATAGAGTTTGTTGAGCATAGCTCCAAACGGATCTAGGTATTGTATTGAGAGAGTGGAGGCTTGTAATAAAATTTGAGCAAGTGATTCTTGGTGGACGTAGCCCAAATTGGGTGAACCACGTTAAATATTGTCTCTCTGTGTTGTGTTATTTATTATGCACTTTTATTTGAGATCTGTAATATTTTCTGTATATTAGTTTCTACTATTGCGATTCTATAAGGGATTATTCCGCATATTTTATCTCTTATTTCCTAACAATTGGTATTAGAGCCTGGTTTGTGAAAGTGTTGAATCACAGGGAAAGTTTTATCTTGAGTGGGAGCTATGACAGATGGTGGAAGATCTAGGGTTGATAAATTCAACGGGCAGAATTTCAGTCTTTAGAAGATGTAGATGGAAGATTACCTTTATCAGAAGGATCTTTATACTCTGTTGTCTGAGAAGGTGAACAAACCCTCGAGTATGACAGATGCGGAATGGGATTTGTTGGATCGGAAGGCACTTAGAATGATCTGGCTGTGTCTTTCATCTTCGGTATTATTTAATGTTTCAAAGGAAAAGACTACAAAAGATCTAATGGATGCATTAGGGAAGTTGTATGAAAAAACCTCTGCCTCTAACAAGATATTTTTAATGAAAAATTTGTTTAATATGAAGATGTCTGAGAATAGTTCAGTAGCAGATCATTTAAATGATTTCAATACGGTTGTGAATATGCTAGCTTTGGTTACAATAGAATTTGATGAAGAAGTTAGGGCTTTATTAATTCTATGCTCTTTACTTGAAAGTTGGAATAGCTTGGTAATGGCGGTAAGCAACTTGGTTCCAGCTAACTCGAAGTTGAAGTTTGAGGATGTTGTAGGGGTGATTCTAAGCGAGGAAATGCGAAGAAAAAGCTCGAGGAATCTTCTACTTTAGGGAATGCTTTGACAGTGGAAACTAGAGGGAGACAGAAAGAATAGAGGAAACCGTGGAAAATCAAAAGATTGGGCAAGGTCAAAATCCAAGAGCAAGATTGTATCTTGGAAACTATGGAAAGTTTGGGCATACAAAGAAGGATTTTTGGGAGCTTCGGGATAAAAAGAAACAACAGGAAGAAAATAAGGAGGTAAATGTGGCATCGGGTAATGTATGTCAGGATGCTTTGATTCTTTCTTTGCATAATATTACTTTGAATCTTGGGTTTTAGATTCAGGGGCTTCTTTCATGCTACTCCACATAGGCATTATTTTGTTGATTATGTTCAAAGGATTTTGGGCATGTTTTTATTGGTGATGATGAGCCTTGCAAGATAGTTGGAAAAGGTTACATTCAGAGTTAAGATGCAAAATGGGAATATATGGCTATTGAAGGATGTCAAACATGTTCCTACATTAAGGAGAAATTTGATATCGGTAGGGCAATTGGGAACCGATGGTTGTCTTGTGATATTTACTGACTAACTCTTGGAAGGTTACCAAGAGTGCTCTTGTGGTGGCAAGAGGTAAAAAGGTTGGAACCTTGTATTTAACTACGATAGTACTAATGATTGTAATCTTGTGGCTTCGGATGCGAATACAACATTATGGCACTATAGGCTCGGTCATATGAGCCATAAGGGCATGAACATTAATAAGAAGAATTTTCTTGGATATACGAAACAGGTTTGGATTTCTATGAGAACTACATATATGGGAAATAGAAGCGAGTAAGGTTTCTCAAGGTTAGACCTACGAAGAAAGAGAGTAAGTTAGAGCTGGTACATTCTGATGTGTGGGGGCTGGCTCAAGTATCATCTCTTGGGGGTTCAAGTTATTATGTTACTTTTATTGATGATGCAACAAGGAAAGTTTGGGTTTATTGTATTAGAAACAAATCTGATGTATTTGACACTTTTGTTAAATGGAAAGCCTTAATAGAGAATGAAACAGGTCTTAAGCTAAAATGCCTCAAGTCAGATAATGGAGGGGAGTATTACAGCAATGAATTTAATGATTACTTTTCTAAGAATGGAATCAGTAGGCAAAAGATGGTTCTAGGAACTCCACAACAGAATGGGGTATCAGAAAGGATGAACAGAACAATAATGGAACGTCTTTAGGAGCATGAGGTTACATGCAGGGACTACCTCTTTCTTTTTGGGCGAAGTGGTGAGCACGGTTGTGTACTTGATAAACAGAGAGACCCTCAAGTGCCTTAGATGGAGGCATACCCGAGGAAGCATGGTATGGTAAGAAAGTTGATTATTCATTTCTTAGAGTCTTTGGATGTGAGGTGTTTGTTCATATAGACAAGGATGATATGACCAAGTTAGAGGATAAATTAGAAAAATGTACTTTCATTGGTTATGGTGGTGATGAATTTGGGTTTAAATGTTGGAGTATTAAGGACAAGAAAATCATTTGGTTTAGGGATGTGGTCTTTAATGAGAAATTCATATATAAGCAACAGTTGTAGGAAAACCGGGAAGAATCCAAGAAAGAATATGCAGTGGTAGAGGATCTTCTCGGATGGGAAAGTGACCCATGAATCGGTTCGGGAACCTACTCGGCGAGAACCCCAAACTCCTACGGTGAGGAGGTCTTCTAAGGTAAGAAAAGAACACGAATGTTTTCTCCTTCTCTTTATTATTTATTACTCACTGATAGTGGAGAGCCAGAGAGCTTTGATGAAGCAATGTAGGTAGATTCCAGTAAGAAGTGGGAGCAAGCCATGGATGAGGAGCATAAGTCTCTCATGGAGAACCAGACTTGGGATTTGGTGAAGCTACCGGAAGGAAAAAGAGCATTGCAGAACAAGTGGGTGTATAGAGTTAAAGACGAAGAAGGAGGAAAGAAAAGATATAAGGCCCGGTTGGTGGTCAAGGGGTTTGCACAAAAACAAGGTATAGATTTTGATGAGATATTTTCTCCTATAGTAAAAATGACTTCTATTAGAACTGTTCTTGGAATAGTGGCAGCAGAAGACTTGCACTTAGAACAGTTAGATGTAAAGACTGCATTTCTCCATGGTGATTTAGAGGAGGAACTATATATGTAGCAACCAGAGGGCTATGAGGTCAAAGGTAAAGAGGAGATGGTGTGTAAACTGAAGAAGAGCTTGTATGGCTTGAAACAAGCTCCATGTCAATGGTATAAGAAGTTTGATAGATTCATGATGGAGAAAGGTTATATTAGATGTCATTCTGACCATTACGTGTATACAAAGAAATTTGAGGATGGAAGTTATATTATCCTGTGTTTGTATGTTGATGACATGTTGGTTGCAGGTAAAAACATGTAGGAAATAAAAGTACTCAAGAAACAACTAAGTGAATCCTTTGATATGAAGGATTTGGGGGCAGCCAAACAAATCCTTGGTATGAGGATAACTCGGGATAGGAAGGAATAGAAGTTGACTTTATCTTAGGAAGAGTATATTAAGAAGGTATTGGATAGGTTTAACATGCAGGATGCTAAACTGGTTGGGACTCCTTTGGAAGGCCATTTTAAGTTATCAAAGGAGCAGTGTCCCAAGACAGAGCAGGAAAGAAACCAGATGTCCAAGGTACCTTACTCATCAGCAATTGGTAGTTTGATGTATGCTATGGTGTGCACTAGGCCTGATATTTCCCATGCGGGGGAGCTGTGATTAGATTTATGAGTGATCCAAGTAAAGAGCATTGTGGCGAAGAAAGTGGATCCTTCGGTATTTGAGAGGAACCATGGGGACAGTTTTGTGCTACAGTGGATCAGACACCAATTTATGTGGTTATGTAGATTCAGACATGGCTGGAGATGTAGATAGTAGGAGGAGCATGACAGGTTATATTTATACTGTAGGTGGGACAACAGTGAGCTAGATTTCATGACTATAGAAGCTAGTGGATTTGTCAACCACGGAGGCTGAGTATGTTGCTGCCATAGAGGCAAGCAAAGAGATGATTTGGTTACAACAATTGCTTGAGGAGTTGGGGTATAAGCGGGAGGAATGCGGGTCGTATAGTGATAGTAAAGAGTGCTATAAACCTAGCTAAGAACTCTGCTTTCCACTCTAGGACGAAGCATATACAGTTGAGATATCACTTCATCAGGACAGCTTTGGAGGAAGATAAGTTGAAGTTGGAGAAGATTCATACCAGTCAAAATCCTGTAGACATGATGACCAAGGTGGTCATAAGGGATAAAATAAAGCTATGTTCAGCTTTGGTTGGCCTTCATAGATGACAAGTGAAGGGTTGAGAAGCTTGCTCAGTGGAAATCAATCTCCAAGTGGGAGATTGTTATGTTTGTGGAGCCTATTTTCATGTTAGAGTGTGGTACACCTTTTATGATTTACACTCGGGTATTCTTATGGCAGTCCCGCTCACCGGTGAGAGGGTCAGGGGGGTTTGGGGGTGAAGCCCCGAAGCAAATTTTCATGGGTGGTTTATTAACCCATGGGTAATGGGTAACCGTTATGGGCTGTTTTTGGGCCCATGGTTTTTCGGTACCCATTGTTTTGTAAAACCGCCTCTTCGGCTACCCATAGGTTTATGGGATGGTTTTGTTTTTTCCCATTGTTTGATACCCATGGTTTTGTAAAACTGCTTAAGTAGTTGTCTATTTATATGGTCTTATGCATATGATAGAAATACAAGCAAATGTATTGTAGATGTGCTTTGAATTCGGGTGTGAATTCTGTAGAGTTTGTTGAGCATAGCTCCAAACGGATCTAGGTATTGTATTGAGAGAGTGGAGGCTTGTAATAAAATCTAAGCAAGTGATTCTTGGTGGACGTAGCCCAAATTGGGTGAACCACGTTAAATCTTGTCTCTCTATGTTGTGTTATTTATTATGCACTTTTATTTGAGATCTGTAATATTTTCTGCATATTAGTTTCTACTGTTGTGATTCTGTAAGGGATTATTCCACATATTTTACATCTTATTTCCTAACATGTCTATTTTATGCTCTTTGAAGGACTCATTATTATTGTGCATGTATGAAATATTGTTGTGAATGCATTTGCTATATTGTGGAGAACTGTTATCACCCCTTCTAGTATGCATTTTAATTCTGCTTTTCACACATTGGAAGACTACTCTCACCCCCTTCCTTTTCTAGTGTATCACCGCTTTAGTGTAGGCTTTCATTTTATGCATTCTCTCTCCTTAGTCCCTTAGAAAGTTAGATTAGAAAAATTAGTTGACCTGCATTAGAGTAGATTGTGGCGGGTAGTTTAGGAGCAAGAATTAGCTTTCTCTAGAGGTCTATCTCAAGTAACATGTCCCACAACTTGGAGATAGTACCTGGTTATCCAATCATACCGTGAGCTCACGTATATGCACTTGTGTAAAGATAAGGGTGCTTTGTGATTTGGTTATAAAATTAACTATAATAGGAAAGGGAACAAGAATCATTCTAATTAAGCATGGGAAGAAAAATATAATGCATGATGTTTATTATGTTACAAGTTTGAATCATAATCTTAATAATCAACGTTGATCAATTAGTTCACAAATTATATATTGAATACAATGAATATGTGATTGTGGATAAAGCTCCAAGTATTCATATGATTGCTAAAGTGAAAATGATAAGAAGTAGAATGTTTCCCATGAGATTAAAACTAGGTAAAAAGAGAAAATAACATCAAGTATTTTATGAGCATTGGGAGTTGCATTTAAGGTGGTTTTTATTCATTCTAGAGCTAAGGCATTTCATTTTGGAGATAAGATAGTTTCATCTAGAGATCAGTCAGGAGCTTATTTTGTAGCTCGGTCAAAAGCAAAATTTGAAGCTCAATCTAGAGATAAAGAAACACAATTAACTTTTCGTATAGTAATAAAAGATTAATCATAGCTCTAACATCTCATATTTTGGAATTTACATTTTAGAGGATTGAATTTACTAAATAAAAAAACAAAGTGAAAGGTTTACCTTTGACTCAAACACCAGAAAGGATTTGTTGAGAATGCATTTCGGAAAAGTAACATAGAGAAAATTTTCTAGTTTGAAAATCAATAAGAATAATGGCACCACTTGACATTATCAAGTTGGATTAAAGTGGAAAAATGAAAAATTCTTCAACAGGAGGATGTTCATATTTGCTAACTTTGATAGATGATTATACCAAGAAGACATGGGTGTATGTTTTGAGATAGAAATCAAATGCATTTGATATATTTTAGCTTAAAGGATCTAGTAGAAAATCAAAGTGGATACTACATCAAAGTTCGAGGAAAATATAGGATGTGAGTATGTTTCAATGCATTTCTAAAATTTTGCAAGAAACATGGTATTTGAAAGTGATTTATTTCTAGGTATACACCACAAAAAAATGGAGTGGTGGAGAGAATGAATAGAACTATGGTGGAAATGGCTAGAAGTATGATGAAGTCCAAGCATCTTCCAAACGAGCAATAGGTAGAAGCAATAACAATGTTATTTACGCTTTAAAAAGGTGTCCAACAAACATTGTTAGAAACATGGTTCTTCAACCAGCTTGATTAGTAGAAAACATAATGTTGTGCAATTTAAAATATTTGGTTGTGTGGCATATGCACATGTGCTTGATGAGATAAGTAAAAAAATAGAAAATGAAGGAGAAAAATGTTTTTTTTTTTATATTCAAAGAATACGAAAGCCTATAAGTTGTTTAATATTGTCACAAGAAAAGTTCTAATTATCTTCTCAATGTACAATTCATTGAAAATGAGGCATGGGATGGAAGTATAGAAAAATAGTAATTATAGTAGAACTAATCCACATGATAATATGACAAATGAAGAGCTACAAACACAAGGCATTATACCTTCTTCCACTCCTAGACATGTATCTCAAGTTATAGCACAAGCTACACCTCCAACAGTTAGAAGGTTTACAATGTTATAATCAATTTCATCTATGCGAGAGACTCCCAAGGAATACCAGTAGTAACTCATTCAATAATTGTTCTTGGATCTAGTCCAGGTTGTTCATATCAAACCAGCCCATCATTAGATAGTCCTTTGTAGTGAAGAAAAAGGAGTCTTGGTGACTTTAATAACATTGACATAGCTATCTCTTTTTCATTTTTTACATTGTTTTCTCAATCTGCAGATCCAATTTAATTTCAAGAAATAATGAATGAAGAAAATTGGGCTCAATTCATGGATGATGAGATGTACGCCATAGAGAATAATCAAACATAGGATGTGGTAGATATTTCTAAAGGAAAGGACATGATAGGAGTGAAATGGATCTACAAGACCAAGTACATTGCAGATGGAAAATTCTATAAGCATAAAGCTAGATTGGTTGTAAGAGGATTTAGTCAATAATATGGAGTAGATTATAGTGAAACATTTACCAAAGATATTATGTTTGGATGCGGTAAGAACAATTTTAGTAATAACACTCAAAACAAATGGCCTTTATATCATATGGATGTGAAATCATCATTCATGAGTGGGTTTTTATATGTGGATAATTTAATAATTATTGGAGACCTATCCATAGATTTATTTAAATCACTCATGAATAAATAATTTGAGATGGCATATTTAGATCTCATACGCTATTTTTTTGGCATTGAAGTTCAACAATCGAAGCTGGAATTTTTAGTTCACAAGAAAAGTGTGATAATGATATCTTGAAAATATTTAACGTGATGAATTATAAACCAATATCAACACTAGTTGCAATATGATTCACTTTAAAAAACAAGACAACGAGATCATTTTGGATCCAAAATTGTATATAAGACTAGTTGGAAGTCTAATGTATTTGATGGCCATAAGGCCTAATATTATGTAAGGTGTGAGCCTCATCTCAGGCTCATGGACTCCCTAAATACTCAAATTAGCATGCTTGTAAAAATACTTTTGAGGTATATATGTGGAAGTAAAAATTATGGAATATTATATTAAACATTAGACGATTTCAAACTCATATGCTATTTAGATAGTGACAATGTCGGCATTCTAGATAACAAGAAAAGTACATGTGGCTATGTTTTTCATTTTGGAAAAGTGATAGTTTCATGGGAATCAAAGAAACAACTCATAGTCACTCTTTCTTCAACAAAATCAAAGTATTTAGTACCCACAAGAGCAACATAACATGTTGTTTGGATGAGGAGAATAATGCAATATTTTAGGAAGAATCGGAAGAAGCTACACCGATGTTTTGTGACAACAACTCAGCAATAACATTGTCTAAAAGTCATGTTTTGCACAAGAGGAGTAAACATATAGACACGAGATATCATTTCATCGGGAGATGATTAGCAACAAAGAGATATGTCTAAAATTTTACGATATCAAGATTAGTTTGCGAGATATTTTTACAAAGCCTTTGGGAAAAGAATCGTTCAAATATTTGATAAAAAATTGGCATTTACGATCAAGAATGTTCCATCTCTAGAAAAACACTCTCAACTTCGGAATGATAAAAGTTAGAAGCTAGAAATTAAGGGGGAGTATAAGAAATTGAGATAATTTCTCTCGGTCTAAGTTCCATTTTTATAAAAATTGATGTTTGATTTAATCCATGCATTACATTTTTTTGTTGTTGTTTTTATTAAACATTTCAGTCCTGTTTTAATTATAAAATTAGGAAAAGGAAATAAATCTAATAAAGATATTTTTTTACACATGTGATGCATGCTCTGCTTGCATGTTGTGTTTTTGAGTTAAATATCTCTTAAAATATGTGAGGCACATGTAATCATTCTAAAACAAGACAGCCAAAGAAAGGAATATTATTGAGGCGCACATCAGTGCTGATTATTTTGGGTTTGTGTTCTATTTTATTATGCCAAAGGTGTTCCCCCTATGGTAAAGGACCTCTGGACATTTCTGTAGTGATGTTAAATTTGACGGCCTTCCAGACATTTTTCCAAGGTGTTTAAGTTTGACGGCCTTTTGGACGTTTTCACTTTTTAGTGGCTATTTTTAACAGTTGCGGGCTTGTTTGAGCTTGGACTGCAATATCATACGAGATTGGTATCTCACCCTCTCTACAACTATTTCTCAGACTTTCTTTGAACCCATGATTTTTCTCAAAGCGGGCTTATGCTTTTCATCACTGCAAATTATGTGTTGGGCTTTTGGAGGCTATTGAGAGCCTGAAGAAAGCGTTTGAGATACTGTTGCTTCAAGCTCGAATCTGTCATGGCTTCCAAACCAAAAAGATGACTACTTCACAGTCCAAAATCTGGCCTTTTCATCTGCCTACAACTTTACCCTCGCAATCAGACATGCTTTTTGCAAGAATAAAAAAGGAACCCAAGTTGAGATTTTAGAGGAGGATTTGACAGAGATTGAAGAGAAAGTCATTGAGCAACATGGTGGTAATTATAATAAGCAGGTAGTGATGATGGTGTCTGTTTTCCATGAAAATATCTCCATGGGAAGGGCAAATTTAAGTGTGGTTTAATTGGGAGGTATTTTAGCGATATCTCCATTTATCAGTTACAACAACATTCTGTGTATTTATTTTATTGCTGCAACAACCTATACACTACTTAAATTACATTAGTTGGGGTATAAGCATGGTCAACACCTCTGGGTCTCAATAAATTGCTTGTATTATGGTGCAAGGAACTGACAGGTCTGAAAGGCCATGTTAGATGTGTCGCTCTCCACGTTTTGCCATGGGTTTTAAAGAGATTTTAACTCTGTCAGTGAGTTTGTTTGACATGGATCTACTTATTCCACTCAACTTCTGTTTTGTTGTTCAACGCATGGAGAAACTACATCAGCCACTATACGGCTCATATAATATATTTTCAACCATAATCTTATCACTTACGGAATATCTATATTGAATACCCCTTACAAAAGAAAAATCCAAATGTATAGTAACTCTCCAGTCCTAGATTTTCATAGTAAACTTGTCTTTTTAAGAAAATATGGATAATGGCATGGGGGAGGAGGATAAATCTAAATATCCATAACTTGCATCAAAACAAACAAAAATTAACGAACCAATTTTTAATCAAAATTTATTCCAAGGAAATTATGCTGAGAGCTTTTAGGGTTTAGGTGGAAGTCTAGGATAGTATTATTAATATAAAGTCATAAGTTATATATACGTTATCTGAGAGGAAGGGGATTTAGTGAATTAGGTTTATATATTTTATAAATTATATTTTTAAATAATATAATAAATATAGGGCAAATCTAATATACTATATAAAATGTATTAGATATAAAAGTTTACATAATTGCTTATTTTAGAATATTTACAAATATATATTATAAAGTCTATATAATTTATACACATATAAGAATTATTTGGATATTATATACATCAAATATATATAATAGGATATATAATATTTATTTTAAGGTGTCAATTATAGGAAGTTTACATAATTGCTTATTTTATAATATTTACAAATATATATTATAAAGTCTGTATAATTTATACACATATAAGAACTATTTGGATATTATATGTAACTGTATGTGGATTTATGGGGTGCCCTATCATTATCATCATTATTATTATTTCCAACGAAGTTTGTAGTTGCTGCTACCCCAGTTGCTACAGAAGTTGCTACACCTTCTATAGCTACTCCAAAGGAAGAGGAAAATAAACCTGAACCGGAAGAGGAATCTGATGATGACATGAGTTTTAGTCTTTTTTATTAGAGCACTGTTAAGAGTTGTTTTGGTAGAAAATAGATGTTGTCAAAGAGTCACCAAGTGAAATTTGATTTAAAAGAATCTGAATAGTAGTCCATTTTCTTGTTGCGGTTCATTATAGATTGAGTTGGTATTATTTTTTGGGTAGGGGTATATGTGCTCCCTCTTTCAATTTTGAAGGCTAACAGATTTCTTTCAATCCTCTAATTTATAATATAATACTTACCTTAACAAATAATAATAAAAAGAAATAGTTAAATAAAATTTATTACCAATATCCATTTAAACCATATTAACCTATAAATTCCAAATTGAATAGAACACACTTTTCTTTAACCATATAATTTTAACTATAAATTCGACCCTACAATTTACCAAGTGTACACTACACTCCAAATCCTTATTTCACAAAACATCCAGCCGTAAAATGTTAGACCCTATGTATTTATTTGCAAAGCACAATAAAACCAAATATTATATACTCTTCTTCATCTTTAACTTCTAATACAAGGCACATAATATTTTCGATCTTTAAATTCTAAAAACAGAACCCGGCACAAGATGTGAACATATATTCACAACCAAACCAGAAATAGCTGTCCGAACAAAAACTGTGATGGTAACCCCTAAATCAATGTGATCCATATGTAACCGCAAACCTACGATTCCCTAACATTCCAATCTTGTCATCAAATACAACTACTGAAGAATTGCCAACCAACATTCCGCATGTAACTTCCATGGAAACAAACTTTCACGAGCATACCAATTCCTTTCGTAAGAACCCATCTTCGCTAACAACTGCCACTTTCCCCCAAATGTCTAGGATGCCACATGAAATTGTCTCAAGTATTGACCTTTCTTTAGTTCATCACACATATACAACCAGTTTCTCCTCTCCTTTAGACTTCTTTCAATCTTGCAATCCACAAACGACTGAAACAGAACACCCCACCCCTTCCAATACATAGAGATTTCCCATATTCCCACCCTCTTCGCGACTTTAGAGGGATAGTTATTACTTTTGTAGTTGATGTTGATAAGGGGTGTGATTAATTTTGTAAGTGTAGGAATACATATGAAGCATTACATTTAAAGGTTCTATCTCTATATTTCAAATTTGTTATAATTTCATACATATACATTTACAAATCTCACATCACAAGTGGTAGCCTTTTGTGGACTATTTTATTTGAACTAAACATGAAACATGAAGACTTTTGTACATTTGCATATTTTATATCATGAGTGGTAGAATCAATGCCAAGCCAAACAACAGAAAATACTCAACAAATGCAGAAACTTGGTAAGCAAAGTTCACTCTGAAATTAAATCAGGTTAATCAGCCATGCACATTCAGAAATGACATTGGAGACCAACTACTAATATGAATAATGATACCCAATAAAAAAATTATAGAAATAACAGGCTTACAATACCTTACAGGTAATGTTGTAACCCACATCATTGGTGTCATGCTAAATATATCACATCATTTTCACAACATCAAAAAATAAATAAAAAAATCATGGGGCCAAATAACACTGACCTAAAGTGTGAAAAGCATGTCCTCAAACTGCACCTCCTTGGTCAAGAAATCAGGTCCAATAGTTATACTGGTTGCTGAATTTTTTGTTTACATATCTATGAAAGCACTTAAGGACAACACCAATCATGGTTCCTTTGGATGAATTCTCCCACAATAAATTCTGCAACTGCATAACTAAAGGAAAAAGGGTGAAAATATTTTGACCCAAATTACAAAGTATGAGGTGATTTAGCAAATTGTAGATACCCTAGAAAGAACGCCCTTGATCTAAATCAACTATCCATAGAAACCCTCAAAAATACCTCTACACTCTAACTAATGACTGAATTTCAACTTAATTCAACACCAAACATGACAACAAACGTATAACAATCAATTCTCACAGTAACTTCTCCTGATGTTTAAGTTGGAAACGTTGTTTTTGGCTTCAAAATTACTGAATTTTGACCTAATTCAACCACTTTCAAAAACACCAATGAAAGTTTTCCAATATTTGATGGAAACGTTTTTGAAAGATTGGAAGATTGTAATCAAGTATTGTTAATGCGAAATCACAAAGACACCCCAAATGAGTTATGGATCTGCTTTTTCTAAAGGCGGACTCATCCGGTGTGATCTACATAACATGGGACCATCCCTCAAGCGGGACTTGACTTGAGATGGCCCTTCGAGAAAGCTAGATTCTTCTTCCCGAGATCCTAATACTAAACTACTTCTAAGGAAGGAATGCGACTATCTACTCCTAATCTAACCGTTCCAAGGACCAAGGAGAGAGAGAGAGAGAATGAAAATAAAAAAATCCTACACTACGGTGGTGATAGCACGAGAAAAGGGAAGTGCGAGATCAAAATATCAGTGCTCAAGTGGAGAGAGGTGAGCGAGAGGAGAGGGTGAAAAATATGCACCATAGACCAGAGATAGATTTCACACGAGAACACGACTTCAAAACCCATTAAACATAGCTCCCGGACTGCAATGAACAAACATTAGAATATGCACAATATACCTGTAATGGTGAGAGACGAGAAGAGAAAACAAAATGAGCAAAGGATAGACAAAAGGCATCATAAAAAACATATTTTATTACTCCAGGAGTTCACAAAGTACACCATTAACGGGAAAGAGGCAAGAAAATGCCATTACAAAGCCAAGGGAGGAGGCTTAAACTCCATTTTCGACCACGGGAAGAAAAAAAGGAGGGGGCAAAAGAAGAATGAACAACTTTTCAATGATGATCCTGCCCCCATATTTATAGATTTGATCGGAGAGAAGAAAGAGAGGGAAATGGGAAAAGTGCATAGAAGCTCAACCACTGTTGTTAATGCTTCTAATAAAATCTACCCCCAAATCCATCTTTATTGCATCAATTCTTGGTTCGGCACCTTGAAGGAAGAGGAAACAGTGGAAAAAGATCGAATCCGATTTGGTTGTTGAGATAAATGGATCCTGCATTGAAGACCCAAAGATGTTTCCTTGATTTTCCTTCACCTAACCTCCTCAAAAGTTAAAGTCTTAGAATTCCATGGCATAGGTGAGGCCAAGATCTTTCTAATGGTGTTAGATTTGCAATATTTCGAGCCTTGAGCCAAAAGATATGCCCCTTTGAAGTTTGTATTGGGCCCGTACAAGAACATGGGAAAACAACTTGAAAAATGGGTCCCCTTTTGATATGGGACACGTGGTAGCCAAGTTGGAACAAAAATCGGGCCTACGGGTTCACATTTTATCTTTTGCCCTTTTGCGTAAAAAATGTAAAACTCAAAAAAATCCCATGACCTTGAAGCTCCGCTTGATGCGTGGTTCCTTTGGTTGGTTGGGAAATGTGCTTCCATCTTTATCTTTGTGCCTTTTGAATGAAAGACAAATTTTTGCCCTTTCCTCCGACTCCCCGCTTTGGCTTTAACTCGGGCCCAAATTTTGACTTTTTTCCTTTGCCTCGTTTTGGAATGTGAGCTCGTAGGTCCGAAACATTTTCCCTTCATATTTTCTCTATGTGTGGGGTTGTCTTGACCAAATTTTCCGGGCGATGAATTTGGGATAACAAGTATTCTCTAAGGGAAATAACTCTATGGAGGATGGAAAGTAAAGAAATGAAAGAGCCTTAACAAAATGATTAACATAAGATTTGTTGATGTTGATAATCCTATAAAGCTATGGGAAAAATTGGAAAATGATTTTAACTATGCACATATTGCTACCATGTTTAGTATGGAAGACTATTTGATTAGTTTATATATAGTTTATTTTGGTAAAATGGTTTATTACAAACAGAAGAAGAATATCAACCCAGAAAAATAGATACATTGCTTTGTTTTATTGTTTAAGGTGCACTACAACATTGTAATTGTCATCTATAGCCTGTAAGAATCTAAGCACAAGTTGATATGCACTTGTGATTTGATATCATGATCATTCAAGTTCACAGGGATGCGAGGAATCTCGGCTACAGGTTGTAAGGGTGAAAGAAAAGTGGTTTAAAGTCATACATGTGTACATCTTTGTCCTACATAGTCTAGGTAAGAAGAAACAAGTGTTCTTTAAAAGTTTCATGTGTTATTTATGCTGGGTAAAGAACTAATGAGGAGTATAATGAAACAAACCCCAGGTAAAGTTTTGGGTCTTGAATCCATAATTGTAGGGAGTTAAAGAAAAATTTAGACTCTCGGGTAGACACAGGCCTTAGAAACCCTCTAGCTAGGGTTTGGAGGTTAAAAATCCATTATCTCTCGAATACACCCATGGAATTGAGTAAAACTTTGTAGAAAAGTCCATCACCTTGTGATGTAAGTGTTTATTGAGGTTTTAGCTCAAAATAAGTAGTTCCAAGGAAGATGTTAATGGTAGTCTCTTCAAGGAAAACAAACACAAGTTAGATGGCTAATGGGTAAGACCATTTAACAAAGGAACTATGTTGAAATGGTGGAGTCTATAAAAATAAAGTACTCATGTGAAAACCGTTATTTTTAGTGGCATAAATGGCGTCTGTAAAAAAGCAAGTACTCGAGCCAAACGTGGGAAAGTTGTTGCGAACCTCAATCAATTGTTGCAAATCTTGCCAGGACACTGCTGCACGAACAAACCTTGCTGAGCTATTAAAATGCAATGGCTATACCTTTGTAATCTCGGGTTGTGCAAATGAGAACCATAGGCTATTGAAATGCAATGGAGAGGGAGGGAGATGGTGGAAGGATGGAAATGATGAAAACGAGGACTGAAATGATGGGACTCGAGCCTTCCTCCTAGGTTGGCGAGTCATTTGGCCACATCCCATCCAACTTGCCAGCAACGTGTTGGCTCACCCCAAAATTGTGTCACTTTCCCAGCGACTATTTATGGTGGTGAAAAATTATTTTGGGAAATTTGGTGCACTGAGCGTATCTTCCCAATATGTTCTCAGGTCGACCGCCGTCGTCGTGGCCTTTGACTTATTTTTGTGTGTCATTTCCTAAATGCCTCTGTTAGCACCATAGTATCATCCTTGTGTTCCCTTCCCGACAATTGATTTTGCCGACAATGCTTCACCAATTTCAAAAAGTAAGCCACCACAGTTTTCTGACATGAAATGACAGAGGAGGACCCGCAGCTGAGGTGACCGACAACTGTTTCAAAATAAATGAGCGCCCTGAATTTAAAATTTAAAATTCAAATATATTTAAACTCCCACACATTCCTTTCAATAAAAAATTCTTCTGATTTGCAATTTATCTATTTTGTGAATAACAGGTAGTAACGACAGCGACAAGGGGTGATAGCACCAGGGTGCTCCGAACAATCCCAACATTTTTGTATTGAATTTTGGTTTTAATGGTGTTCTACGTGTATGAGGGGTGTTTAAAACAGGGAATCTTGAAGAATTAGATCCCTCCACTAAACAGGGAAAATACTTGTATTACAATTGTCTGTAAAACTTGTAGCAGGTGGGTAGGGCGTGGTACTTGTAGCACCATTCTCTACAAAACTTGTAGCAGGAAGGTATTTAGATTTAGTGATTCATGCAGTATAATTTTTAGAGGGTTTTGTACCAGGTTTGTGTGTATACTTATTAGAAGGTTTTTAATCAGGTATGGGACCGATTCAATGTCTTCTCTTGTATACTCTTTATAAATTGACTTCATATCTATCCCCGATTCATTGATTCTATAATTTGTTGCTTCTCTACATGTGTGAATATCTTTACATCTCGGAAGGGATTCAAAGCCATCCCCACACGCAGCACACCAAGAAAAGTCACAATTTGTGCATGCCCACGAGTCTTGACATTCAATATTTTCATTGCTTGCTGCACCCAGGAATAGATTCACACTACCATTGGTTACATTGACCCTGAATATGCAAGAACATCAAGGCTTAATGAGAAATCTGATGTATACAATAACTCAAATTTGCTTCAGTTGGTAAGATTTCTATTTGTTAATTTCCTTTTGGAGCTTACACAATACATTGTTTAAGTATTTTTAAGGTTTGTTGTCTAGAGTATGGAGCAATCAAATGTGGATGGAGTTGTCTTTGACATTGGCATGTGAACACAAATTCTATCAAGAGCAGACAACAACACAGTTGTAAGGTATTTGGATGAATATGCAGATGGTAAGCACAAAGATGTTACAGGGAGCACAAGCAACACTTCTCATGGGCATTTGTTTGTGAGACAATATTTAGATAGTAGACAATATGAAAACTTAAAAGTATAGATCCAACAATTGGTGAGTACTCGCCTACCCCAGAAAATGATAACCTGGCATAGTACTTGCAAACTGATTAAGGACCTGAAACTTGCGAGTTTTGACCCTCAAAAACTCGCCAAAAGTCAGCTATCCTGCATAAGACTGTCCCACACGAAAAAAGGAGTCATTTTATAATTCAAAAACTCGGTTGTTTTTCTCTTCCTTCTCTGCCAAGTGATTTTGTGTGTTTCACAGTTGTTGTGAGGTCAAATGTGTTCTTTACATTCATTTACCATATTATTTAAGAGTGCTTTATATGTTATTTAAGCTTATTTTATGAATTTATATATTTTTGAAGTACTGAGCCTGAGTCAATTTTTTGAGCTGCTGAAAAGTTACAGAGTCCCGAGTTTGTTTATTTCATTCTTAGCTTATGAACAACATAAAGAACCTAGGCTACCTCAATGATGCTCCACAGGTCTTATCTTTAAATTTTCTGCTTGTTGAGCCCATTCTTGAGCTGCAACAAACTTAAAATCTCTCTTTGAACTCCTCTGAAATTAATTTTCTTCCCTATGAAGCGTGTCTCTCTTGTCAACATCAACTATGAAAGTAATAAATATCCCTTTAAATCAAATAACATATACCATTCAGCATTCACATTGCATTGTACACATGTGATTGATAGTAGTAGTTTTATTTTGTACTTTATTTCTATCCGCCTAATTTTTTTCTACAAACTCGCAATTATTATCCCCTAGGTTTCTTTGTGGGTAACTGTTCACCTAGCATATACTTAGTAAGTGTATGTATTCAATAAGTATATATGCATGATCTCCCATACTAAAATTAAGGTATATATTGAGACAAGTTAAAATTACCTCGAGAGAGCCACCGGAGGTTGTAATAGAATTAAAAAATTAAATAATATTCGGGGAAATAGGAGAGATTGAAAGGATCCTGACACACCTTCCACAATATAGGATCCTTCCACAGGGAGAGCGATGGTGATAAAATATTCAAATTCGGAAAAGTAATTCCATTAAGGGAATATTTATTTCAAATTCTGATGTGATTACTTCTATGATGAAAAGCTGCATTGGGTCCAAACTAACAACCCAGGAAATGCCCAAGGTCTTGCATTCAAATTTGTATTTCTAGGAGCTAATCCTAATGGTGGATGAGTGTTGCTAGGAAAATAATAGTCTCACAAGAAAACAAATATCCCTAAACCATGCCATAAACAAAAATGCCTCACGCCACTAAAAGCTGTTAAATATTGTATTGGAAAATATAAGTGAAGCCTTATTAATTTTTTTATAATTATTAAGAACTCTGCTATGTTTTTATAGTAGATGATCTATGCGGCCTCTTTGCATGTTTTCCTTTCTATCTAAACCACATTACATATGTCAATGGAGTGTTATGTAACTTTGCATAGGGGATTTAATCCATTTAGCTTTAATGTGTTTCTTCTTTAATCAAATAATCACTATAACAAAGTACATCCCTTACATAGTCCATTTTTTTAAATTCTTTACTTAAATTTTTCCGAATTGATAATATGACGGATAAGCATATACGACAACAAAGTAATTGCTTTGACTTATAGCTGAAAGCACTCTTTATTTGATCTTTCATGACCACAATATATCTCATAATATCATTATTCACTCATTGTACAAAATAACTAGAATAGATCGATAAGTAGTTTTGAGAAAACACCATAATGTAGGTGATGTTTGTCCTTGACATGCTTAGGATCTACACGAATGATAAATTAATATAAGTAAAGTAGTTGCAGTTCAATTCCACTTTGGTTTTACATCCATTTGAGTTATATGAGCCTCATAACATGCATGAGGTATAATTTTGTGGAACAAAACATAGGCACTTGGGGTCTTGCCATCACCGACATGTGCAATAACATCTGCAATAACATCTACAAAATTGACCTTCTAATAAGCTTCAATGCTTTCATGTGGCCTTCTCTAATCTCCTATTTTGGCATAGCTATGAAGATGTTAATATAGGTCTAAAAATGTTGGATGGAGTCATACACCATGCCTTTCAATTCACTTTTGTTTACCATTGTATTTTTGTTTACCTATCATGCTTACATTCTTAAAACACAACAATATGATTGTAGTAATCCCTTAAACTTGAAGTACTTGATGATGGTGGAAAAGAGAATTTTTAAATATTCGGTGATGCCATTTCCGAGGTTTTTAGGCTTATGCTCCAACATAACTTCTCGTTGGCCAAATCCTCACCAAAATTATGTTATTTATCCGATTATAGATAATTTTGATCATTTCAATTTCATGTTCACCAATATTTTTGCAATCATCCATTATAGGGCAGCTTTCACTTAGTTTTTACTTTCCCTATACAAAGGATCTACAAATTAAGAATTTATATGAGTAGCTTCAAGTAGAGAAGTTGCTTGCTTCTAAGGATAGGAAAAAGTACATGTTTCATGCAAGAGGAGCTTAACAAATGAGAAAGCCATGAATTGACTATTGTAAATTATAGTTATAACGTCGATGATTCTTACATGGTCAGATATTTTTGGTGAGAATATAAGTAAGTGATAAGAGAGGAAGGTGAAGGATGAATATATTGAAACCATAGTAAAGGAAGTATTTGTTAGACGTGGAAAAGGTCAAATTAGGGGCCAAAGAGCCTTCGTCTTGATCAAGTCTAAAGGAACATTGTGTGGCACGATGTAAATAAAAATACACTATCACTCACATAGTTAGCATCATCCAAACCTACATTATGGCATCTCACAACCCTCCAAATCACCCACATGTAATTACTAGATATGAAAACTAAAAAATGGATCTACTTAGTGCCATGATAAGATTTGCGAAAATATGGTGCCAACTACAACCACTAAGGTAAAGACACAACCAAAACACAAAAGCACATAAAATAAAACTATTATATTCAATTAAAAACTTCTTACAAACTCAGAGCTATGAATCTTCACATTTTTTTGTTTCGTTTCATGTGTCTTGGCATTTGCTTCTTTTTCTTACAAAAATTTGTCTTCTGGATTTGTTTCTCTACAATATTCTTTTATTTCTTCTTTAGGCTTTTTGCTACTGCACGTGTCTTTTTATTCTATATCAAACCTTGAGCTGCTGCTTTTTATATTCCCTTATGTATATTCTTTGCTTCGTATGATGCTTTGCATATATTTCTTCTCCTCTTTTATTATAATTGTCGAGCCAATTATATTGCTCCCCGTGTCTTTCAAAATATGTTGACCTTCGACACAAACCCGAAATATCAATTAGCTCATGTTCTTCACGAATTTTAAATCCATTCAAATCCATTGCCATTAGTTTGACTGAAATTCCTCCACATGTCTATCTTGCATTGGTTGTGGTATTGGGCTTTATATATCCTCAAACTTGTGATGTGAAACTAAGACCAATCAAATAGCTCCATGGTCTTCACATCTTTCGGTCTCCTTTATCATACTTTTGAAGCCTAAACCAATGAGGAAGATCCATGATCCTTGCATCTATCAATATTTTCTTGTAGACCACATCGATGTGAAGCCTCGTCCAATGGGAAAGCTCCACAATGTTCACACTTGTCGAGTATTCTTTTCTTCATGTTTGTCTATGATTGGTTGTGGCTTTGCATCGCAAATTATTTCTTTGCTTAACTTAACCTACTAGCTCCATTAAAATGTAGACATGTGGTTTTGTTTTTTTCAGTAGATTTATGACCACTGACTGTTTTGACTTAAATTGGTCCCGACGAAATATAAGTTGCGTAACTTATTCTAGAGGTTTGAGGTCCGTCGGGGAAAATAAAGAAAGGTTGGAAGAATCGTGTCGCGTGGCATAGGCCCCCACTTCGAACCCAAATACTATAACAAATAGAACTAATTCCATAGACTTATGTCCACCCAAATACTTATAATATAACGAAGCCGAAAAATTAACATGACTGCCACATTGCGAAAAATAAAAAATACTCCAATTGTAAAAAACCAAATATAAATTCTGTCATTTAAATGTTTGGGGGCGAGGGAAAACAGGTTTGAAAAACCTACAAATGGCTCAAGATTACCAAACACCATTAATTCGACACCCCGCCCTTAATCTTGAGTGAATAAATCTATTCAAGGACTGATTTTCAAGTCTTGGACATCTACGACACCCAAACTTACTCTTAAATGCTCAAACCTTTCTTTTGTGAGAGACTTGGTGAAAACATCAGCTAGTTGTAGCTCTGACTTACAAAATTTAAGCTCAATTTCTTCTTTCTCCACCAAAGGTGCATGAATAAAATGATATTTGATAGCAATATGCTTGCTTCGTCATGAAAAACTAGATTTTTAGATAATGCAATTGAAGACATATTATCACATAAAATAACAAAACCTCCTTTTTTCTTTTCATACGAACTCGAGAGGATTCTTCTTAACCATATCATTTTACAAGTGGCTAAGTTTATTGTAATATAACCTACTTCAGCGGAGACAATGAAACAACTGGTTGTTTCTTTGAAGCCCATGAAATAGCTCCTAAACCAACATTAAACACATATCCATATGTGTTCTTTCTATCATCAAGGCTACTTGCCTAATCACTATCTATAAGATCCAACTAATTGCAAATCATTATTAGCAGCATATAGAATTCCATAATTTCTTGTGCCATTCACATACCTTAAAATACACTTTCCTATTTGTCAGTGTGTCTCCTTTGGAGTTTCCATGAATCTAGAAATCAAACTAATTGCATACATTATATTTTGTCTAGTTGCAATTAAATACATCAAGCTTCCTACCATGATTTTGTACCTTGTAGGATCCACATTGCTATTGCAATCATCTTTTGTCAATTTCAGACTTACTTAAGTGGTGTAGATGTTGGTTTGTTGTCCAACATTCTTAATCTTTTCTAAATTTATTTTGTGTACTTTTTGTTAGAGACAAATATGCTCTAATCTGTTTGGTTGACCTCAATTTTAAGAAAATATTTCAACAATCCCAAATCAGTCATCTCAAACTCTTTCTTCATGGCTGGTTTGGATTAATCTATTTCCTTACTTGCATTTCTAGTAAAGATTAAATCATCTACATACAAAACAAAAATTAAAATGTCTCCATTTTTTTATGTAGAGTGTGGGCTCACGACTTATTGTTCTAAAGCCATTGCTAATCAAATAAGAGTTTATCCTATTGTACCATGCCCTTAGTACTTGTTTGATTCCATAGAATGCTTTCTTGAGCTTGTATACCTTTATTTCATGCCCTGTAGTTTTATAACCAACTAGGTATCCCACATACACTTCTTCTTCTAATAATTCATTAATAAAACCTAATTCGACATCCATTTGATGGACCTTCCATTTTTTATCAACGATTATGGAAATAAATGTTCTCATTGTTTTCATCCTTGCTAATGGAACAAATGTTTCATTATAATCACATCCAGGACCTCTTGTTTGTAGCCTTTGAAACTAGCCTTGCCTTATACCTTTCAATTTTTCCTTCGGGAGTAGTCTTGTTTTTATAAACCAACTTGAATCTAATGAATTCCTTTCCCACCGGGAAGATCTACTAGCTCCCATGTTCCATTCTTCTCAATTTTATGCATTTCTTCATCTACTTCTTCACACCATTTATGATCCTTAATTGCTTCCTCATAATAAATAGGATCAGCTTATGAAAATAAAGAAAAATTAATCATTTCATCTTCATTTTCTTCATACCTTGATTGTTCATAAATCTCTTGAACACTCCTCATTCAACCTTGCTACTAGAATGCATCGATCATGATGAATATGCCTCATTTGTTGGTTCTTGCATGATTTATTGGCTACTACCATTTGAAGATTTTCCCCTTTGTGAGAAGGGTGTCTAACTTGGTACATTGTTTGTTCTACCATCTGCTTTTTTAGCATCAATGATATGTGCATTTTCCTTTTCTTGTGGCTACTCCACTTCTTGTGCATTTTCCTTTTCTTGTAGCTACTCCACTTCTTGTGTATCTCCCCAAGATGTTTCCTCAATGCATTAAACATCCCAACTGATTATCAGTTCCTTTGTAACTAGATTGTACAATCTGTAATATTTTGATTGCTCACTATACCAAATGAAAATTCACTTCTCTCCTTTGTTATCCCACTTTGATCTTCTTTTCTTGGGCACATGTGCATATGCTACACACCCAAAAAATCTCAAGTGTTCAAAACTTGCTTTTCTTCCACTCTATGCTTCTCAAGGTATCATGTTCCTCACACTTTTGTAGGACATCTATTCAAAATTTTTTGTTCATCAACCAAAATTCATCTCCTCTAGCTTTGAGCTGTTTTTTTCATTTCTTGAATGGTTCTATTCTTCCTCTCAACTACACCATTTTGCTAAGGTGTATACCTTGTTGTAAATTATTTCTTGATCCTATGCTCCTTACAAAAGTTTAAAAATTGATTTGATATATACTCTCCCCTCTATTTGTTCTCAATGTCTTTATATAATGGCCACTATGTTTTTCAACCATGGCCTTAAATTTCTTAAATACTTCAAATGTTTCTGATTTATTTTTCAAGAAATAAACCCATGTCCTTCTACTGAAGTCATCTATGAAAGTAAGGAAATACTCTTTCTTGGACAAGGAGGTAGTCTTCATAGGACCACATAAGTCTGAATGTATCATCTCAAGAGGTGAGATTTCTCTCCAAGATTTTCTTGAGGGAAAAGCATTTCTATGTTGCTTCCCCAATATGCATCCTTCACATACTTTATTTGGTTGTTCAATAGGAAGCATCCATTTAACCATTTTAATTTTATAAAGAACATTTAATCCACCATAACTCAGATTCCCATACTTGAGATGCCAAAGAGTGGATTAATCAATTACTATTGTTTTGTACGTTGTTGTTGTTGCATTCTTCATCCTTAAAGGAAACATTTTATTTTGTGTCATTTGTATTATTGCAATCAACTTGTTGCTTCCACTTTTATCATATAAACTACATTCTCCATTTTCAAACCTCACCTTATATCCATTTTAGACAAGTTTTCCAATGCTTAGTAGGTTATACTTCAACCCAGGACATAGAAAACATTATGAATCTACTTCTTGTCTCCTTTCTTGGTGAGAATGGATACAATTCCTTTACCCATCACAAGAACCTTGTCATTTGTTCCCATCTTCACTTCATATCTGATTGCTTCATCTATGTGATTGAACATTTCCTTGTTTCCACACATATGGTTGTTGCATGCACTATCCAAATACCATATTTTTTATTTCCTTCCTCACTACATTTTAAAATAAGGTTCAACTCTTTTCATTATTTTCAGGTTTAGATTCTTTTGCATTCAAGAATCTTGCATTATGATTTTGATTTCTCAAATCATATTCTTTCTTTCTACATTCACTTGCATAGTGTCCATACTTTTTGTAGTAATAACATTGTACATTTTACTTTTCATACCTTTGTATAAAACCACCTCTTTATGTGTTACTGCTCCTTCCTCTACCTCTACCTATTCCTCTTGTTTGTGTCTCTTGTTGATTGTTTCTTCCACTTCTAATCAGTTGCTAAATCTTTCTCTTCATCTATTTTAAACTCCTCTCCTCCTTCCTCAAACATTTGTATTTTATTGAAGGATTTTTCATGGGAGGAGCTAGCTGACTTATTCATCCTTTGTTCATAGGTTTGCAAATAGTCCATTAGCTCATCAAATGTCATTTGTCTCAAGTCCTTAGACTCCTCTATTGTAACCACAACTGGATCAAATCTGGTTAGAAGGATCCTCAATACCTTCTCTATGATCCTATGATCTTCAACAACATCTCCATTAGTCCTCATTTGATTGATTATGGTCATTTTTCTTGTGAAAAAATCATTTATTGATTCTGATTCTTTCATGAGAAGAGTCTCAAAATCTCTCCTCAACATCTACAATCTGACTATCTTCACCTTGTCACTTCCTTAATAAGCATTCTAAGGTATCCCATGTTTGCTTAGAGTTTATAGTTGCTGCTATCCTTGGGAAAACTGAATCAATGACAACATTTTGAATATATCTTAAAGTCTTTGCATCCTTTCTTCTATTTTCTTTCAAAGAATTATTTTGGGCTTTTGTGAGTGCATTGAAAGTAGCTTGATCTACTACCTCTATATAGCCTCCTTCAACTAGTTCCCATAGCTCTTGAGAAGAGAACAATGTCTTCATTTTAATACACTTTGGATATCATAGATCTTCCATCAAATATTGGGGGTTGTTTCCGTGAGTTGTTGCTACTAGAATCCATTACAACACAACCTAGAAAATAATACTCAAAAGATCTAACAACATTTTTGCTCGATACCAAGATGTTGGAAAAATATGGTGCCAAATACAACCAACAAGGGAAAGACACAACCAAAACACAAAAGCACACAAAATAAAACTATTATATTTAATTTAAAAACTTCTTACAAACTCAAAGCTAAGGCTATGCACATTTTTTTTTCTCTTCTTATGTCCTAGTGTTTTCTTATTTTTCTTACCAAAACTTGTCTTCTCAAGTTGTTGCTCTACATTCTTGTTTTCTTTCTTCTTTTGGCTCTGTGCTACTACACATGTCTTTCTCATTCTATATAAAACATTGAGTTTTTGCTCAATAAATTCCCTTCTGTATATTCTTTTGCTTCATATGTTGTTGCATATATTTCTTCTCCTCTCGTATGCTATAATTGTCGAGCCAATTATATAGCTCCATGTGTCTTTCAAAAGACATTCACCTTCAACATGAACCCAAAATATCAAATAGATCCTCCTCTTCACAGATTTTAAATCTGCTCAAATCCATTACCATTAATTTGACTAAAATTCCTCCACGTGTTTGTCTTGCATTAGTTGCATATCGGGATTTATATATCCTCAAACTTGTGATGTGAAGGTAAGACCAATCAAATAGCTCCACGGTCATCACATCTATCACTAACCTTTTTCAGACTTGTGAAGCCCAAACCAATGAGGAAGATCCATGCTCCTTGTAGCTATTAGTCTTTTCTTATATACCTTGTTAGTACACGAAGCCTTGTCCAATGGCAAAGCTCCATGCCCTTGGCCCTTGTCAATCTTCTTAACTTCATGTTTGGCTATGATTGGTTGTGGCTTTGCATCTCAAATATTTTCTTTGCTTAACTTAACTTGTTGTGTCCATTAAAATGTAAACACGTGTCTCGATTTTGGTCATTAGATTTATGACTACCGACTCTATAATGCCACGTTCGACGTTCACTCCGAGATCTTGCTTATTTGAACACCTTCTAAATGTTGAACATTGGTGTGTGCTCTTTTGAAAATTATCATTTTTTTTTAAATATCCATTGTTTTAAAATTCAATTCTTTCAATATTTAAGGTTTTAAAATTTTCAAATTTAAGCTTTCTCAGAAGTCAACTTTATCACAATTTCAAACTTTTTGAAGTTTCAATTTTTATTTATTTATTTCAAATTTCAAAATATAATATAACTAACACTTTCAAAATTTAACACTTTTCAAATCTTCTAAATTTTTTTCTGATTTTACAAAAATTACTTCATAATTATTTGAACTTGCAATTGCATATACCACATTTATAAATATTTCAAAATTATACGTATTTCCAAATTTTATAAACATTTTCAAAATTTCAAGTTGTTAAAAATTTTAAAGCTTTAAAAAAAAAAAAAAAAAAAACTAATTTGAAAATGATTAATTTTTCAACGTGAAATAAATGTAATTTAAAAAAAAAAAAAAAGTCGATTTATTTTTTAAAAGAAAAGATGAATTTCTTCCCATGTGTCATGTTTAAATTGTTGATTTTTTTTTTTTTTTTTAAATAATAATAATTAAATTTTCAAAAACTTTGAAATTTTGAAGTCTAAAGTACTTGAATTTTTGAAACTATAGAATATTTTTTAACATTCTGGGAAACTTGTGGATTATCCACCTCCCACGTATGAAGGTACCCAACCATTTATTCTTTGTTGGCCGCTCTCTCCACTTTTATTGCTTATTTATGACCTGCTTTTCATTGGTGGAAGTCGCGTTTGGCGTGGGGAATAAGTTTCTCCAAACTGCAGGTTTTGGTCCTTGTTGGAGGGAGGTAGGTGAGATCGATGGCCACCCACCAGTCTTAATTGCAAACTCATTATAACCCTGCTATGAATTGTAAACGTGAGGCCACATCACTTCTCCTTGCTCGTTGGCCACTTCTTTTGTTTTTAATTCTTTCACTGTTTTATTTTAGTCTTGTTCTGGGATGTGGTGGCTAGCTGCGCCATGTCTAGCCATGTGAGATACTTTGGGGGAATTTTTATATGGAGTGTAGAGGATAAGATGTGCTTCCAGGCAAGTGCGATGGAAAAGAGCAAGGCCTTCCTCCATGGCTGCAACCGCATTCTTCCCCTGCCGATGCCAAAGCGTGACCGTGTTTGGAGTTTGGTCCTCTAGCAAGCTAAAGCTGGGAACATTTCCAAAGAGTGTACTATTGTTGGGGCCTAGTTGACATTGATTTTGCTACCCAGGAGTTTATTTAGGCATGTTAAAAACTACCATTCGATTTTTATGCCAGTGTTAACAATATTATGAGATGATTTGCTTCTATGTGCTGAAATGGAAATTCACTTGGGTTATTTGGTTGTCTCCCAGTCTCTCGTAGCCTGTAGGAATTGTTCCCTATTTACATTGCAGCTTGTTCCATTTACTTCTTGCTTAAGGAAATGTCCACAATAGTGCTTGTTTGGATCATGGGACTTGTTTTTGTGCTCTTGTTTCTGGGTAATGTCGATGGCCATCTTTATGAATTTCAGTAGGGGGCAGATAATCCATATTAGTGGAGGATATTCTCTTATTTTTAATTTCATGGAGAAACAGGTTAAATATTTAAGTTTCTTTTAATGCCCTGAGCAGTCAGCATGCTGCGACTGTCCCTGCAACTTGTTCTCATCAAATAAGATGAAAATTAAAAAAAAAGGAAAACGCAATTGGGGGGAGGTGAACTAGGTATCTTTTAAGACCTGTCTATGGTCGATTGAAGTATTTAATTTGGTAATTATTTTCCGTGAATCCATTTTGGGTTCCCCACTAAATAAAATAATTATTAAATGATTAAACTTGGGAAACAACGTTTTACCATATAATTCTCCTTTCTTGCGCTTTGAGCATTTATGATTTCAACCCTTGCCAAATCGAGGAAGTAAGTTGATTGCTTTATAAGGGTAAATAAAATATTATCATTTTTTTTGTTTACCATCAAGTTGATTTTGGGTTAGAAGTTACTAGATCACCGGGCCACCTTGTAGAGAGGACTACCTTCCAGAGAATAAATATGTACTCCCTTTTTATCTTTGAATCTGCTGAGCAATTGATGTGAGGAAAGTGCTTACATTTGTAAGGGCATGACGCTACAATTCGTAAAGTTTGAAGTTCGGTTGATATTTGGTTAATATGTTCAAGGAAGTGAGTATTACCTTATCTAGGTCGAGCATGTGAATTATCTCGGTTGTAATACAAATTGTTGACTCATATAAAATCGTGCATTAGGTTGGCTCATTGTACAAACCGAAAAGGGGTACATCCTTGGTAAATTAGAAGTTGTTGATAAAATTAAATTGTTTGATTAGCTGAATACGGGTTATTTATTTGATCGTCCGTGATGTATGTTATGTATGGCATGATAAAATAATCAGATATTTGAACTTGTTTTTTTAGTTTCCTTCGTATTCCCTATTGCAAGGAAATGAGTTTCGGACTGTTGTGAGGTTAATACTCCTTCGAAAGTGGTGAATAGTGTTTAAGTAAGTAATGTTGAAATTATGACTTTAAATCTATTAGATCTGATGATTTATTTAGGGAATTGTTGATTGATGTTCGAGTATTGGATTTCAATCATATAATATATATGATTACATGATTAAAATCCCAATACGTTAGAAACTCTTCTTTGAACCTATCGGGGTTTGAATCCTACTAGAATGATGGGTAAACTTTTGTTCTTAAAATAATGTTCATAATGGGTTCTTATGGCTCCTCTCTTGACTTTTTTTTGGTATTATTTCTAGCATGATTAATGATGTTGTTAGTGAATTTTGTTTTGGAGTGTATCACCATTTCATTAAATAGAAGGTCCTTTTCATGATATTGTTAATAGTAGCACTCTTATCCTATGTGTAGTATTTAACATGCTCAGTTCCCTGAACTGACCCAAGGTAATAATTGTGTAGATGACTTCCATGAGTAGAAAAAAAGGGAGGAACTATCTAGTGGAAAATTTGCACCGGTGTTGATAACGAAGCCCTTTTTCTCAAATGCTTAATCTATCGAAGGGTCTTGCTATAGAAATTGCTGGAAAAATTATAAGGAGTTAGTGTGTTAGTAATCTGTGTAATTGTGATGTAAACTTGTCTTTTCTTTTGTTTACTAAGGTAACAACTTGTGAAACATTTTGGTGAAGAGAGTAAAATGAAATCTTTGTTGTTATGAGTATCTTGTTGTGTGCCTCCAATTTTTTGAAGGATGTTTTGGCGTTGTTATGACCAGTATTGTTCTACCTATTTAAACCCAAATTAAAGTGACCAAGACTTTTAGGTACCTTTTGTGTGATTCGTTTTGGAAAGGGAACTTGTCTTTCATCAAAATAAAATAAAATAATAATAATAATGGTAAACACATTAGAGATGATAACTCTGAGTGGTAAACCCTTCTAGAGTAGGGCAATAATGTAATGTTTGGCATAATATGATGTTGTTACAATCCTTATAATGGTCTTTGCAATATATGTGTTGAATCATATACAATGTTGTAAACAAGTTGGTGAAGTAATGGGTCCTTAAGTGGAATAAAGGAAAATATCGTCTTGTGTCAAAAAAAATATACCTTATTACTCTCAATCTATGTTGGTATTTTCACCTTCTGAGTTGTTGGGATGCTAATTATATTAAGTTGTAAATTAATGTAAGGAAAATTGAAAAGTTAACAAAGTCATGCTAAATTGGGTAATTGGTCAAGAAAACATCACCAACTAACTTATCAATTTATAAACTCTGAATTGTGAACATTAATAAATTTTCTTTTATTCTTACGTTTAAGTGCACCTCCCAACTTAAGAATAATAAAATCTAAGTGTGTGTGGTTTCCTTAACCGGTAAGCTTGTTATCATCATCGTAAACCTGTAAATCAGAGATGACCTAGTTATACCTTATCCTGACACATATTGTTTCCGTTAGGTTGGATTGTAGGGTTAGGTTATGGATTATGCCTTCTTCTTTAGTAGCACCCTTAGAAAACCATCTTCTTTCATATTATAAAACCGTTTTGAATGACAACATGTTGTCTTTCTTAGGCAAGTAAACTAATCTAGGATGCCACCTTAAGTGTTTTGAATCATTTTTAAACCCATTACGGTACCCAAAACTGGATTCATGCATCATAAATTGTGTTTCTTGTGAACCTTATCAAACCTTGAGTGGTGGTAAGTAGTAGAGTTGTAACCTCTTTTAGTGCGCTATGAGAGGAGTGTGTTAAGTTTTTTTTTAATGTTTAATCCTTTCTATGGTGAGTAAAAGAATCCTTGTTGTGCTCCCTCTATGGAAAGTAGAGTAAGATCTTTCTCATCTTGTGCATTAATGTTATTGTTGTAATCTTAAGGCATAATTCTTTTGTTCTTTTACCTCTTCCATACTAACTCAATTTCTTAGTAGGCATAAGAAGAAAGACCCTTAAAAATTAGAATGGGAACTAAATCTCATTTAGGCTTACGTTTTTCTTTCTTTTGCGTAATGGAGGTTGTTATAAGGTAGGATGTATGCCTTAGGAGTGAATCCTTCGGGTTTTTTTCCAAGTAGCCTAGGGGCATGTATTAACCTTGTGGGTTTGAATGCCTCCTTGATTAATTAAATGAGGTAAATAAGTAATTTTCATCTTAGAGTTGATCTTAAACTAATTTCCATAAAAAAAAGAAAAAAATCTAACTTCATAAGAAGAATCATGTGAATCATTTCATGAATCTCCTAGAATGTATGTTAAGAATTAAGAGACTTTTTAGAAAATAAGAAACCTTAAAAATACTTTCCATGTGGGATGCCCCTGAATGTAATTGTGTTATGTGGTAGGACTAGTATGTGATGTCTTGTCAAAATGGGAAGTGAGCAGTTTCTTGTTGGGTGTCATAGTTTCCCTTGTACCTTAGTGGTCAATGTAGTGTCAAGCCTTTCATAGTTGGTAGTAGTGATTGGATATTTGTTGTGTCGTGTAAGCTTACGGAAAAAAAAATTATATGAGCTTTTACGTGTTGTATTCGTGTGTATTACTAGGCATTACGGACTCCTTTGACTTAAATTAGACCCAATGAAATATAAGTTGTGGCTTATTCCGAGGGTTTAAGGTCCACCAAGGGAAAAATAAAGAAATTTTAGAGGAATCATGTCGCATGGCATAGATCCCGCTCCAAACATGAAGAATTCAGCAAATATAATTGATTCCATGGACTTATGTCCACCTAAATACTAAGAATAAAAAGAAGCCGGAAAAATGCCACGAGACCTATTGCATTGGGGAAAAATACAAAATACTCCAACGGCCAAAAACCAAATATAAATGCATGTCATTGAAATGGTGAGGGCAAGGGAAAACATGTTTGAAAAATGTGCAAACGGCTCAAGATTACCAAAACCATTAATTATTACAAAAGTAATCATTGCGGTTGTGTTTTGAACCTAGTACATTTGTCTTTCAACCTTTGAAAAGAATGGATGCGGAAGGAAGAAGTTAATCAATTAAGGTGTTGGTGGTTGTGAGATTCCCTAGTTTTAAAGAAATCAAGATTGTGGACCTCATGATATGTGAATCACATCTCCAGCGGTTTATGCAATTATGTTGGCACATGACACCCTTACCTACCCCTAGGCATGCCAATTCCACTATAATATTCAATCTGTAAATCAACTCCAAATTTTAGATTCAACAATTTCCTTCAAACCAACTCATTGTTCAATAGTATTGATGCATCATACCCCTACAGTTCACAAACTATTAAAATCCATGATTATGAAAAAACACATTCTCAAACTTCTAAGAAATCCTACAACTTCTAAATAATAGTGTAATAATAATAAATAATCCAAAGAAATAGAATAAGCACCCCCATATGGGGGTAAAATAATACATATTATAGTTACATAATTATTTATCCAAGATGGGGTCAAAGTTCAAACACAACCACATTGATTTCTTTTTATTGCACTAAGTAGCTTTTCTTTTTGGTTTGGATTTTTATTGGGCCTTTAAGCATGGATCACACTTACATGAATAGTGTGAGTGAGATGGAGAAGGTAATGTGCAACACAAATATATTATTTGGGTACTAGAACAATCTGAGCATGTGTAGGTGGAGTTTGACATGCGAGATGTTAGGATTGAAATAAAGATGAGTAATAAAACGGAATTAAAATAGAATTAAAAGAAGCATGCAATCACAAGATAAACCCAATATTTAACATGGTTCACCCAATTTGGGCTACATCCACCAAAAATAAGCTAGACTTCTCCTTTATTCATTCCTGAGGAATACAATACAATTCTCTCTCTTTTTCATATATCAAAGAGTAAATCCATGCACTATTATATATCTTGTGCACGTCTTTGTAAAAATTTCTTCAACCACAAGCAACCTAAATATCACATGCTTATAAAAATAACAACTCTAGTCTATTAATAACAACTCCAGTCTATTAATAAGATAATGTTATTTTTATCCATGGCCATGATTTCCTCCCAAAAATAGAACAAAGAAAACCAAAATTTCATTTTAACTTGCAATCAGGCTCCACATCTTCAAAAATATCCCACTTGAGACCGATCAGTGCAACCCACTATTACAGATCACCCTCCAACTCTTTTCGACTTGTTTCTCTTCTTCAAGATCAATCTTGAAGACCTCTCAAAACCTTGAAAAACCTTTCATCTTCTTTTTGTAATCGCATTTTTCAACATATCGTGGATTCTTACTTGTATGGATCTTCTCAAACTTTAGTTGTCCATCCTCCAAAACCGATCTAATAAAGTGATACCTGAGTTATATATGTGTGGTTCTCAAATGGAATGTTGAATTATTTTCAAGATGAATTACACTTTGGCTATCACTGAATAACCTATAATCCACATGTGTCTTTCTCAACTCTTCCATGAACCAATGCATTCATATCATCTCCTTGCTTTCTTCTGTAGCAGCAATATACTCTTCCTCTTTAGTAAACAAGGCAACAATCTTTTGTAGTTTAAAAATCCAACTAATTTTTGTGCCACAAATAGTTAATACATAACCATTGGTGCTACTCCTACCATCTAAATCTCCAGCCATATATGTATCAACATATCTGTGTAAGGAAACCTCTAACCCTCCATAGCACAATTGTCTACTATTGGTCCCTCTCAAGTATATGAGAATCCACTAGACTGCATTCTAGTGGTACTTTCCTAGATTACGCATGTATCTACTAACGAATCACACTTCATGGGAAATTTATGGTCTTGTGCATACCATAGCATACATCAAACTTCTAATTTTTGAAGCATATGGAACTTTGGACATATATTCAATCTCTTCATGTGTTTTAGGACATTGTTCTTTACTCAACTTGAAGTGCCTTGCTAACACTTTGTACTCACTATTTTTTCACCCTACATCCTAAATAATTGCACACACCTTGTTCACTTACTCTACTTGAGATATAGTCAATAATTTACTCTTCCTATCTCTATTGATTTTCATGCGAATTTTTTTTTTTTACACCTAAATCCTTCATGGAAAATGTATTAGCTAACTGTCTCTTTAGCTCATTTATATCTGCATGTTTGATCCTATCACAAGCATGTCATCCACATACAAAAATAAGATAATATAGGTGTTAATATCTAGTCTTTTAAAATAAACACGTGATCGAAATGACATCTAGAGTAACCATGTTCTATCGTGAACCTGTCAAATCTCAAATACCATTGTCTTAGAGCTTACTTAAGGCCATACAAGCTCTTCTTCAATCTACACACCAATTTCTCTTTCCCCTTGATTTCATATCCTTATGTCTTGATCTCCATATAGATTTCTTCCTCCAAATCACCATGAAGTAAAGAAGTTCTTACATCTAATTATTCAAGATGCAAATCTTCCATAACTAGAAAACTTAAAACAATTCTAATAGAAGTCATTTTAACAATAGGAGAGAAATTTTCATCAAATTATATACCCTTTTCCCGTGTAAATCCCTTCACAACAAGTATTTCCTTGTACCTCTTTTTCCCACCTTATTATTCCTTCAAGAAGTAAACCCACTTGTTTTATAATGCTCTCTTTCATACAAGAAACTAAACCAAATCCCAAGTTTGGTTGTGTTCCAAGGAGTCTATCTTGTCATCCATGTTGTGCTCCCACTTTTTCCGTGTTTATACCTTATAATGCCCACTTCCCTTCGACACCATTTTGTTTTGTTGTTTCGAGACTGATTACTTCACTTATGGATTATTATGGCTTCTTGATTTAGCATACTAGTAGATATCATAGACATTGGACTGTTATTGATTTGATCTTTATATGATGCATATGGTTTACTGGTGGACATTTGATGACGATATTTGTATACTTTTGACGGGGTTATTTATCTTAATTATGACATGTGATATATTTAATCATATTGAGTAGAACTTGATAATTTTGACTAATGTGATGATCGTTTTGATATAAATGAAATGTGGAATAGAAATGAGCTAGAAAGTGTAAGTGATGTCGTACTTGCCTAGATGATAGTAAATCATGTGTCGTTTATTTTAGATTATATTGTATATTTGGCATGAATGTTTTAATGCGGCCAACAGCCGAAGGAGGTATTCTCATTACTGCGGGTATATTATATCCACAACAAAATTGGGGAGTGGAGACCAACCACATCGAATTCGAGAAGAATCCAGCTAAGGTCACCATGGCAACAAGTAATTGTGTGTGTTAGAATTATCTGGTAAAGGGAAAATTGTGACCTAGGGGATCATGTGTTGTTTGGTTTTAATTTTTCCCTTTTCATTATGTTAGTATGTGTTTCTCTTAGTAAGTGAAATTTTACTTGTGTTATTATTCATATTCCTTGGATTGGAGTTTACCCCTTTGTTAGCCATGGGTTGTAGTGGGTTAATTAAGTTAATTTGAAATTGTCCTAAACTAATTAAAAGATGTGACCTAAGAGAGTTCATTTATTAGGATTTGATTTACTTGGGATTTTGTGTGGATTGATGTGTGTTTGAGTTTGAGTGTAGCACACTCTACCCCACATGGGAAACTCGAATTTTGCCTTGGAGGCCAAATTTCAAAGCTTGTGGGACAAGTCAAACTTGTCCCACACCTCTTAAAACCCCATGCCAACCCTACCTATGGGTTGGAAGGCCAAATTTAGGGTCTTTTAGGTGTTTTGGGGGGATAAAAGGGTAAAAATATTAATTGCACTTCCTTTCAAAATTTAATTTTGTCCTTTGAGGGAGTGGGCTTAGATTGAGTGTGTAAGGTGCTTGCCTTTCTTTCAACCACTTATTAATGGTGCTTTGGAATTTGATGTTGACCAAATGATGTGGAGTGGAGGAAAAGGAGGTGGCATCCTACTTGAGCCACATCATCCCTCCCTCTTTTCTCTATTTATTTGAGCCTCTTGTTTGTTTTGGGGGTTGGAAGTTTCATTTTTAGTCTTGTGTATTTTGGAGAGGAGAGGATTTGGAAAGAGTTGTGGGTTTTTGGAGCTTGTTGATACTTGTGGGAATTTTGTGGAGCTTTTGGATGCTTGTTTGATCTTTGGAGGGATTTGAGACTTCATACTTGGAACAAGCTCTACCATGGAGAGGTAGGAGCTTCACCTTTGTTGTATTATGTTTTCTTCTTTTTGTTATATGAATGAGTACATATGTTGTGTTGAATTTTGTTGTTGCAATGCTTGTTGGGAATGGGTAGAATGCCTAAGTTGGGAGTGGGAGGAGACTATGGGGAGCTTAATTGAGGGAGGCATAAGAGATCATGTTCTTGAGGAGGGAGTTTGGGTTGGGTGCCCACCTTGTAAGAGAAATGCTTGCATTTTCTTCTTGTTTTACTTTGAGGGAGCCATAAGAGTTGAGGGAGGCATAAGAGTGAATGGAGGGATAAGGGGTACTTGAGGGAGGCATAAGAGTTGTTAGGGGTATTGTGTTTTGCATTGGAGGCTTTTAGGTGGCACCCATTCCCATTGGGAGGCATAAGTGGCCTCCCCATATGTCTTACTCTTGTGGCTTTCTTGATAAGCCTTGTAACTTGTTGTTGTGATTGTTTCCCTCTTGTTGAGTTGTTGATTTTGTTTTGAAGGATTATGGAATGAATGTGAAATTTTATGTTGAGTTATGTGGAAGCTAGTAGTTGCCATGAGTTAGATTTTTCTCCCATTGTGATGTGGTTGGGGCTCGGGGCTAATGGAGAGGATGGCTTCTCTTCTCCATTGGGTATTTTGGTTGGGAGGAGAGCGTTGCCTCTCCCCTTATTTTGTTGTGAATCAAGCAAACTATGGAGGAGCCACCTTGTTGATATTTGGAGCATTGGAACCTTGTTGATGACAATGTGAAACCACCATGTATTTTACCCACCTTGAGTGGAGGAAAAATGTAATATTGCTTTGTATTTTAACTTCCATTATTGTAAATTTGTTTCCACATGAAGTAGAAAGTGTTGTAACAAAATGTTGAAGGAAAGTTGTTTTTGAACTCCAATAGTAAGCTTGTAATGTGGATGGAATCAAAAGTTGAAAAGAAGACAATCTATTTATTCTCCTTCTTACTTGGCTTGGAACCTCTTATGAATAAGTTGATCTTGTTGAAATGTTGGTAGATCTTGTTTAAAATTTAATGGAAATATTGTAGGACTCTTTTGTGGAATGTTAGGAAAATTACAAAAAAATAAATATACATGTTAGATTTCATTTTGTTGCTTAAAAGGAGATGTATTGAAAAGTGAGAATATTAGTGCATTACCTCTTGTTGTATTGTTGATGGAAGGAATTAAGTTTTAACTAGGTTCCAATATGCCAATAAAGTAAATTATACCCTAACTCTATCATGTTCTTCTTCATTTAAGAATTTCTTGTAAATCCATTGCAAATTGTAAAGGGGAAATGAAATCGAATCTTTTTGAAAACCCATGCTATGTTTATTGAATTGTGTAGAAGGAAAATCTTAATGCAAAAGTACTAAGCTTAATGAGTTAATTACCCATATTTCCTCAATGTTTAATAAGGAAACCAATATTGTAAATATTTTTCATATGTAAGTATTATTTAAACTAATGGTTTTACTATTATTAGATTTTACTAATCACAACATACTATTAATATCCCCTTTATATTTATAAGGTATATTATTGTAAACCACAGCCAATAAATAATATCAATGAAATATATAAATAAACATACGTATGTATAGTTAATCTTTGCGCCTCCCAAGGTATTCGCATGTCCATTTAATTGCGAAGCAAACTGTGCTCCATGCATTTTCTGTGTGAAACGGACCCGCCTCTGGCCCGTAACATTCTCACTGTCCCTCAATCGATTTGATAAAAATATCTTGAAGGTGAACTGATTTGAAGCTGCATTCGATACTGAACAGATAACAACATAGTTGGTAACCTACTTGTTGGAAACACCCAAAGGGCTGTCGCTTTCACGCGGCCATGGATTCCGGCCAGAACACACCTTTGCAGCGCCGTTTACTGTGGAGGTAACCCACCCCCTCCTCGCCTGAACGTCTTCCACACCCTCCTCTTGCTCGCGCGGATCTGGGCAATAAAAAAAATTGTGTCAACGCCTGCTAAACTCACTGTAACTTCATCTATTATCCTCCACATTGAATTCACGCGGCCTGGGTGGAGTAGTTGAGCAGACTAACCCAAAAGGGCATAAGATATGCAAATCCAAATGAAATCTATGATGGTAAGCGGCCAGCTTGGGGTAGCCCGCATGTCAACGGTAGGGAGTTATTATTTGATGGCAGGTGGCTATTAAAGCCACCCACCCCAAGCTTATTTTTCAAACTCAAATTCAAATTCATATTGCGCCCACACCGACTTTCACAATTATCTCTCTAATATGTTTTTAATTGTAAATGTATACATTTCAGTACAATCAATCAAAGTAATTTGTCATTGTTGATATATTTCATACTTAAAAGCATAGAGAAAACTGAGTAAACATTCAATTTAATATTGTCCTGTACTCATTTTTAATTGGTTTCAAGGCATAAACACCGGAATAGCTTGTTAGTTGACCAAATTGCAATAGTTAGTCTTCTAATCTTGAAGAAATAACTTGATGAAATGGAAGTTTTTTTGTTGTATTACAAAGAGACTAAGAATGCAGAATTATAACAGTATCTACAGTTTGTCTACAAAGAGTATTATTATAAGTGTCGTACTAAAATAAATAGTGTTAAACGTGATTATAGAATACCTATTAGTGTTAGATAGGTGGTTGTATATATTAGATGTAAATTGGTATAGATAAAATTTTCTTTTACGCATGAATATGACTTCACAAGTTGATACATATTATGTTAATATCCTTTATTAGCTTGTTGATTATTTGTGTTTATTGCAATAGTGACTTAAGTGATTTACTTATACTTAATTATAAAATTATGTATTATATTATAATTAATAACATATATAATAAAACTATTTGTGTTTCATACTTTATATGTTATGCGTAATAATTTTAGAATATGAGCAGAAATTTGATTTCATCTTAAACCTTTATCGTGGATATCAACAATATCAAAAGAACCCCATGCCTTGCTATAATTCACTTATTTAAATCAATAAGTTTTCTGAAGTTAACATGCTCACCTTTGCACTATTAAAGTTATACTTCTTAGCATTCCACTGGTAGAAATATTCGAATATGGAGTGACTCTATCAACACTATATAGTTTTTATTTTGGTTACAAGTAATCACTAGCCTTATATTGTGCACTTATATGTCCTGGTACACTTAGTAAGTATAAAAGGATCGATTTCTAATCCTACACCTAAATAATTAAAACAAAAAAAAATAAAATTGTCGCATTTTCGGGTTGCATGGTTGTGGCGCGGCGTCGTCATCGTTCGTTCGTTTTCCCGGCATTACATACCTGCATTGATTCTTTAAAACTTTATGGTTCTACACCATCCATCAATAAAAAATAGTAAATTTGATATGAAGATAATCTTGCAGGAGGTCTAGCTACCCTAGTAGAATGTATCACAAGATTTTCTAGAGTTTGAGGCTCTTGTTGTTCTTGTTGATTTTGATCTAAAAATTCAACACTGAATTTTCCATGATTTATGCCAACTTGTTGATTTTTCAAACCTTTGAAAACTTCTCTATATTTTATCTCATTAAGTGCTACATACTCAGACTTTTCTAGCTTCTTATCTTGTAATTGTTCCTTGTACATAACCCTTTCATTGCAAATAACATCCCTACTCCTAATGATTTTCTTCACATCTAAACTCCACAACCTGGAATCAAAAATCATTAATGTCATACCCAATGAAAGTAAATTTCTTTGACTTAGCTTCTAGCTTGGTCCTATTCTCTTTATCAATGTGAAAAAATGCTTCACAACCAAAAACTTTTAGAAAAGAATAGTTTACCTCCTTACCGGTCCAAGCCTCCTTTGGTACTCCACCTTCCAAAGCACTTGAAGGTCCTCTATTTATCAAGTAAATAGTAGTATCTACAACATCCACCCAAAGTTGTAAGGAAATCCAACATGCAATCTCATGCTCCTTGCATGCTCCATGATAGTCTTGTTCATTCTTTTTGACACACCATTCTATTGTGGTGTTCTAGGAACTATCTTCACCCTATGGATTCCATTTTGTGAACAATAGTTATTAAATTCATTATTGTAGTACTCTCCACCATTATCTAATCTGAGACACTTCAACTTCAAACCTGTTTCATTCTTAACCAAAGCTTTCCACTTCTTGAAAGTATTAAATACATCAAATTTCTTTTTAATATGGTAAACCAAAACCTTCCTAGTAGCATCATCAATAAAAGTAACATAATACCATGAACCACTAAGAGAAGATACCTGATTTAGCCCACACATCTATATGAACAAGCTCTAACTTATGCACCTTCTTTGTTGACCCAACCTTGATAAATCTCACAGGCTTTAGTTTCCCATACACACAATGCTCACAAAATTCCAAGTCTATGTTTTCCAATTTAAAAAATTTCCCTACGAATGTTAAATCTCATCCCCTTCTCACTCATATGGCTAAGTTTCTGATGCCATAGATTTGTGTCTATACCTGTAGTAGCTAAAATAGAAGAGGGATCGATACTAAAAGTGGATAAATACAAATTACCTACTTTTTACCTCTTAACCACAAGAGCACCCTTAGTAACTTTCTAGGAATTTACTGTAAATATAACCATGTAAAACCCTCACATCCTAATTGACTTGCAGAAATTATATTCCTTCTCAGGCTAGGAACATGCCTGACATTCTTCAACACCCAAGTGTTACCATTCTGCAATTTAACATGAACACTTCCTTTTCCAACAATGTTACATAGCTCATTATTACCAAGATATACCTGCCCAAAATTCCCTTGAACATAATCTTGAAAATATTGTCTATGAGGAGTTGCATGAAATGAAGCATCGAATCTAAAACCCAAGATTCTAATTTACTATCCAAAGAAAGAATAAGAGCATCTTGTAACACATCACTTGCTACATTTTCCTCTTTGTTCCCTTCTTGTTGATCTTTCCCTGATTTTAAATACCAAAAATATTTCTTTGCATGTCCTTCTTTTCCACAATTCTAGTATACCATCCTACTTCTAGATTTAGATCTTCCCTTCTTAGACCTTCCACGGTGTCCGAACTTTTTCTTTTTCCTTTTGTCTTCCCCTGTTCTCTACACTCAAATCATTAACACATGAATCACCTTTTCTTTTTCTTCTCATCTCTTCACTAAGCATCACACCAATAACGTCATCAAAATTTAAAGTGTTTGAACTAGAAACAAAATTACTCACAACCATAACCAAAGTATTCCAACTTTTAGGCAATGAGCACAAAATTAAAAGAGCCCTAACTTCATCATCAAAAATTACTCCTACAGAGCTTAATTGATTAGTAACCATGTTGAATTCATTCAAATTATCATTTACTAAATCACCTTCTGACATCTTCATATTAAACAAAAATTTCATGAGAAATACCTTATTGGAGGTTTGTTTTTTTGCATACAATTTTTCCATTATATTTATTGTTGTCTTTTCCTTAGAAATCTTGAAAGCTACCACATGCTTCCGAGCACAATGATATCATTATATGTGCCTTCGATCAAGAACATCCCATTCTTAATCTTTCATAGTGGATGTCTTGAATCTTTCCCTTATAATGGTAGATAAAGATCCTTCTGATATAGGTAGTTGTCCACTTGCATCTTCCATAGTTGAAAGCTTTTCCGTTAAACTTCTCAACCATGAACTTGATATCTTCTATCGTTTCTCCCACTCAAACAAGAAACCCTCCAAAGTGAGCTTTTACGCCAAAACAAAATCCGGCTCTAATATCATTCGTTAAGATCGAAATACTTATGAGCAATAAAAAAGAATTAAAACATAAATAAAATAAGCATTCGATCACAAAATAAACCCAAGATTTAACGTGGTTCACCCAATTTGGGCTACATCCACCAGAAACAAGTCAGACTTCTCCTTTATTCAGTCTTGAGGAATACAATACAATTCTCTCTCTTTTTCATATATCAAAGAGTAAATCCATGCACATATATATAGCTTGTGCACCTCTTTGTAAAAAATTATTCAACAAGCAACCTAAATATCACATGCTTATAAAAATAACAACTCTAGTCTATTAATAAGATAATGTTATTTTTATCCATGACCATGATTTCCTCCCCAAAAATAGAACAAAGAAAACCAAACTCCCACTTTAACTTGCAATCAAGCTCCACAAATTTAACGGTGATAGGTACCTAATTCCCACATGTAACATATTTATTATTCATGTAGTTTGATCTTCTATGTTTACGTAACATCTTTCTTATTCCTTTCACTCTTCCGAACAATGTTGCAAATAACATATCACAAATTCCAAATTACTAAACCCGAATTTCTCAAATTTTAATCATAAATATTATTTCCATGTTGATGGTATGCTTATGCATTGCAATTATAAAACATGAATAAACAAAAGAAAAAAACCTTTATCTTAACATATGGTAGAGGGTTTAAGAATCTTATGGAAGAAAACATGACAAGTAAATTATTTTGTAGTATATTGTAAGTATGCATCAAAGGTAGAGAACAAATCGAGAGCTACACCACATGTTAATAAGAATATTAAACATTGTTAGCATTGAGATCTTGACAAATATTGCATACGGTATGATCCTCTCCAAGACTATAGTTGACTTTGACATATACGCACATGAGACATACCACATTCGTAAAATAAAATCCTCACTTCTAGTGTGTAATCATATATTGATTTCTCTTTCTATTGGTAAACAAGTTGTCATTGTGTACTCATTGACTCTCTGAAAAAAAAAACTTTCCTATACAATTATTTTTTTCCACATTGGTAAGCAACGACAATGATCACCCTTAAAGATGATTGTTCAAGGTCTGACAACACATACTGAAAGATCCCTACATGATAGTTGCATCAAAATTTCCTTACAAACACTCAAGCGTAGAATAGCCATTTGAGAAATGAAGGCACTCGAATGACAAATAGTGGTAGTTTTCCAAGAGTATATGAGAGACATTGAATACATTTTCATTGATCAAATGATCTTAGTCGACCCAAAATAATGAGCAAAAGATATAGCGAGTAAATAAAGCATTCCCTCGGTATAATAACATAAATTTTATTGGCCTCATAGTGATACTAGTGGGTGATCACGGGTCATCTACTCCCACTTTAGAAGACATCCCAAGTATATACATGGAAGTATTTTAGCCATGCACTTTGGCACACATTCAACACAGTCATTACCTTGGACAAAAATTCATGTCAATAGGCCGGCTCTAAGCCGCAACAACTAGTATCCGGACATTTATTAACCAACATAAGAAATGTGGACCCAACAATGGAGATTGGAATATTCCAATGTCACATACATACTTCTTCTTGTCTCCATTCTGATAAGCGACCTTTAAAATAGAAAAACATCTTTATGCAAATAATTAGAGCCAATCGAAGAAACATGCTATGTTATCAAACCTCAACGATACTCGGTGCCTATAGTGCTCTTGTGCGAAGGGCAAGTTTATGAGTAGGATATGGATTATAAAATAGGGTGATCGGCCAAGTTTCTACAATCGAAAATGCAACCACCAAACTTTTAATCCTTTGTTGTTAACTTCACATATTTTGTGGCCCACAATGATGAGACAACATCCACCTAACACATTTGCCACTACCTCATGCCACACGTGGAAAACGTAAACAAATCTTGCTCAAAATCATGTGGGGCCTCACCATCCATAAGGCAAGAGGAGAGAAGACTTTTTGTGAAGATAAAGTTTCCCCTCATTTCCAAGAATTTTATGAACATGAATACAAAAGGGGCTTATAATTTACATTGTCATTCCATCAATTAAAAGCAAAACTCTAATATAAAGTGAACTCTTCTCTAACATAATTTACGACTCATGTGGAATTACTAATTTATTTTCACATATTTTTAATTTAGTACATGTCCTTTGGCTCTAAAATTATTGTTGCCTCTCCTTGAATTTTAATTTTAATTTTTATGAATTTTTGTTTTTATAAAAATTCTAAATTATTATTATTTTTGTTAATTTTTAATTATTTTATTTTTATTTTTTTATTAAAATTACTTATTAATTTTTTAATTTTGATTAATATTTTTGTTGTTTTTAATTTTTTAATTACTTTTTAATTTTAAATCATTTTTGTTAATTTTTTTATTATTTAAGTTTTTATTAATTGTTAACTTTAATTAAAAAATTATTTTTTATTAATTTTGACTTTTGGTTAATTTTTTATTGTTTTTAGTTTTTAATTTTTATTAAGTTTTATGAAATTTTTTTAATCAATTATTTTTAATTCCTATTTTAAAGTTTTTTTAATTAATTTTTATTTTTATTTTTATTTAAATATGTTATTTTTAATTTTTAAATAATTTTAAATTTTTACTTATTTTCATTTTAATCAATTTTTAACAACTTTTTAATATTTCATTACCTTTAAATTTTTATTATTTTTATAATTCTTTATTAATTTCAAATTTTAATTTTTTGCTAATTTTTAATTTTTTAATTATTGATAAATGGTTTTAACCATACCCCATGGAACAAAAGGGCTCAAAAGCCAAATTAAATAAGAGTATAACGGTGGTTTTAAGACCGGTGGTGACCGCATCTAAGAATTAAAGCCTAAAACAACAAGAAAAATAGTAAAAACAAAGCGGTGGCATCTGCTAGCAAGAGAGCTAGATCATAGCAGACAACAACAACACATCGGTTGCACAATAGTGAAGCTGCTAGGTTGGAGAAACAGTATTCTTAAGAGTGGATTTTTCTTGTTATGCAATGTTTTCCAACCGCAAAACCTCCTGACATGTAGAATAACCTCAATAGCTTGATCAATGCGGATATGTTCTTTTTCCGCAAATAAAAAAGGAAAGATGTTTTCCTTAGCCACTTTATACGTAGGTGAATCATCTTTTGTATTCTTCATATTTCCTTCAGCAGGAATTTATGTAAGAGGCGTTTCTAGAATCAATTCCTTCACATCGTCAGAATCAACATCGAATCCAAATCTTCCTTGGCATCAAAAACCAAATGCGCAAGGAATGCATTTTTTCTACCAATTTTTTTCTCATTTTTACTCTTTTCTAACCCACATTCAACAGCAGTATGACCTAAAGAGAAGCATCGTCTACACCATAGTCAATCGCCGAGACCATGTTCTATTTTGCACTTTAAGCTCAATGTTTGCATGAAGGTTTGTAGAAGTATCAAGTTCAACAAGGATCCTAGCATATGTTGTATGGGTAAAATCAATGGTCGAGAGCCAATGAAAAGAATGTTGCCCAAAACATTGCCAATGGAAATCAAACATTTTGGATCCAAAATTGTAGAGGTAAATGAGGCAACCTAATCCAAATGGGTTTGCGAGAGAATGATTATGTGAGTGGGTTAAAGAGGGGAAACCATGGTTTTAAGACAAGGTATCATGATTTGGGTAAAATTTACTTTATATGATATTTTATCAGTTGTTGAAGAAAAAGCCACAATAAATATTCCTTTAGCACAGGGATAAAGATCTAACCTTCCCGAGAGTAGCGGGATCCAGTATTTGGAGATCCATTCATGTAGATCTAGTAGGCTTGGCCATAAGCCACAATCAACAAATCAATGCATGTTCTTGTTAGTAGCACTCGGTGTTAAAGACTTCCTCTCTGAAGTTGATGTAGGGCGTAGTGGTGGCAAGAGCCATGGAGCTCTTACCCTTCATAATGTCTTTGAATGAAGTCAAGCCATTGTTATGACCCTCAACAATAGATGAAGAGTCGCCACCCACACCACTTTCGGATATATGCAAGTTAAAACCCTTGCGGAGCCAGGCCTGACCCGAGAGATCTTAGGATGTAGGTTCTTGAGGGTTCGCATAGATCCGGCCAAAGCTCCCTTCCCACCGAGCCCCAACCCAAATGGTCGTCGAAAATCAGGGCTTTGAAAATCGCATGTGCCCAGCAACAGCCAGAGCGAGGGAGCTCGTATAGGCTTAAGGCAAGAGATGTCATTACTGACCATTCAAACCAAGTGCAACATTAGGGTTTGGAAAAGTTCACTTAGATGTTGGCGATGCTTGCTTAGGTAGTTGTGAATTTGAGAGGCTGTGATAGAACTAACGATCCCGCTTAAAGACAAAATGTCGTTAGCGGATGCCATAGGGGTCGAAAAAGATATTATTTGGCTCGTTTGAGCTCCCACCGCCACCTCTTGCCCCGTTGTGCAAACTCGCATCAAAGGTAAAACTCCCAAAACCCGTGCCATTAGAGGATCTTTGGAGAAGAAATAGTCCAATATTTTGAATCCTTTGGAATGGAGATGCGTCGATCTACTTGTGGAGAGCGTTGGTATGGTTTCGAGCGCCATAGAGACATCGTTTAGAATTTAAGAGAATTTTCAATCTAATTTTTAATTTTAAATACTTTTAATTTTTTAATTTTAATATTTATAATTTTAATTTTTATATTTTTAAGTTTTTTATTTTTAATAATATTTAATGTTTTAATCTTAATAATTTATTAATTTATTAATTTTTAATTTGTTATGAATTTTTATTTTTATTTTTATTTATCAATAATTTTTATTTGATTTTTAATTATTTTTTAATTTTTAATAACATTTTGATTTTTAATTTTCTTATTAATTTTAATTTTAATTGTTTTTTTGGTTATTTTTTATCAATTTGTAATTTTTATATATTTTATGTATTTTTATTGAGTTTTAAGAAATTCTAATTTTTTATCAATTTTTATTAACTCCTATTTTTTATTGAAGTTTTAATTTTTATTAATGTTAAATTTTAAATTTTAGTTCGTTTTAAATTTAATTTTTTATTAATTTTGATTTTAATATTTTTACGCCGAAGGCATTCCCCTATGGGAAAGGCACTGCAAACGTTTCTCTGTTGTATTAAATTTGACGGTTTGATGGTTGTCTTGATGTTTGCGCTTTTCCTCCCTATTTTAGCTTTTCTCTATTATTTTTAATAATTTTGTTTCTAATAATTAACAATTTTAGCTTTTGGTTTTAATTAACAATAATTTTAGCTTTTGTTTTTAATGATATATTTATATTATAGCCGATCAATATATTATTTTTATAACATTACAAATTCAAAATATAAGCTGGTTTAAAATTAAATAAATAAATGAAAATTACAATAATCAACTCATAAACAAACAAATGGTTGATTTGCGGGCCTGATACAATTGATGAAATTGGTTATACAACAAATATGGACTTGATTAATTTATTTCAATTATTTTTATTTTATAGGGAATAATTAGCTTATCTTATTATTTCTATCTACTAGGTGCTCTCACGAGTTTAATAGTGCTCAATCTAAAAAATAACTTGCTTTATGGACAAAATCCCAATTCTCTAAATAATTGCACAAAATTGCATCACTTGTTGTTGTCTAATAATATGCTTGAGGGACCAATTCCATCTGAGATATTAACAACATTGACCAGATTAGAACATCTACTTCTAAATTCCAACAAACTCAATGGTAGTATCCGGAAGAGATTGGTCAACTATGGAAACTGAGAGAGCTCAAGTTGAAGAACAATATCCTTATAGGTGTCATTCCCAAGGTGCTAGGAAACTGTTCTTTCATGGAGGAGTTAAATATATCTTCTAATTCCTTGTATGGCTATATTCCACAAGAATTGGGTTCACTTTCCCAACTACGAGAATTGTCGTTGGATAATAACAACCTAGGAGGGTCCATTCTATATTCTCTCATGAACTATACAAAATTGAAAAAGTTGAACCTATATCACAACAAGTTTGTGGGGACAATTCCAGAGGATGTAGGCCATAAGCTAGCCAAATTGTGACTGGTGGACCTATCCATCAATCAACTAAACGGAAGCATCCCAAAATCCATAGGAAATATTTCAGCACTTAATTTTCTTCAAATAGAAGACAACCAATTAAGCAGAATGGTACCCTAGGAATTGGGAATGTTGGGCTGCCTACAACAACTGACGTTTGGCAATAACAATCTGAAGGGAGATGTTTTTTCCATTCTCTTGAACTGTACAAAGTTGCAAACCATTGGGTTGGAATTCAACCAATTTTTGGGCTCTGTTCAGTAGAAATTGGCTTCAAGCTCACCAAGCTACAAGAACTTGCTGCAACACGTAATCGATTCAGTGGGAGGACCCCACATTTCAGATACTACATTTTTCCTCCCTAAGATCCATTCTCGACACTAGTGCCCAACATCGTGTTGACTTCATTCTCAACTAATTTCTTGATGTCTTTGCCTCTACCTTTTAGTTTCTTTATAGCCACATATTTATCTTTCAAATTTGTAATGCCCACTTCCCTACGACACTTAGTTGATTATCATTTTGAGTTATGCGAGACTTTGGTTATGGACATGATTTATACTTATGTTGATTAGCATGATGTTTTGTGACTAGATGCATTTGGATTATGATTGGATTTTGTTTTCAGTATGATCTACAACTCGACTCATGGACGGACTATGGATACCGATATTATTTTTATATGGATATATTGCATGTGTTCTAACATTGGATTTCTTCGCCATGATGAGTAGAATGTAGTTGTTGAATTTACATTACTTGTAATTGTGGATAATGATGAAATGCATAATTGAGTTGTGATTTAGACCAAGAAATAATGATTGATTGAATTACGTATAGATGTTAATGAATTTCATGCATATGGTTATTTTGGATATTTTGACATGGCCGCAAGGCCGAAGGAGGTATTTTACATTTTGCAGGAAACACGGCATGATCACAACTATGAGGGGGATTGGGAACCAAACACAACAGGATGTCGGGTGGTTACAACATTTGGTCATCAAGGCAACTAGTAAATTGTATTGTGTTACCTTTATTCTTTTATGTGTTGAGAAAATTTCCATGAGGGGGAAATTTTCTAATGTGACCAAGGGGGTAAGAATTTTAATTACTTGTTTTAACTTACTTTAGTAGGTGATTTTATTTGTGATGTTTCCTTTTTAGAATTACTTTGCTAAGTGTGTTTAGATTAATGTAATATCTTGTTTTAATTTTTAAGTTTTGGAGGGAAGTCAAGTGGATGTAATTAATTTTGTTGGTTGGCTCCTTGAGCCTTGTGTGTCCTCTTGTATTGAATGCTTGGTTTTGAGTGTTGACCACTCCATGTTCTTTGAATCTCGAATTTGAGATTGAGGGCATTTTTGGGGGACTTGTGGGACAAGTTAAACTTGTCCCACACTTCCCAAAACCCCTTACCAACCATATCTATGGGTTGGGAATCCAAAAAGGGGATTATTTATTGTTTTGGGAAGGGAAATATGACTTTGGAGTGCACTTGTCTTCTTTTGCATTTAATTGTGTCTTAGGACACATGGGGAAGGGATGGATTTGGATTAAAGATGTCATTCAACCCAACCACCCATTTATGGTGTTTTGGGATTTGAGTTGACTAAGGGGAGGTGGCCTTGAGGATGTGTGATGTGGCATCCTACAAGGAGCCACATCACCCTCACTCTTCCTCTTGTCTATTTATGGAAATTTCCTCTCTTGTTGAGGGGGTTGGAGTTTTGTTTTTGTTTTGTTGAAGAGTTCTCTTTTGTTATTTTTGGGAGAGAAAAGAATTGGGAGAAAGAGAAAAAGAGAGTGCTTGGACTTGCATGCTTGGATTGATTTGGGAAGGAGCTTGGACAAATTTCTTGGTTTAGGCTTCTCCAATGGAGAGGTAGGAGACCCTCTCCTTTGTTTTGCTTTCATATTATTGTTGCTTTTATGCTAAAATTGTGAAAAATGCATGTTTACTTTGGTAATGGCCAGCTTGTTTTCTTGCACACAAGGAGAAGGTGGTAATGGTGGACAGGTGGTTGTTGAGATCCACCGCCCCCCCCAAAGAGATTTAAAACATGGTTGAAATAATGTTTCACCCATTTGACTCTTATCCCTTAAACTTCAAATTGTAGATGTAGGTATAGGAGCATAGACTTAATTGAATATAAATTTTGATAATATATCTATATATAATTATCACTTAAATTAAAAGTATCAACTTCCTTTAGAGAGATATCTATGATCATATATTAAAAGTTTTCTAAAAGTCGTCAAGATAGTAATATATGCGTTATCCATGCTACATATCTCCGCAGATATATATATTAAAATATATCAAAAAAAAAAAAAAATCAATAAAATCATAATACATACATTTACCCTGGACACTTTACCCTCTTTTAAAATGGATCATAAAGTGAAAATGGGGTCAGCGGTCAATTACCCCTATGCAGTCTTGTATCCCCATTCTTGAAACTCGAAATTTATCCGCTAAGGATAGAGACGAATACAACGAATATTGAAGTAAATCTCGAGCAGATGGAATTTGCGACAATCATGTAGTTTTAGTTTTGCGAGCGGAATACAAAGTTAAAGACTGAAGCTTATCTGTTTCCAAGGTCAAGCAGGTCTCAAAACTTGCAGATAAAACAAATTAAGCACGAACCTCTACCTTGCTTAATTTTCAAAAAAAAAAAAAATCGCATTTTCGAGACGTTTGTTTGTTCGCGGCGTCGGCTATTTCGCGGCACTACAAAATTACCCTGATACACTCTTCCAAAGCTTCCTTACCCAATTTCGTAAGACTGGTTGCAAATCTATGGGTTGACGCAGGCCTCATGAATGGTGCCACAGGAACAATCACCAACATTCTCTACTATGCATCAATGCAACCACCAGCATTACCTTTAATTGTTGTTGTCAAATTTGATAGATACAACGTCCCATGTTGGGATCCCTCTAACCCGTTACATATTCCCATACCCCATATTTCAAGAGGGAATCGAAGACAATTGCCGATTAAAATGGCCTGGGGATTAACTATCCACAAGTGGTAGGGACTTACTTTGCATAGAGCAACCGTCGACATTGGAACCACTTTGGTGGTCGACATTCACAGCTTTCTCCAGAGTTCCCTCACTTGCAAATCTGCGTATTTCACCTTTTTTCATTCGAGAGATACTCAAAAATGGTGTACGTAACAACACTTGGAGCAAGAAGAAAGGAGGAGTCAAGACTACTATCACTCAGCCTAGTCGTAAAGCTACCCTCTGCTTTGATAGCACCTCCACCACTACTATACTCAACACTTCTTCTATCCAAAGCGGCACTATTGTTCAAGGGGTATCAAATGTAATCATGTTTATTGAAACTAAAATTGCCCACTAAAGGCTACCATTCATGATATAAATACTGCAAATGTATACATGTCTCATTATGTGCACGCAGATCTACATTTATTTGATGTTTTGAAATATGATATGCAACTTTAATTGTATGAATCTATAACAGAATTAAATGTACACATACAACATTTCAATGTAATGTTTCAACTAAATTCCTACACTACAACTATCAATCACACACATTATCAATTGTACAATAAATGTTTTTCCAACAAAACACCAACCAAACAACCGATGCACAACTAATAAACACGAATTAAATACATACAACATCAACTATAAAATAAATTAACTATCGAAAACGGTATCAAATGTATTCATGTATGAATTTTTAACAAGTTTGAAATGTAGAAACAACCTTCAAATTAAGTGGCCCATCTATATTTCTACACTTACAAAATCAATCACACCCCTAATCAACATCAACTACAAATATAATAATTATACCTCTAAAACAAATAACATATATACCGTTGGACGTTCACATGTCTTGAAACACATGCGATTACTAGTTTTAAACCTTTTGTGTGATATATTTATTATTATTAAATTTTACCAAAATGAAAAAAAAAAAGTTTAATAATAATTAAATTGATTATAAAAATATTATCAATAGAAATCATTTTAAAAATTAATTTTGAATATTAATTTTAAAAATCTCTTCCATCGAATCTCTTTAAAAATAATGCAGTATAATATCTGATCGGTTTGGACTTTTGTGTGGAGCTCCTGTTGATTAAAATTAATTTTGAATATTAATTTTAAAAATCTTAACCATCGAATCTCTTTAAAAATAATGCAGTGTAATATCTGATCGGTTTGGACTTTTGTGTGGAGCTACTGTTATTAAAATTGATTAAAATTAATTTTGAATATTAATTTTAAAAATCTTAACCATCGAATCTCTTTAAAAGTAATGCAGTATAATATCTGATCGGTTTGGACTTTTGTGTGGAGCTACTGTTGATGAATGAACAGTAGCTCCACACAAAGTCCAAACCGATCAGATATTATACTGCATTACTTTTAAAGAGATTCGATGGTTAAGATTTTTAAATATCAATCAAAGGAGAAGCAGATGAGGTAAGTAGTTTATTAATAGCAATCCAAGAGAAAACAAGAACGTAAGGTTGATGATATTCATCCTGTCATTTCCGATGGATAATGTGGGGACGTTTATGTTGAATCGACAAATACGTAGCTCCCTCAGACATTTTTAAATATCTCCTCATCAATTCTTCTACCGCCTCATCCTCAGGTTTCCGCAATGGATTCTCTTTGTTGTTCCTCTAAAATTGCGCCGGCGATAACAGGACTTGGGATTCTCCTGATCTCCGTACTCATTTTGTACAGATTCTTGATAAAGAAGAAGAAGCCAGCTCGATTGAGATTGCCACCAGGGCCACGTCCATGGCCCATCGTCGGAAATCTTCTTCAGTTGGGGCATCTTCCTCATCAATCTCTCGCGGATCTTGCAAAGAAATATGGGAATATCATGTTTCTGCGCTTTGGTTCCGTTCCCACCGTTGTGATTTCTTCTCCAGCCATGGCAAAAGAGTTTCTTAAAACTCACGATTTGGTGTTCGCCAACAGACCCGTTGTTGCTACTGGGAAATACATGGCCTACGATCACAGAGACGTGGCGTTTGCCCGCTATGGAGAGTATTGGAGGCAAATGAGAAAGCTCTGCACAATCGAGTTATTCACAGTGAAAAGAACCGAGTCTTTCAAATCCGTGAGGGAGGAAGAGGTATTCACCATGGTGCGCTCCATTTGGCTGGAGAGCGGAGAAGGGATACAGTGTGTGGATGTCACTAACCGCCTTTCTTCTCTCACGCAAAACATCGTTTGCAGAATGTTTTCCGGCAGAACATTCTCAGACGATGAATTGAATGGAGGCATGGGCTTTAAAGATATGCTTTCTGAGATGGCGGCCGTCGCCGGAGCATTTGTTATCGGAGATTACATTCCGTTTCTCGAGTGGTTCGATTTGGAAGGCATCCGCCGTCGAATGCGAGTTGTTAAAAAATATTTGATGGATTTGCTGAGAAAGTAATCGATGAGCACATTAATCGCAGAAGGGAGAAAGCAGAGGAAGAATATCGTGTAAAAGACATGGTAGACGTGCTGCTGGACATGGCAGAATCCGAGAGCCAAAGTATGGAGATGAAAATCACAAGGGTCCATATCAAGGCAACGATACTGGTAATTTTGAGCTCGGTTGTAAGAAAAACTATGTTATATGTATATATGAGTTTATTTGATAAATTTAATATTTTTCTTTATCAGGATATTTTGAGTGCAGGAGTAGAAACATCTTCCACAACAATAGAATGGGCAATGAGTGAATTATTGAGAAACCCTCATGTAATGGCAAAAGCGCAGCAAGAAATTGAATCAGTGGTGGGTAGACATCGATTCTTTGAGGAGAGTGATGTTGCAAGGTGTGAATACTTGCGATGCATAGTGAAGGAGACATTTCGGTTGCATTCTCCAAAGTGTCATTGCTTCTTCCACATGAATCGATGGGGTGTGTACTTTGTGGATGGATATTGCATTCCTCCTAAATCACTTTGTTGCTTGTGAACGTATGGGCCATGGGAAGAGATGAAAGTGTTTGGGAAGATCCTTTACAATTCAAGCCAGAGAGATTTATGGGCAAAACTATCGATGTGAAAGGTCAAGACTTTGAATTGATTCCATTCGGAACGGGACGAAGGGGGTGCCCTGGAATTTCAATGGGCCTCACTATTGTTGAGTTGGCACTTGCTGAACTCATACATTGCTTTGATTGGAGTGTGGAGGGTGAATTAAACATGGAAGAATATTTTGGATTGACAGATTCCCAAGAAATTTCCACTCTATGCTCGTCCCTCATGGAGATTGACCATGAAATACAACCCAATGCGTAGCATCAACAATGTTTAGTGATGCACAAAACCAAAGTGTACATTATTTAATTTCCAACATCGTATTATTAAGATATTGTTGTACTATTATGTAGCTCCATTAAAGTTTTAGGAGGTGAAGCTTTCACTCATGTAAGTAAGGGATCAGTATATACTATAAGATGAAATATAAGCATTTCATCCATGAATTTGTATTTATTAGTTTCGTATAAATAATGTTGTGTTTTATTAGTGTTGAAAAATGATTAGTTCATCTAATAATAATAGTTGATAGTAATAATTTATATAAATAGTTTTTAAAGATATAAATCACAATAACAATCAATATTAATATTTAAGTACAAGCGCTTTTACAATAGATTGTAAATATGAAAAGATTTGTGACACATTTGTCAATATTCATGTATTGGAATATGGTTGATATCCATGCGATTGCACAATCCAGTTATGCATAGGGAAAAGAAGTGAGGAAGGAAGATGCATTTACAATGGGGCGCTCCCTTTGACTAGAGAGCGGACAAGGGGTACCCTCATTGCATAGAAGGATTTTAATTTACTGATTACATAGGATCAAAACTCATAGGAGAATAAAAAGTTGCAAGAAAAGGATTTATGTGAGCCACATAGTTAGGAACTCACTCAATTATGTAGTCATATATGTTGCGGATGGAATAAGATATTTATGTTGGGATGAAATAGAATGTGTGTAAACACATTCAAGGGTCAATATAAGTTAATATTTACAAGAATTAAATTTTAAAACTTTTACAAATTGTAAAATAATGTATTTAGTCTTTATTAATCAAATTTTTATATATAATATTTTACTCTTCAATAAGTTTTATTGAATAAAAATTATCACTTTTTGAGGATATTTTGAGTGTTGGAATAGAAATATATTTCACAATACGATATTGGGTAATGAGTGAGCCACCGAGAAACCTCAATATAATAAAAATGTACAAAATGGAATTGAATCGAGTTATGGGTAGACATCAGTTCTTCAAGAAATGTAATGTAGCAAGTTGTGATTACTTGTGATGCATAGTGAAAGAGACATTTTGACTACATCCACCACTACCATTGCTTCTTCTAGATGATTCAATGGGTGAATGTAGCATGGATCGATATGATGTTCCTCTGAAAACATTTTCTTGTGAAGGTATTGGTCATAGAAGACATGAAAGTGTTTGGGAAGATTCTTTACAATTCAAGTCAAATAGATTAATGGGAAAAATTGTGGATGTGAAAGTAAGAGATTTTGAATTGATTATATTTGGAGCAGGGGGAAGAGAGTGCCACAAAATTTTGATGAGGCTTTTGATTGTTGAGTTGAAAATCTCTAAGATTGTGCATTACTTTGATCGGAGTTTGGAGGGTGAGACGGATATGGATTCTTATTTTTATTGACTTATCCCATGAAATTTCTACTGTATACTTTCCTTTCTTGAAGGTTGATTATGAATTATAATTCAAGATCTAGCCTTGAGGAATTTGGGTCGAACTTGATTATATTTGAAAGGAATGTCTTAATTTCATGTTAAAGAGCATATATTCATCCAACACTTCCATAATAAAAAGTAAGAACTATTTGTCGTCGTTCAATTTACAAGAGTAAATTGAGATAAAAAATCATTGAAAAATGTTAAATAAGATATCCATCATTAAAATTTTAAATGTCAACTTCAAGTGTAGGGTTCACCCTCTTAGAATGATAGATCAAACAAATATATTCTTAGAAAAATAATACTTTGAAAAGTAGACTTATATACGAAGTAAATGATAAAGATTTATTTAATTAGTATGAGACATGGTGCATGATATGTATTTATAGTTGCAAAATCCCAATTTGGTGGTAGGAAGGGAAGATGGAGTTTTTTTTTCCCATATTCTTTAGTCGTTCCCCCTCTTGGAGACCTTGGTAAAGGATGCACTCAAGGAATTGATCTTTCATAAGATGAATGAGAAATTTTCAAAACTGATCTTCGTCCCAGCGTTGTGTAGGGATTAAATATTTCATGAGTTGTTCAATGAATCAACCGGAATTCCATGAGCTATCAACAAATTTTAACCAATCCAGGTTCAGGAAAGACTTACTAATCATCTCTCACTCAATTTGGTGGTCACCCATGATATAATTCTAGAATAAACCTCTTGGATTAATTCCTATATTCATTGGTCTTCATCTCTTAAAAAAGAGGATTCTCACCATGAATGATTTATTTTGTAAATAAACTAGAAGTTAGGTTCATTATGCTACTATCAAAAAGTTATTACTAAATAATGAAGATTCCATCCCAATCTCTAAAAATCAAAATGTTTTCTTAAATGAATAACTCCATAAAATTAGTGTTCCATCTCCAATTTCTTGGTGGGGAGACTAGATTTGGCTAGATTCCTTGATGTGATCCTTTCTACTGGCGTTTGCGAACCTTGACAAGGTAGGGTTTGAGTAGTTCCTAGATTTCTATATGTGTCCGGAATCAAATGTGCCATCAATTTTGATAGAAATTGGTGTGAAAGGAGAGATTGAAGGTCTCATACTCTCCATGCTTTCTTCTAAGCAAATTTACGTGAAGAATACAATTTATCAACTTCCGTGCCTCGATAATCCATTTAGTGCTTAGGGCATGGTCTTGGAGTTTTTCGTCAATGACGCGAGTCCCCTTGCTTCTTTAGTCCTGCAACACATATGCCAAGAAACTCTGTGGAAGCCTTTATTTTATTTTGAGTTATCCCATGGAAGTCTCCTAAGAGCTTCTCAAGTGTGCCATAGACATATTTTGAGGAAGTCTAGCAAGAAGAGTAGTACAAATGAGTTGTAGGAAGAATTGAAATCTTCTTCTCCACCCTTTTAATCACATAACACCATAGCTTAGCAAGGGAGGATTGAAATGAAAAAGGAGTTCCCAAAATATTTAATTTAAATATCGATTAGATATATTTTTGTTGGTATTTCTCGAGCCAAGATGGAATAGTGGACATTGCTTATTTTTAAGCACTCGGGTTTTGACCATTGGTTAGAAGATCGAAATCAAAGGACAAAATATCAAAACATTCCATAGTATTTTTCATAGTTTGTCTTTCGTTAAGAAATTTTAAGCTAGAATTGTCTTCAAAGTGATAATGAGTCAACTATTGGTCACCGTGAGGGAGAGATATACCTTTAACCGAACCCCTAGAAGAATAGTTTGCATGAAGGTAACTAAAACCATTAGAAAATAGAAAATAGAGAGAGTAGGTTAAAGGAAACCTTATCTAATGGATCTAAAAATTCCAAATCTATGAGATTGAGCTACATTAATGGTCACGTAGGCCTTAACATGTTGAAAAAACATATTGACAAAGTGTGAAAAAATATAGGACAAAATCCAGGGATTGCAACATGTGTATGATGAAAGGACATTTAATCATATCATAAGATTTTTCAAAATCATTTTTTATGAAAAAATATTTCTGATTAGAGTGGTAAGCCCATTCAATACCTTTAGAAACTGAAATAACATTATTAAAAATATATCTATGCTCAATGAAACTATTTTTTTCACTTCAATCAATGACGAGACAAACCCTTAGTCTATGAGCCAAAACTTTGGCAATGATTTTGTATGAGACATTGAAGCAAGGTGATAGGTCACCAATTAGTGATCTATTCAAGGTCTCCAACATTAGGGATGAACTTGATGTTTAGTTGATTGATAAGTTCAGCTAGAGTGCTTGTATGAAGATTCTCAAAGTAGACATTGTCTAAATACGGCCAAAATGTATCCCAAATGGTTTGATAGAATTCATATGGGAAATCATCATTAATGTGTTGGAATTTGTCGATGGTAATTTTCATAGCAGATTCCTTCACATCATTCAAAGTGAGGAGTTTGTAATAGGAAACCAATTGGGATTTTATAATATTACAAGGTACAATTTAGAAGCATTTTACGAGAGCATTATCTCGAGCAACAAATGAAGCTTGAGAGAGAATAAACATAAATTGTTGTGTTGTTAATAATAACTAGAAGGATTTCATGTAATTTTGTTATTTTGTCATTAGATATGTAATCGAGTTAATTTTTTTAGCTTATCTTTTATGGGTTTAAACAATGCATATGATCCTAGAGTTGAGTTATGTGAGCTTTATATAGCTCCTTCACCTTAAGTTTATGCCACCAAATGACAACTTAGATTTGAAGTTGGAGGTTGAACAATAAATGGTCAACAACTTGCAAGACACTTTGAAATTCACGATAACCTACATCATGAGCATATTTTCAATACATTGCAACTTTCTTGCAATAAGTTGTGAGAAAGGTGGTAGTTCGGAAAATGGTGTCTATCCACCAATTAATCCATCTCGAGTTACCATGGGGGTGAAGAGCTACATTCCAAACCCTTACAATATGGCCAAAAGTCTTATCATGCTTAAGACGATTTGTATTAACATAAAATTGGGATTTATGTCGTTTGGGTTAAGTGTTAGTAATATGAAAATAATATGAAAGAGTAATCCCATCAATTATTTGAAACCCGTGGCAATTATCCTATGAAATGGAGAAAATATGTTGCTTTTCTAATATGGCCCGATCCAATATTTTACCAACCGTATCTTGTCCTTCTCTAAAATTAGACCAAGTAATCCAAAAGAATGTAGAGGAGTGTTTTCGATGGCTGTTGGTGTCAATGTGCCCAAGCTTATTAGGCATGTAGAACCAAAAGCTTGTTTTTTACCGATGCACCAACACATTGGGAGCCTACCTCATTTGTCTTTGTATGCTTCCACCTTGATGAAATATCCACAAAGAACACAGTGAGCATCTGGTAGAGACTATGCAAGCTATCTTCAAAACTAGGCTTGATCTACTTCATCATTAGAAGCGTAAAGGTTGGTGAGCCAAAGGATACATTAAAATCAAGGAGGGTCCACACAATATGATGGGTAGGGTTAAAACCCCAATCTAAATAATAATTGGAGAAAGATCTAGTGCAAGCAATGCGATGACACTTCCTCTACCATGGTCATGATTGGACATTTAGCAAATAACACCCAATCGATAGTGCGAGCAACATATTGGATTACGAAACCTACGATTTTAACTTTTGAGTAAACAAGGAATTTGCATGTTGTTGAAATAATGACAATTGCTCTTGACCATATATCTCTAAGTCGATTCAATAAGACCTCAAACATTTCAATAATGTACAATCATTGGACACAAAAGGTGGATATTGTACCCCTCATCTTGGTCTTTGAGGATGCAAACTTATGTGGAAAAGCACTTTTACGCACAATAAATTCATCGAGTTCGAAAGAACACCGTAAATAATATTTTGAATAATTTAATATATTTTTCCTAGAATTCTCACAAACGAATTAACTAATAAAATTAAAAACGAATCTCAATTACGTAACACTTTGAATAACTCATTTGATAATGTTTTCTCGAGTACTTAACAACGATACGAATTAATTAATAACATTAAAACGAATCTCTATTAAGCAACACTTTGAATAACTCATTAGATAATTTTTTATCGAGTACTTAACAACGATTTAATATCGTTTTCAATGGATAATATTAAAGGAGAAAGACAAACTGTTTCGTTTTCTTTCAATCAGATCGGATGGATAAGCATCACAATACCATACCTCGCCTTTGTGTATAATACGATATTACAAACAGCCTCCTTACAAACAGCCTTTGTGTCGGTCTCCTACAGATTTCCCAAATATGGTCTCTCTTTATTTCTGCGGACTCTGGATTTTCCCGATCATTCTCTTTATTTTGTACAAATTCGTGACTAATTTGAAGCAATATCGTCGGCCTGATGAGTTGGGATTGCCACCAGGGCCACGTCCATGGCCCGTCATAGGAAATCTTAATCTGTTGGGGCATCTCCCACATCATTCTCTCTCCGACCTTGCAAAGCAGTATGGGCATATCATGTTTCTGCGACTCGGTTCCGTGCCCACCGTTGTGATCTCTTCTCCTGCCATGGCAAGAGAGTTTCTTAAAACTCACGATTTGGTCTTCGCCAACAGACCCGCTACATCTTTCGGGAAATACGTAGCCTACGATCGAAAAGACGTGGGTATGCCCCTATGGAGAGTATTGGAGGCAAATGAGAAAACTCTGCACAATCGAGTTATTCACAGTGAAAAGAACTGAATCTTTCAAATCCGTGAGGGAGGAAGAGGTATCCGCCATGTTACGATCCATTCTGCTGGAGAGCGAGCAAGGGATCCACTGTGTGAACGTAAAGCAAAGCCTCTCCTCCCTCACACAAAATATCGTCTGCAGAATGTTTTGAGCAGAACGTACTCAGATGATGAATTGAGTGGAGGCATGGTCTTTAGAGAAATGGTTTCTGAGATATCGGCCGTCGCCGGAGCCTTTTGCATCGGAGATTACATTCCGTTTCTCGACTGGCTCGATTTGCAAGGCCTCAGGCGTCGCATGCGCGCCGTTGATAAAGTATTTGGTGGATTTGCTGAGAAAGTTATCGATGAACACATTAATTGTAGAAGGGAGAAAGAGAGAGGACAGGAAGAACAAGGTGTGAAGGACATAGTAGACGTGCTGCTGAACATGGCAGAGTCGGAGAGCCAGAGGAAGGAGATGAAAATCACGAGGCTCCACATCAAGGCAATCATTATGGTATGTTTTAGTATTAAGATTTATCTTGCAGTGGGAATCGGAGTTTTTAATTAAAATAGAAATCGAGTTGCAGTTCACTGTTTAGAAACTAATGAGCTTGTATAGGTTCACGTGTAAAATGTTAAACATGTTGTGTGGATAAGTATTGAGCATGAATTTTTACATGAACATATCATCTGGATTTTTATTTTTAATTTTGAGAATTTGTTAATAGAGAGAACATATTTTGTAAATTTACATATTCATTATTTATTGTATTTATGGAAAGGTAGGTTGATTGTTGTAATAATAGCAATTGGTTTTAAAGTTCATAATATCGGGTGTTTGTTTGTTTGTTTTTTTAATAAAGAAAAAGAGAGGTTGTTAGCATACGAGATTCATTCCAGTTAGTTTAATTGTTATAATAACACCGACAATTGACATAATAGTCTACAATGTTAGGTGACTTATTGTTAAGTGCTTAAAAGTGATGCAATGGTGAAAAGTTGAATGCTTCGGTCTAAAACTTATCTTTCCTTTTTCTCTTATTCCTTTTTTCTAGGCAATAGTTAATTTGCACTCTATTGTGCTACCAAATGTATTTCCAGGACGGGGTCTACAATGATAATGTGACAGCTTTGAGAGGCTATTCCTATCTTCACTTTTATAGAGATTGATAATAATCCACTAGTCATCTCATCCATTAAGAATGTGTGCTATGAGATCCTCTAAATTCCATTTATCATATCCTTTTTGCAACCCATCTATATTTTTTTCTTTGCTCTGAAGTAGTGGTTTTTTTCCCTTAATCATTACATTCTTTGTAAAGAACATCTTCATTGATGTGTTGATTACAAGTGGTGTGTCTTTATCGAAGACTCATTCATAGAGTAAATTTGCATATTACACCCACTAGGCATCAATGATCGGAAAACATTCGAGTTGTGCTTTCCAAGGGAAGATAGCTCTTACCTTCTTGTGTTCATATTTCATATTTATTTTTTTTCGTTTGAGCGTGTCAGTTTTTCTTTAAAATTCTTATTCTTTTGGCTCTTACCATAGTAGAAACTTTCGTACGGATAGAACTAGCAATCGCACGCGAGGTGTGCGATGTGAACACCGAAATGGAAATGGGGAGTTGAAAATTAAATGTTAATGAAAAACCTAAGAATGGTTACGGTGGGGAGAAAAGAAGCAAGAGAAAGCAATACGAAACTAATGCTTTGATAAAAACTAATTGAAGTGTGAGAATGTATAGAAACAATGAAGAGGGGGCCGAAAGATAATAGTATTTATTATAACAAACCAAAGATGTACACTGGAGCATGTTGTAGAAGAAGAAGTGGAAAGGAAGGGCCACATAAGGTAAACAGAAATGGCAAGATTGTAATGCACGGAGGACGTTTTTGGGGGAGGCGGGAGAGACGTTTCTTGACGAAGAAGAATACCAAGGATGGTTTAGGAGGTGGGGGAGGATGGAAGGGAAAGGAGACGAAGTTCTTCATTTTTTCAGAATTGGAGGAGGGGGTAGAAGAAATTTTGGAGTAACGGTCGAAGGAGAAAGCTGGGGAGATACGAATGTTATCCAAGGAGGGAACTCGTGAAAGAGCAGTAAAAGTAAGGCCAGGTCTCTCGGTGGATCCAATGTCAATGGTAGCACGAGGAAGGGTGAGTCCTTGGGATTTGTGAATTGATAATGCCCAGGCCATTTTTAAAGGCAATTGTCTATGAGAACCTCTTGAAATGGGGGGAATGGGGATGTGGGAGGGATTTGACGATTCCATGGAGGACCGGTATAGCGATCGAAGTCGACAATAACGAAAGAAGGCAAAGAAGGTGGAGCCGAGGAAGGGCAATAGACAATGTCAACGATAGTGCCAGATGCGCCATTAACAAGGCTGTAGCAATCCATAAATTAGCAGTGAGCATGATTTTTTTTTTTGCAAAGGAGCACTATTTGTTCTAGTTGGTCATCATCAGGATCGTAGTAGTCACTTCTTCTTGTATTCAGAGCAATGGACAAGGCAATTGGAGAATTGAGTTCCTTCAGCATTTGCAAATTGTGGTTTTTAACAAGAATATTTGTTGAGAAAAGGTGGGGGGCATTGTGGAAGTTTACAAGTTCTTGCTGTGAGAGGCATGAATCTGTGCGGGACATCAATGTTTCCCAATCTGGAAGGGTGGCAACACCGTTTCAGATGTTGAGAAGCAAGTTGCGAAAGGAAACTTGAGCCGGAGTAGAGCCTTGTTGTTTGAATATAGATCTCAATGATATTGAATTAGGAAATTTGCGCCAAAGGGATCCACCATAGGAATTGCTGGCATATAGTGGAATGTCCATAATGGGTGGAAGTTGACCAAGGTCCCCAACCAAATCATTGATTTATTTCCGAAGGGGGAAGTACGGAAATGCGGGAAGGCCTCACGAAGGAAGTCAATTTTTGCAAGAAGTTTAGGGCCAATGAAGCTCATTTCATCAATCAAAATGTATCTAACATGTTTTAAAGAGTCTTGGAAGGAGGCCAAAGCTTGGCCTTCAAGGGGTTTTAAATCTCTAATGGGAATTCGGAGGCTGGAATGAATGGTCGACGCAGAAATGTTAAAAGCGGCCACGCCAGTAGGGGCAAGTAAAAGAAGGGGTGAAATGCCAGGGGCAGCGAGGGAGGAGAAGGCAGATTGGAGAGAGTGGATAAGGAATGACTTTCCTGTTCCTGCAGTTCCTTGAATAATGAGAAGAAGGGGTGGCAGGGTGTGCGCGAGGAAAAGTGGTGGAGAATTGTAGTGAAAGCTAGTTGTTGGTCATCGGAAAAAGTCGATGGAGAAGACAAGATGGATGGATTTGTATGGTCAGGGAAAAAATGGCCTTACAATTTTCGATAAAATGGGGCGATGTCGACCAGGTGAACCGGAATGTGTTTGAGGACCAATCATAGTGGGAGTCAAATTCTCGGAGGCCAAGCATATGGAGGTGGTCAAGACCTTTTGCCCTGGATGAGGCCCACCAAAAGTTTCCATTCATAGATTCTCTTGGTTGTTTGCATTGGGTCTGTGTCGATTTGAGACGATTCATCTAGATATGTATCAGGTTCGTGTCTGCTCTTCTAACATGCCATGACTTGTATGAGGTTTTGAACATGCGCTAATTGAAGAAACAATATCTGGTGAAGAACCAATATCTGAAGGAATGTTCCGAAAGGCTTGTACAGCAGGAGCTCAGACCAATAGAAAAGGTGGAAAGCATCTGTATTAGTTGGTGGAATGATGGAAAACCTTGGGTACACCTGGACAATTGCTGGTGTAGTGCGTTGTTTCCATTTCTCTTTTTTTCGGTATTTGTTGTAACTCCAATCTCGAGAAATTTGGATAAGGGAAAGGGACTCCATTGATGGAGGGTAGAAAAAGGTACACATCAAGAAGTTGTGATGTATCTTGTTCTTGAGTAGCCGATGCAGAAAGGCGCCTAAGTATTTTCTTGCCCACATTCAAATAGATGGTCTAGCGGCTGGACACAACAAGAGGAAGTTTGAGAAGCATGTGACAAGCTTCTTGTGCACTTATGTCATGTTCAACAACACTTTCTGTGAGCATCTTCCATATTGCAAAAGATGAAGGGAAATCGGGGTTAGCATGTGAACAAAGTCTAGACAACATTTGGTGGTATGTCTCAGAATGTTGCTCTGCTTTAGAGGCATACTTTGCAATGTATTTAAGAATAGCATGTCGGGACAATACAGTCGACAGTCAATGTTGGCTCTCCATATAGCTAGCATGGCTTTATTATGAATGTTTAATCTGTCATCATTCCTAAAAGGAAGGTATTTAACGCTTTTGTTGGCATCCATGGTCAAGGAAGAAAAAGCATGTGTTTCCCAAGGCACATTGTACCAGCATATAGCTCTGGAACCCTTTTTTTAGAGACATGTTTGTTCAAAACATTTGGTGTGGCGTTGAACTTAGTTTATAAGTTCCTCGAGGTCGTGTAGAGGGTTGGAAGCCAGAACCTCTGAAGAGGAAAGAAAGCAGGGATCATCCTCGAGAGATCTTTGTAAGAATGTTGGTCTACGTTCAGGAGCTCTAGGGTTCCAGGTGGAAATGTATTGATCAAAGTACAGTCTTGTTGCGCATTGACAGAAGCATCATCATTCCAATCTATCATGTCAACATCGGGGCACCTTCGAGCCAAAGGAAACCGTGAACATGTGCAGACCCTCTATGTTGCCATTTATACCTACAGGAAGAAGGTGGTTAGAAAGAAAGAGAAGCAATAGAATGGTAAAATGAACCATTTAATTTTGTTTACCTGTACCAGTAGTCCTTGGCTCCAAGGTGTTTCTACAGGACCTCCTCGCGAATATTGTGAACCTCTGGTGCAAGTAAGTAGAAACACGGTGGGGGTGGTTGATAATGTTGTGTGTTCTAAATCTTTGTGCGAATCGATGATCAGGAGGCGGAGCACCCGGCATACATTTATGCAGATCAAGGCCATTTAGTATCTACAACACTAAGAGTGAAGAAGAATGTAGGTGCACCCAATTGTTCAACCATGTCTGATATCTCTCCTTTGTATTTGGACCAGAAGGAGCGTGTTCCTCTACAGGTTATTTCCAAACCGCATCAAGGTATCCGGAAGCGAATATGCAGGGTCTTCAAGAAAAATTTTTTGGAGGTCTGCTATAGTTGGTGGTATGCCATTTTCTAGGTTTTGCTACATGAAAACAGCTACTATAGATTGGCTCCTATGGCACATGATGAGGTTAAGCAAAAAGTAGCGAAACCGGGGTGGGAACCGAAGCGGTTATCATGGTAACGGATTAAATGGAGGGTGTATTCATGAAAAGGACCTCTTTCATGCGAGGTTGCCTAAACATAGCCTTACCTTCAGGAAAAAAAGTTGGGAATGCCATGGAAAATAGACCCTCAGTGGTGTATTCATTTATGGGAGAAAGACTTATGTCTGGCCAAGGCATGGTGGAAGGCATGTTTTGATCATGGGAGAGAAGGAACTATGAGATTTTCTCATCTTCGGTGCCGAGTTGTGGGCAGAAGGGATGAAAGAAGAAGAATGGGTGCCAATTAAAGTGCAGAGTGAAGGATCATCACTGGAATCAGGTGCGATAGTGTCTGAAGAGGTAGGGATGTCCATTGGTATGGAGTTAAGGGAGGAGGAAATATCTGTTTGTTGTATGGGAAGAGCATTGAGGGCTTCATTGTCAATGAGAACATCTTTGTAGTAAGGGTCATGCAAAATTTTGTATTGAAGTGCATGCCATACACGAGATCTACTAACGTAGAAATCGTATTTTGTTTGTTGGGAGCCTACCTTTTACACAAGAAGTAGATCCAAATCACCGAGACGTCGAGGGAGGTACTTTTCTATGGAAGAGATATTTTGGGGGAAGCTTATAGTGTGGCCAGAGTATTTGTATTGTCCACCACGTGCATGGGTTACTTGGAGAATTGGGTTAACTCTAGCAATCAACATTTCTTCAACTTGTGTCAAAGATTGTAGTATGGATGCCTGACACCCGGGTCCATGTTGTTCCAAGAAGAAAACTGGTGTCCTTGTTTCTCTAGCCTACACCTGGAGCAAAGGACAGATCCTGAGTAACACCTAGTTTGAATGCCAGGGTAATTCTCCAAATAGATAGTGCATGTGCTTGCAATGGAAAGGGAATCTATCCTTTTGCGGAAATGCCTTTGTGCATCTGCGAAGGAGGATGAAGAAGAGGCGGATGGCTCGGAAGGGATCATTGCGGAAAACAACAACCGTCCAAGATTTTGGCATGTATTGGTAGTGGGAAGGTAACACAAACGAATGTGAAGAGGTTGACAGAGTATCGACAGAAGGGAGAAAGAAGAGGACATTGGAGAGTACATGGTTGATGGGGGGGAAGAGGAATGCGTCGATTGAGAAGGGAAGTGTTGTGTATCCAAGGGTGCACGGGCCTCGTAGAAGGGAAGGGTGGAAGTGTTTTGTGAAAGGAATGGGGAAAGTGGAGCGGAAGGTGGAGACTGAAAAACATTTGCGGCATTGGACGAGGAGGCACTGCGAGAGGTAGAATGAGGCGAAGGAAGGGCAGGTGTTGGGGACCGGAATGGTGTGAGATGGGATAAAAAAGATGTGCATGGTGTGTTTTTTCTTGCATGGTAATGGCGGCGTTGATCCGCATTTATCCGTTCTTTGTTTCGGCGTAGATTTCTCTTCTTCGAGCTAATCTTTGCTCTGCAGACATGGGGAATGTTGCAATGCTCTATGAAGGAACAAAAGTATGAGACGAGTAAAGGAAAAAAATGTGTATATAGCCATGCATGGAGTAAAACAAAAGAATACGAAATTTGTAGTGCGCATGTATATTACAAGTAAAGGAACATAGCACTAGCAAAGCACATTCAATGAAATTTATAAATACAGTAAAGTGTTCGAAGGAAATAACATGTCCATACAATATAAATGGCCATCACTAGTATTTAATTTTTTAAGCAAAAAGGGTTAGGAATTCCAATTATTGATATTCAATAACGTAGAGAGTTTGTTAACAAACACAAAACAAAAGGTATATATATTGATATTCATTGAAGCTGAGTTTCCATAAACAAAAAAGAGCAAAAAGGTACAACTAAATATCTGTTTGTGCAAGAAAGAGTTCTTGGAAAGGGTGCTAGCACATCAAGAGACCAAGAGGTTAAAAAGGGGAGAACATGAATGTAGGAAGCTTGTATATTGTTACATAAACATCATTTAGGGATGGGAAGCCGCAGCTTCAAGTTTTGTGACTTTATAATGACACATTTAAACTACTTCTTCTCACGGTATGTTTCAATTTTGATGGAAAGTGTAAATTGATATTCGTGGCCTATAACCTGGTCTACAATTTTGGTTGTTGCACCATCATCTATGCTCAAAAATTACAAGTCTTCAGCTTTGACACCCATTATATTTTCAGCAGTCTCATCAAATGCAATTACGGATTGAAGTTCTCCTGTGTCATCTTTTAAAGTGACACGGAGTGCATACTGTAGTCACATTTTTGGATAGGAACATTACATTTCCCACAAAACTAGGACCCGTTTTCCAATTCTTACACTTTCTTGCGACACTGTGTACCATTTTTCACTATAGGGCATGCCAAGTAATAAAAATTGTCCAATGCAATGTCTGTGATTTTTTCTGTAATTGCAGCCCATTCATTTTTTTCTATGTTACCCATTTGCAGAACCTGAGCTATTGTTTCTGGAGAGGACAAGGCAGATGGAGGCCCTAGAACCCTATTTGTGATAGATGGTGTGGGGACATTGAAAGCATCAGATGCAACCCATTCTTGTAGAGAGAGGCTTTCAGGGATCACTGGATTGACAAACCATTTTGTAGTGGATATAGTATCAAGAGATGTTCCATTGAAGCCGGAAACACGAGTAGTTTTAAGAGCAAGAACTGTTTCTGTGGAATTGAAAGGAATTCTTCTAGCTCTTCTCCAAGTGCAATTGAATGTTGACCCCACAAAGTGATGGAAACACTAAATGCGGACATGTCTTTAACTTGCATTGTTCTCTTCACCATTTCTGTTTGATCATGTCTGCGAATGGTGGATCACGGAGAAATAGCAAGAACAACACCAAGAATGTCGACAAAAGATCCGGCAGGTCTTCCGTATTTCTTTGATGGGGACAAAGTGGAAGTGGTGCAAAGGTATGATTTCATTGTTGACATGCAGAGGGTGAACAATGGATGTTGCCGATAGGAAAATTTTGAAAGCGCGTGTTCAGGTTGTTGAACTTTTCTTTTTGCTTTTCCAATTCTTCCGTTAGAGATGGTGTACAGTTTTTCATTTTCTATCGTGTCATAGAACTTTTCTGCAATCTCATTGAAACAAGTGACATGGATTTCACCACCTCTGCTATCCACAAAATCAAATCCAAAGAAACAACCATTGCCATTATCATTACTATATGTCCACATGGAGTTTTTTGCCAACGCTCTACCCTCTATGGACCAAACCCGCATGGTCGTGTTCAAGTCATTTATGAAGATGGCCTTCGACACTGATTTCGAGGAAGCATATATCTTTTGAGGTGGTGTTTGTGGAAACAAAGTTTTGGGCACACCCTCAGGCTGGTCAACACAAGCTTGTTTGCCTCGAATAACATGGCTGGGGATCCGGGAAGGAGAACCAATCTTGCGATATGTTTCTTTTACTATATCCATATCGGTAATTAAAATGGTCCTACAGGTAGGCAGTGCAAGGAATGAAAATGTTAGAAAATATTGTGCAATTAGAAAAGACGAAAGGGAAGTCAAAATATCGACTACCTACATTTCATGTTTGACCATCCTACAAACGGTTTTTTGCAGGTGAATTATTGTGCCTTCTTTCAACGTTTTGTCCGCAACCAGTTTTGAAAACTTGGAGGGCAACAATGCCTTTTGGATGTGAACACCATCAGAAAGGTCAACTCGATGTTGGGTTTCACTATTCAATAAAGAGTGAATAGGACAAATGTTGAGGAGCTGGAACGTGGAACCCATATCTAAGCAACCGGACATTAGGGCATGCAACACCTCCTTCTGTTAAAGTTGTGTCCATTTTTTCAATGCAAAAAGTAGAGGAGAATGGATGTGCTAGCATGAAAATGCAATGGTCAACAAAAAAGTTGAAAGTACACACCAAAATAAACAAGCCAACCGAATGTTATGCCACCACCTAGAAAAACGAACAAGATATTTCTTTTTAGTAAAAGCAATTGTGGAAGGGAAGGTTGAAGTGGATCAAAAGATTGATGGCGGGTTAAAGGATAGTAGCTTAGAGTTTGCACAAAAAGGTAAAATCGAATGCAATGCCACCAATCACAAAAGGGATTTTTTTTTTTGTTATTAAATTTCATTGTGGAAGGGAAGCTAGAAATGAATGCAAAAAAATGATAACAGCAAATAGATAGTAGTGTCAAGTTTGTATAAATAAGTTAAACAAAAAGGAGGAAGTAATTAAATTAATGAAACATGTTATCATTCATTGAAGCAAACATGTTAAACATTGAACAAATCTAAATCTAAACCTACATAAAAATTCCACACAAAACGAAGCCATACCCAGGGAAAAAGAGTTTGAAATAACAAATAGTTGTGGATTCAAGTTTTTTTTAACAAGCACAAATTTAATAGAGATATGCATTATATAAACATATTCTATAAATGCCATTTTAGCACAGAAGAGGAGCTTGCATAAGAAAATGTATCCGAAAAATGATTACGTGAAAACAAACTTACCATTTGTGAATGTACCTAAATATAAATAACTTTATTGAATTCCACTACATAATAATTAAGAGATACTTATTATATAAAAAACATAAATACACTACACATTTACACATAAACTAAAAAGAGAGTTGTGCACACATAATTAAAAATAAAATAAAAAAAAAACCTCCTTAAATTACATTCCATAATGATTAAAAAGTGGTTATTGAGACTCCATAAACATGAAAAATAGGAATCGTCATTATATAAACCGGAGAGTAAATACACTTACCATTTACCATTCGTCATGTATTAGCTATTTCCTTTTGAAATAAGTTGCTATTTGGAGTCTCCATCCAATGAGTCAAAAATATTTGATTTCAATCTTGTTTAATGATTTTATCGTATGGAATTTATACAAGACACAAAAAATCAAATCCACTCAAAACCGACCATGCTTTTGTTTGGGACTTCTATACATGAGTTATTTTGCAACACAGGTGAATTTTATTCTATTGCTTTATCTTTCCAAATGAAAATGGCACTACAAGAAACACTTTTTCCTTTGCTATAGGAAGTCATAAAAAAACAAAGGTTGCCCTTTAGGATTGCATGCACCGATAAATATTAAAATAATTTCATATTAGTATGGGGAACCAGCATTAGACATGAGATTCTCAGACCATGAACTACCTTTAAAATTCATAAGGTAAAAGAACTACCGCCATATTCTTTGGAACGGGTTTTCTGACAGGCCTTTTGTCAACTTTAGAGAATACATTAAAAAAATCTTATTATATTTTCAACAAACCTCGGTGGGCTCAGCCCGATTTTCATGCTAGATTGATTCATTGGTTTAAATCCTTGATAATAATCGCCAAACGTTATGTAGGGTATAAAATTCTCAAAGGTAGAAGCATGTTTAAAATGCAATCCTAATTATTCTAAGAAAATGATTTATGCATTTTCAACAGCCAAAAGCCTATTTTTAGAAATAAAACTTGGAAATTATGTAGAGTATACACATGATTTAGAGTTATAATCATTGTCAACTTTTGAGTAATTAAGCCATAAGGTAATTGAATGCTATATAAAATTGTTGTGATGAGGCTTGAATTTTGTTGAAATTACTTTGTATTCATATTTAGCAGTGAAAAGTATGCGGTTCGGTGAAGATGGGTAACAATTGTTATTAGTTCTCACTCAAAGGATGAATACAAAGTGCGTTGAGGATAATGTTCCTATAAATTAAAAAAATAAATAGAAATTAGAACTTGCACTAAAGCATACGCAAAGGTCCATAATCTATATCCATTTTACTCAGGGAAAATTTCTAAGTTGGGAAGTTGAAATGTATTTTAAGTATAAAAATACACCATTATAAGGGAAAAAAACTTTTCAGGGGGTCGATTTTCATTCAATCCTATGCTTTAGATTTCACATAAGTGATTGATTGAGAATTTATTGATCCTTTGTATAAATTGCATACTCGTGTCATTTTTGACTTTAGAAAATATGCTCAGATTTCTTCATCAGCCAAATGATTTCTTTCACGTCTTAAGTCCCAAGTAAAGAGCTATGGTCTTTCAGAAAAAATCAAACGTACTAACAAATAGAGTCTATCCATCCCAATAACAAGTAAAAGTTCTAAAAAATTTCATCACCAAAGAACCGTGTCTAGTATTCTATGCTAAACACTTTCATTACAGACTTTAGTATTTAATGATGGTAAATCATAAAGACTCCTGAACCTTAACAAAAAAATGAAGAAATATGTCTTAGTAAAAAGCAAAAACACTTAACTGTTTAGTATAAAATTTACAAAATTTGAAACTTTAAATATTCCAAAAGTACTAGTGTCATATTATTTACAAATGTGAAGATAAATCTAAAAAATACATAGTATTTACAGAATGCCTATCATGTCAAATTGTAGCTTCTATTATATCTTGAATTGATGTGTGTGGAATATGCAAACTTCTCCCAAAAATCCAAACATTTCAAAAATGATTCATCTTTCAATACATAACAAATCACTAAAGCTTGAAGTATACACATGTTCAAACAGACATTTTTCAAAATTCTGTTGGTAATTCATTATGTGAAATTAACATTTTCATTTCATATTCTATCAAATACGGTAAGGTAAACAATTGCATTTACAACAAATATATTGCAAAAGTTTACACCCACAAAAACCAAAGTACAGGCTGTTAGATAAAACAAAGTAGTATATTCGGGTTAATATTTACAGATCCAAAATATGGCTCATTGTTTCACGTATACTTGCAGAAAAGCCTTACAAAAATCCTATAACTATATACAGTCTACAACTTTGTTTTCGTTTACAAGGTGTTTGGGGAGGAGGGTATCATTTTTTTTCTTTTTTTTTTTCTTGCTAGCACCAACAATTTTCTTTGCAGCTTTGTTTTTCTTTTTTCCACTTTCTTTTTCGCAACAACAACACCCATTTTTCTTAATTTATAGGAAGGTTCACATGCCATTGCAGCCTCCTTAGAATCGTAGGCTAGGCCAAATCCTCGGACTGAGGCCCAACAGTATGAAATTTGGACAAATACAAAGGGCTTTGTGGCAAAAGGCGAAGTCACTCTCTAACCAAATCTGCTATAACCGGTTTAGGCGGTTTTGGTTTCTGCAGTGTAAATGTTCACAACAAACTGAGTCCTCTTAAATTGTTCTTCTCTTTGCAAGTGTGGCATCATAACAGTCACACCAACCGGGGAGAGATAATTGTATTTCTAGTCCTCATTATGTTAAACTAAAAGGAAAACATCCAAACATTAGGGAAAGTAGCAGCAGAAGAAAAATGTATGATGAGCCGAGAAAGAAGGTTTCTTTTCAAGCAGTAGCTTTAAAAACCTTCCCGTTGAACATTCTAACGCTCCGCAAGGGTTGCTTGCGGACACTTCAAAGTGGCTTCCCAGGGAGATAACTCCCTCGGCACACTAGGAATCATGCTAACAGGAAAGGCACGTGCTCCTTCATGCCATTATTATTCAGGGTAGATATTGTTTGCATCTTTACAAAGCATAAGAAAAGACGCACACAAAACAATTTCCGAAAGGTAAAGACATCCAACCATAGCAACAAAAACACACATTGAAAGTTCCATGCAATATTATCACCTATCGAACTAGCTGTACACAACATCAAAATTGCAACCAGAGATATGCAATAAAAAAAAAAGCAACTTGTATGCAAAGAAGACAAAAAACCTACGCTATTCATTCCAACAAGAAGGGTGAGATTCATATCACATCACCATGGATCTATCTATCTATATGTTTGTATGTATGTGTGTGTGTGTGTGTGTATAACAATCACAAGGAAGAATGAGTCTCACCTATCAATTTCTACAGTTTTGTTGTTTCCTCCAAGACAGTCCTGCAGAAATGGCAGAATAAGCAAATGTAAATATCAACAAGATTTTCAAAGCAAAAATCTATAATTTCACAAGCAAAAATTTTCAAATAAAATGATGAAAAACATGATTCAATGCTTCCAAATTCTTTAGAATAAAAGGCCCACCTAAATATTAAATTACCAGTGGGATCTAAAGAGTTTTTTCGCTTTACCTTCTACGTTATTAACTTTACCTCCTATGTTTTGTTGTATTGTGTTTTATTAAGAAATGTGAAAGAAGACAGAAAAAATCAGATTAAACTACACTAAAACCACCCAATCTTTGGCCCAAGAAAGGCAGAATAAAACAAGGACATAAAGAAACCTACAAACATATAGATACAGTTCCCCACAGACCCCGAGAGGAATGTATATGCCCGCCACCGTCTTCACAAAGGCCTCCGAAGCACGCAAAGCAACCTGCTAAAACCCACAACAGGAAAACAAATAACTGTGTTAGCCTGCCATTTGTGAACGGTTTCTTCATTCACGAAGGCAATGAGAATTAAAACCTACCCGGGATGTCGCCATAACAGGACCCATCTTACATATATGGAAAAAATAGATCAAAATCTATAACTTCACACAAAATCTTTATAAATTGAGTCTTATTTTAAGGATAACAAAGTGGTCTACCTCTTCCTTTTCGTCTAATCTTACAACATTACCCCTCCATTGATTTAACCCAAAAACAAAAACACCTAATGGGTTTCACTTAATTTATTGGGAAAACCAGCCAAAAAAAAATTACGTAGGACATGCTTAGAAGAAATGGCACCTAAAGAGGTATGGCCACATTACAAGCTGGTTTAAATGTAAACGGAAAACATATACAATCATTGAAGATAATTTGGCCATATTACCCACTAAATTTCATATGATTCTTTTGTACGTTTATACTCAATACAACAAATAGTTTCTTCTCCATACTAAAATAGATCTGTTAATTCCGATCTTATAACTTTACCAAAGAGAAAATGATGGAGAAATTGAAGTCTTATTTTAAGGGGCAGAATCAACAACTATTACTCATATCTTTAATACATCTACCAGCGCAGACTACACGTAACGATTAGGGTTATTTAATTAAATTCTACAAAAATACCCACTGCGTATCTATACTTATTTTACAATTTTCCATATCATAAACTTCAAAGATGCAGAATGGGATTTTACCACACAAACCCTAATAACGCATCGGAACCTGCGATCAATTAAAAACATCAAGAGAAAACTGCGATCATGTATAAATCATAGATAGAGATTGGAAAACCTAGAACGAAAAAGACTCATACGCACCAGTCTCAACGGATGATGTCGTTCGTGGCTAGGGAGCAGAAGCCATGAAATACAAAGTTTCAAATGAAATTATAATCATAACCTGAAGGGGAGGTTGAATCTTGATATGAAATGCTTTGCTTCGGCCATCTGATATGTTATCGACATTGATTGTGGGAGCTCTTACTTGGAGGAAGCATGTAGAGTACGTTTTTCCAATAAATTTAAGAATCATTCCATATCTCTGGCTACCAGGTACACACTAGAACATTTCCAAGTGCTCCCATTTCTCCTTTTACATTTCCAAGCGCTTAATGTGGCGCATATTCTGTAGGTGCCATTTTTGGTTCAACATGTCCTGCGTACACACATGTGCGGGAGAAATTTCACAATCAACAGTTCCTTTGCGTAAGAGGATTGATGATCTCTCGTGCGGGCATGGAGGTGTACACTGGAAATCTTGCCCTTGCCATCAAGGTTTTCGCATGGAGGGTTGGATTGCGTCCGTAATCAACGTCGTCCTGTGCGACTGCATCTTGCCCGTCTCCTCTTTGACATGTGTCAGAGCCCCCTTAGGTTCAACCCAGCTGAAGGAACGCCTTTCGGCATAATTAAACAATGGACACAAAAAAGGAAAAAAAACGGTCCATAGAAAAATACGGTAAATATGGTAAATTGTATATATATAAAATATGGTAATTTTAATAATTAATATTAAACGGCTATTATAAATATAATAACATCAGTTCAAAAACAGATTTGGTGGATTTTTTTCTATTTTCAGCCACGGATTTTAGCTTTTTGGAAATAGATTTGGTGAATTTTATTATTATTTACAGTGCAGGTTTAGGCTTTTGCTTTTCTATATTTTAAACTGCTAAATCCCGAAATTTTCGAAATTTGATATGATGGAGGGAGGAAAACGTAAAAAAACGGAAATTCTGTCAAAATCTACCGTATTTGGTAACTGTGGTTCTTACTAAATTTGCTAAAAGTCCTCAAAGTCTACCTTACGTTCTTCGTTATATCATGGATTTGTCAGAAAACTAGTTATATTTCTTCCTTTAGGCCTAGATCTTTAATTTCCACGCTCCTAATGCTCTATGAATCAAAGGGATCAACACAATGATGTTTACAAAAATAACTTCCTGTATATGTTGTACTACTCTTTGCTTGCTTAGTTGTTTGTTCAAGAGCTACTTTGAATACTTCACGATTCTCATAAGTTAATAGGATTTTACCATAAAGAAATATATTTATTTTCATTGTTCTAGGCTTGTTCCAGTATTGATTTTGTTATATACAAGAAAACTGTACATTTATTAGATTGTGATATAATTTCAGTTCTCTATGATAATCCCCCACTTCTAACTCTATCAGTCGATATATATCCCTGTAAGAAAACAACTTAATCCACAACACTTTAATTACAGTGTGCATTACAAGTAATATTTCTTAGAATTTACAAATAAATTTTAACATAATGCAATATCTAATGATTATATATATTTTTGTGCGCGTAATTTTTTTAATTTCCTTACAAAAACAGGTTCCTCTTAAACAGTTCATTACACATTTTGGAATTGCTTATATGACTAATATCCAAAATCCCTGAAGAATTGGCCATTTCTTTAGACAGAAAACACTATAAACGTCTGAAATAGTCTTCATAATAAAATGACTGTTTTATGAATTATATCATATGTTTTAATAAAAACCAAAACCAAGGTAATTGTTGTTTTTCTCAGGTTTTTGTTGGTACAATACTCGCTCAACTGTGAATTCAACTAACAAACGAAACATTTTCATTTTATTTTCGTTTTCCAGGATATTTTGAGTGCTGGAGTAGAAACAACTTCGACAACATTAGAATGGGCAATTAGCGAGTTGATACGAAACCCTTATGTAATGGAAAAAGCACAACAAGAAATTGATTTGGTGGCAAGTAGACATCGGCTGTTAAAGGAAAGTGATGTGGCACACTGTGAATATCTACGATGCATAGTGAAAGAGACATTTCGACTACATCCACCAGCGCCATTGCTTCTTCCACATGAGTCAATGGGGGAATGCAATGTAGATGGATATTACATTCCTCCTAAAACAATGTTGTTTGTGAATGTATGGGCCATGGGAAGAGATGAAAGTATTTGGGAGGATCCTTTACAATTCAAACCAGAGAGATTTATTGGGAAAAAAATTGATGTACAAGGTCAGGACTTCGATTTGTTGCCATTCGGAACAGGAAGAAGGGGTGCCCTGGCATTTCAATGGGAATTTCTGTTATTGAATTAGCACTCGCAGAACTCATACATTGCTTTGATTGGCATGTGGAGGATGAATTGAATATGGATGAAGTTTTTGGATTGACGGTTCCCAAGAAATTTCCACTCTGTGCTCGCCCCTCATGGAGGTTAACTTTCGAACACTTTTCAATATCTAATGCTAACAAACACGGGTAATGAATTTCACGACAGACACTGTTTGTTTTCCTGCTATTAAGAATGACCAGGTTTTTAATGTCTGATCTGAGCAAAGGGAATTTATGTATTTATTTATTTTGTACAGTTGCAGGGGATCAAAACACATTGTTATTTAAATTACTGTATACTTTCGTCTGTAAGGATGTACTGCATGTTTGTTAACTTTTTATCTCTTCTTTGTATTTTATATGTATGAAGGACTGATTATTAAATGTTATGTTTATTTAAAGTCTAATTTCAGCTCTTTGCTTAAAACCACGAGTACTACACTTCGATTACAATGTTTTACGTGATTGGTGCTCAACAATGACAGATGGATGCTGTCACAGTTTTAATTTTTATGAATACATAATTAAATTAGATATTAAATTTTACGTTTATTAGACTGTAATATGGTAATTTTAATTTTAAATTTGATTTTTATTTGATTATTAATTATAAGTTTTTTTTTTTTTGAAAAATTAATTTTTTAATTTATTTATTTATTTTGGCGATGTAAATAGAATTTGGAGACATTTTTTTTACCAGATGGAACATGTAGATCCAACAATATAAAGTAAATTGGATTGCATAGTTTGCAAAGTAAGTTCCATTACATAGTTGATGACTTCTCTGCCTAAGTTCTAGAGGGAGCATATATACCCAACCATATACAATAAGTGAACAAACTAAACTAAGCCCAACAATGCACGATAAGTGAACAAACTAAACCAATAATCACTTTCAGCTAAGAAGCTATGAGTAAGTGGCATCCACATCGTCAAAATCACCCACGACACGATCCTAACCTCAACCGTTTGACTCTTTGTGTCGAGGTATCTCCAAGCCTTGTGAGCTCATTGAAATCCATACAACAACACCAATAGATCAAGGGCCCTTCAACTATCAATATTTTTAGATAAATATATTCATAATATTGATACTAAATCTAACAGATTTCTTATTACTCCAAATTTCATAATTATTTCAAATATTTATATGTTTGAGAAACATAATCTTTTCTTCATTCCCAACACATTCAAAATTAATTTCCATGTTAATCATGAACACCGACCTTTAATTCTATATATTTAAAACATGGTTATTTTTGTTTTGTTTTTAACCATTCAAATTTATTTCATATCATTGCTCCTAGAAACAAAGTTTGTGATATATATATATATATATATATATATATATATATATATATATATATATATATCGTTAGTGATAACCATCAAAATTTATTAAGGATCTTTACTTGGATAAACAAGTGCGGGATATGGTGTTGTCGCTTCCTTTTAAGGTAAGTGATATAGAAGAGAAATGTGTTGGCTCAATATTGTTGGGTATAAAAGTAGTACTATATAGAGTACAACTAGCAATTGCCTTAGCGGTCAATGGAGACGCAAAGGGTGCATTGAAGACATTCAATTGACAAGAGTTCAACGTTGCATGAACAAGACGGGTAGTGAATATAAAGGAGATCTAGGGAGGAGAAGTCAAAAGTAGGGGAAGTGTTGGTGGGAGCAGATGCGAAGGTCTTCTTTCTTCTAAAAGAAGCATGTACCACTTGTCTTTTTGACAATCATTTGAAGGAGAAAAGTGTTGTGAAATATTTTTGAGGCAACGTACTTTAATGACTAGACCTAGTCACCAAATCACTAGTCAAAGGGGTTGGTTTATGCTAGAAAACCATTTCACAAGTACAAACCAAAAAGAGAGAAAATAAGGACAACCAAAGCTTAAAGCATGAATGAGAAGATGTAGCACATGTTATGAAGAATCATTATAGAAATTTTCTTGGGATTGTCGTTCAACCAATTTCATTTTGACTTGATAGGATTTTGAGGACATGCATGTATGATGGGTTCATAAATGTGAAAGACAGTAACACCATTTGGTGTTAACAATCTTCAAAGTTTACAAGAAAAATCTATTTATCTTTAAAACTTTACAAGAAAAATACATTTTGTTTGGAAGCATGACTTTCCAATGCTTTAAATTTTTAATAGTTTCTCGATAAAATACTCACATTTATTCACCTTCCTCATGGATAGTCTTTTCATATACGACTTAAACCACCATCAAGATACAAAAGATTATGAGGATTAAGGCGAAAGATGTAAATTATTCTTTGATTCAATGAAGCTTTTGGAAATGTTTAAAAGTATAGTGTTATGTAGTAGTGGAGGGAGATATAGCAAGTCTTTTTTGACAATGCTTGAAAACAATGTATAGAAATAAGATGAGAATCTCTAGATTTTATGATTTTCAAAAGAGGGTGGAGGGATATTTTAGAATAATGGTTGAAAGGGAGAGGAGGTGAAATGTGTAGGTCCTTAATTGAGGGGACTTTAGAGATTGGAATGAACATTACATCCTTTCTTTCACTTGCTTCCAATATCAATAGTATCCTTTTGCAATGTTAGAACATAGTACTCATGGATTATTAAACCCCCGAGACATTTTTAGAGGGATATGTTTGTAGATTCCTCTCAAAATCAATGGGAAGGGAACATTCAAATTTAGTTGTAAGTCCTATTCCAACCCAAAAATTAGTTGTACGCATAATTTTTTGATGCTTACAAAGAATCACTTTGTTCTACAATTGGTCATTCCGAGGCACCCTTGAAATGCTCAACCTAATAAATCGTGGAAGAAAATGGGCCACAAGAAGGTTAAATGATTTTAAATTATTCAGGTTGTGGCAGTCCATAAGGTCATCTCTTACAAACAAAATAGGGAGGAATGGAAACCACTTACGTCTTGTTCATGAAGGCATGCATCATTGAGACACATAAGGGTTTCCCATTTCTTAATACATGGAATTGCATCTCGAATGTTATGAAGTGATGAAGAAGAGTATCAAATGCTAGTTTTTACACAAACGACAAAGGACAAGGTGGTGGTGTGGAATGTGAATGATTCTAGGCAACATTCCCGATGGTATGCTATTTTGTAATGAAGGTGGAACGTCATCTTCACCCAAATTGTGGTGAATGTCGATTTCTTGGTGACTTAGCATAATTAAGATATATCAAGGCCAATATAGTATGTTCTCTTTTGTAATTTATATGTTCTTTGATGGAATACTCCATATCATGTCCAATGTATTATCAAGGCCAATACAAGTATGCTCTCTTTTGTAATTTATATGTTCTTTGATGGAACACTCCCTATCATGTCCAATGTATTGCACTTTTTTTTTTGTCTCTACACGGTGTTCCCTCATAACCAATGGTCGAATTTTCCTAACTTAGAAATCTTTGTTTTGTCAAATCTTAGAATTGAAACACCTAAAACTGAAGAAATCACACCTAGGGCCCCAATATACTTTCTCTCTTGTTGACCAGTTAGTAATAACCCTCGCATGAAGTGTTTATATAATACAAAACAAGGAAAACCACTTAATAAAACATCTATGTTCATAGTTCTCTAAATATTCCACTTTTTCTTACTAAAAATAAATAATTTTCAAATGACTCCTAAAAATTTGCAAAGAAATAAATAATCTAGAATAAAAAGGACATACCTCTATAAATAATTAGTAAGAAGAATGCATATATAGAGTTATACTACGAATAGCCATGAGTCAAATAACACAAAGGAAGATACCGACCAGTCTGAAACCCCAATGAACATCCCTAGAGCCAATTTGAAAGAGTATAATAAGAAAAATACTATTTTTTTAACACATAAAGCTCAAGATCTTCAGAGAAAAGTAGACCGATAGCATATCAATCTACACTAGAATGCGCGCAAAAACTGGAAAATAGTGAATAGAGTTAAACAAATCAAAAAAATAATAAATCGAGAAATTTCAGATACTACACTATCCATTGATTTGAAAGCAAAGGAAAATTGTATGAGGAAAAATTCAGTTAAAAGGGACGAACTATATGACTTGCAGTTCAAATCAAATGTATAGCTCATATGGAGAAAGTAACATTTATGAAAATTGAAATCCCTTGATGGCTAGATTTTCATCATCCGATCTGATGTGTTTGAAATTTGAATGTAGGTAAAGAAGGTTGCATATTATGTTTGCTTCAAAGTTAAAATAAGCATATAAATTACAGGTCTGGAAACATTTCCCCATAAACCATATAGATTTTTCTCTAAATAAAGTTAAAACCAAGCAAAAATAAAACAACGTAAAACTCCAGATTCATCAAAATACTAATGTGGACAAGAAATAAAAATGAATGCGCAACTTTTAAACGTTTTTCTTTATATTGCATTCCCTAGGAATAAATTCAATATTACTAGTCCTTTTTGTGTATAGATGTTTAATGCAATGTAACAGAGTTGATATTTCAGGAATGCAAAGTGGAAATTGGTCATGTGTTTACAAAATTATATATTGTTGGTTCAAATTAGGCCCTTGTTGATATTTTTCTATAATTCTCTCTCATTTCATAACAAATGGATATTACCACTTGTCCTTTTTCTGTTTGAATATTGAGAAATTGTTGCATATTTGGTTTCTGATGCGAGAGCCCTACATACCATCCTTATACAACACTCACAAATGTATTAGAAGCATCAAATTCAACTTTTCTAGCCACCTTTCACTACGAACCATCACCTTGTAACAAGTTAAATCTTGCTCAATAAGCAAAAATGCAATAAATGATTTCACCAAAGACTAAAAACCTCTTAAACGTGATTAACAACATCTATCTAACATTTTGAAACTACTCAGAAAGTTTCATCCATTCATCTTTCATAATTTTCCTTTTAGACCGCCATATAGCCTTTTAGCCCTTTAAAAGGGGATTTTCTAACAAATATCACCCAATTTTTGCTTTCTTGATACACGTTTTGGATACCCATTTTCTTCATTTATGTTTCGATGATGTTTTAGACCACAACACTTTAGCCTTCATCTTTTATTCACATTTTAGCAATTTTGCACTAGCCTTAATAACCCTATTTGCCCTTCAAGCATCCATGTCCGGAGAAAACCATAAATAACCCATAAAATATAATTTCATATCCTAGTACCATTTGTGGAGCTTGTGCTTTATACTAATTTTTATGCTCCAACTACTTATTCTCTTCACCCAACACCATCTTTCACTTTTTTGGGCTTCTTCAAACTAGATCTTTCAAGAACTCAAAAATAAAACTTGGTCATATCTTTCTCCCACATGTGTATTTCATCATAAAAAATTTCCTCACATATTTTAAGGGATATAAACACCATACAATGAATTTTTACAAGAACCCACTTGATAAAACAAAAATTGTTTAGTTTATAGAAATTTGTCGAAAAAGGACAATCGTAGGAAACGAGCATTCAAAAATCCATAACTCAAGTTTTATAAGCTTTCAAAATGGCATTCCACTTGGAAAAATTTTGTTTTGATGAGAAAAAAAAATCATCTTTAGAGTGTTTTAATATATTTTGATTCCATCAACCAGATCCATAAGATTTTGTGATTTCTTCCTTACACAAAAGAGAGGTTTATGACTGATTTTTCTATGTTTTAAGCATCAAAATGTATTCATTTTCTCTCGAAAATTAACGAAAACTTTCTTCATGTCTCAGACTACCCTCACACAAAATTTTAGTTCTTTATATTGGATATAATTCAATTTATGAATTCCTTTCCTCCCCAAATCAACATCAAATATCACAAACAATTGACATACCTCCTTCATACTCACTACTTGTCCTCATAGGCCTGCACATATCCTTCAAAAACCTATAAAAAACATAAATATGTCATTCTAAACCATATTCATTTACAAAAAACACATACAAATGAGAAACCCTCATGAGAAAATCTCAAACATTCATTCACAATATTGTCAATAAGCAATTATACTAACTTTTTGCAAGAAGAAGACTTTTAAAGTGATAAGCCCTAATATACATAGCTTCATGAGCCTCTTAGACTTTGATACAAAATTTTCTTCCTCTAAAACCTCTCTTACCAACCTTCAACAACCACTATTTTAATTCCTTAACATGATTTAAGGAGGAGAGGTGGTTAGGTTTCCACCACCTAACTCACCCTAGTACAAGCTTACCATAGTGAGTTTACATCTTGGTAGGGTCAAGAGAGAGAGTTCATGACATGACCACCTTATTTTATTAACATTAGGCCTATACTAACACCTAAAAACTAACATTCTAATACCTAGGTCTAGGATGCAAGACAAGGCTAATGTGAATATTTAAATGCGATATTTGGAGGGAAACCTCTAAGATACCACTTATTACATCATTAAGATTTCAAATGGACCATATATGACTCATAAGCATCCTAAGACACCATATGTGACCTAATCAAGTCAAAATTGGGCAATTTACATTGATGCTCCTGCATCATACTCTCCATATGGAGAGAATTGAATTATGTACAATAAGCCTTTTCTTCCTTTTCCAATTGTGCTCCACTTGTAAATTCCTTCCCTTCACTATTGCATTATTTCATCTTCATCAGCTATATTACTCTTCTTTTAATCTTCACTCTTTCTCTTTATCTTCTTCTTCTTGTCTTGGTCCTCAAAATGAGGATGTATTCTCTTCGCCTCTTCATTTGAGCTCTTATATGAGCTGCCCTTTCAACATTTTTCACCTCTTCTTCAAGAGTACCTACAAAAAAACACATGAGCGCAAAACCTTAGTTGAAAAATGTTGATACTTTCGAGTCTCTTTATAAGATTCCTCTTCACTTTTAGTTTCTTCATCCATATTCTCAACTTTTTGTTCCTCATTCTTCACTTCTTCACCATGCAAAGTAATCTCAAGTGCTAATAACTCAACATCCAACTTGCTCTTTGGTTTCATACACAAATTGAAAACCAGGTTGTCTTAATTTCTCCTTTAATTTCTTCTTCATACATACATTCTTCTTTAACTATATCTCTAATTTTTCCCTCTTCTTGCGTTCTTGCCTTCTTAACCATCATTTTTATCTTTATTTATTCTTCTCTGATCGGGTAAGCTCGCCAAATTGGGGCCAAAAGGGGGTCTTAAGTGGATGCATTTTTCTCAAAAATAAAAAATCTTCAACTTCTATGAGTTATTTGAAATAGTTACACTCAAAATTGGAATATGTTATAAGAACATGAATCATAGCATTTTGAGTTTGGTTTCTAAGCTACTAAAGTTTTTGAAAATGGTTAAGTTTAAGTGAGTCAAATAACTAAAATACCAACAGTGCTCATGTTTTTGTTAAAAACACAAGAAACAATATTTCGTGCCACTACCACTTTTTTAGCACTATTTAGTATTTTTGAAAACCCTTTGGAAGAAAGATAGATCGGAGCATCTAGTTTAGGAGTTTTTTTAGATTTTTTTAGCGAGTATTTTTTTAATGATTTTTCTAGTACAAAAATTTTTAATTTTCAAAAATTGGTTGATACTGACTAACCAGGTATCATGTGATGTGATACCTGGTTAGTCCATGTATCAACCAATTTTTGGGCTCTATTCCGACGGAAATTGGCTTCAAGCTCACCAAGCTACAAGAACTTGCTGCAGCACATAATCGATTCAGTGGGAGGACCCCACAGTTCATATACTGCACTTGTCCTCCCTAAGGTCCATTCTCAACACTGGTCCCCAACATCATGGTGACTTCATTCTCAACTAAATTCTTGATCTCTTTGCCTCTACCTTTTAGTTTCTTTATAGCCACATCTTTATCTTTCAAATTACCCTGATACACTCTTCCAAAGCTTCCTTGCCCAATTTCGTAACACTGGTTGCAAATCTATGGGTTGACGCAGGCCTCGTGAATGGTGCCACATGAACAATCACCGACATTGTCTACGACGCATCAATGCAACCACCAACATTACCTTTATTTGTTGTTGTCAAATTTGATAGATACAACGGCCCATGTTGGGATCCCTCCAACTCGTTACATATTCCCATACCCCCTATTTCAAGAGGGAATCGAAGACAATTGCCGATTAAAATGGCCTGGGGATTAACTATCCACAAGTGGCAGGGACTTACTTTGCATAGAGCAACCGTCAACATTAGAACCACTTAGAAAGAAGGGTTTGACATTCACAAACTTTCTCCAAAGCTCCCTCGCTTACAAATCTACGTATTTCCCCTGCTTTCTCATTCGAGAGATACTAAAAATTGGTGTACATAACAACAGTTGGAGCAAGAAGAAAGGAGGAGTCAAGACTACTATCACTCAGCCTGTCATAAAAGCTACCCTCTGCTTTGATAGCACCTCCACCACTACTATACTCAACACTTCTTCTATCCAAAGAGGCATTGTTGTTCAAGGGGTATCAAATGTAATCATTTTTATTGAAACTAAAATTTCCCAAGTTAAAGGCTGCCATTCATGATATAAATACTACAAATGTATACATGTCTCATTATGTGCATGCAGATCTACATTTATTTGATGTTTTGAAATATGATATGCAACTTTAATTGTACGAATCTGTAACAGAATTAAATGTACACATACAACATTTCAATGTAATGTTTCAACTAAATTCCTACACTACAACTATCAATCGCACACATTATCAATTGTACAATAAATGTTTTTCCAACAAAACACCAACCGAACAACCGATGCACAACTAATAAACACGAATTAAATACATACAACATCAACTATAAAATAAATTAACTATCGAAAACGGTATCAAATGTATTCATGTACAAAATTTTAACAAGTTTGAAATGTAGAAACAACCTTCAAATTAAGTGGCCCATCTATATTTCTACACTTAAAAAATCAATCACACCCCTAATCAACATCAACTACAAAAATAATAATTATCCCCGTAAAACAAATAACATATACCGTCGACGTCACATGTCATGAAACACATACAATTGCTAGTTTTAGACCTTTTGTGTGATATATTTATTATTATTAAGTTTTTGCCCAAAAAAAAAAGCGTTTAATAATAATTCAATTGATTATAGAAATATTATCAATAGAAATCATTTTTAAAAATTAATTTTGAATATTAATTTAAAAAATCTTAACCTTCGAATCTCTTTAAAAATAATCCAGTATAATATCTGATCGGTTTAGACTAAACCGATCAGATATTATACTGGATTATTTTTAAAGAGATTCGAAGGTTAAGATTTTTTAAATATCAATCAAATGAGAAGCAGATGAGGTAAGTAGTTTATTAATAGCAATCCAAGAGAGAACAAGAACGTAAGGTTGTTGATATTCATCCTATCATTTCCGATGGATAATGTGGGGACGTTTATGTTGAATTGACAAATACGTCGCTCCCTCAGACATATTTTAAATATCTCCTCATCAATTCTTCTACCGCCTCATCCTCAGATTTCTGTAATGGATTCTCTTTGTTGTTCCTCTAAAATTGCGCCGGCGATAACAGGACTTGGGATTTTCCTGATATCCGTACTCATTTTGAACAGATTCTTGATAAAAAAGAAGAAGCCAGCTCGATTGAGATTGCCACCAGGGCCACGTCCATGGCCCCTCGTGGGAAATCTCCATCAGCTGGGGCATCTTCCTCATCAATCTCTGGCGGAGCTTGCAAAGAAATATGGGAATATCGTCTTTCTGCGCCTTGGCTCCGTTCCCACCGTTGTGGTTTCTTCTCCGGCCATGGCAAAAGAGTTTCTTAAAAATCACGATTTGGTGTTCGCCAACAGACCCGCGGTTGCTACTGGAAAATACTTGGCCTACGGTCACAGAGACGTGGCGTTTGCACGCTATGGAGAGTATTGGAGGCAAATGAGAAAGCTCTGTACAATCGAGTTATTCACAGTGAAAAGAACCGAGTCTTTCAGATCCGTGAGGGAGGAAGAGGTATACGCCATGGTGCGCTCCATTTGGGTGGAGAGCGGAGAAGGGAGAGAGTGTGTGGATGTGAAGAACAGCCTTTCTTCCCTCACGCAAAACATCGTTTGCAGAATGTTTTCTGGCAGAACATTCTCAGACGATGAATTGAATGGAGGCATGGGCTTTAAAGATATGCTCTCTGAGATTACGGCCGTCGCCGGAGCATTTGTTATCAGAGATTACATTCTGTTTCTCGAATGGTTAGATTTGGAAGGCATCCGCTATCGGATGCAAGTTGTTAAAAAATATTTGATGGATTTGCAGAGAAAGTAATCGATGAGCACATTAATAGGACAAGCGAGAAAGCAGAGAAAGAAGATCGTGTAAAAGACATGGTAGACGTGCTGCTGGACATGGCAGAATCCGAGAGCCAAAGTATGGAGATGAAAATCACAAGGGTCCATATCAAGGCAATGATACTGGTAAGTTTGAGCTTGGTTGTAAGAAAAATTATGTTATGCATGTCTATATGTATATATGAGTTTGTTTGATAAATTTAATATTTTTCTTTTTCTGGATATTTTGAGTGCAGGAGTAGAAACATCTTCCACAACAATAGAATGGGAAATGAGTGAATTATTGAGAAACCCTCATGTAATGGAAAAGCGCAGCATGAAATTGAATCATTAGTGGGTAGGCATCGATTCTTGGAGGAGAGTGATGTCGCAAGTTGTGAGTATTTGCGATGCATAGTGAAGGAGACCTTTCGGTTGCATTCTCCAGTGCCATTGCTACTTCCACATGAATTGATGGGGTGTGTACTGTGGATGGATATTGCATTCCTCCTAAATCATTGTTGCTTGTGAATGTATGGGCCATGGGTAGAGATGAAAGTGTTTGGGAAGATCCTTTACAATTCAAGCCAGAGAGATTTATGGAAAAAACAATGGATGTGAAAGGTCAAGACTTTGAATTGATTCCATTTGGAACGGGACGAAGGGGGTGCCCTGGAATTTCAATGGGTCTCGCTATTACCGAGTTGGCACTTGTCGAACTCATACATTGCTTTGATTGGAGTGTGGAGGGTGAATTAAACATGGAAGAATATTTTGGATTGACAGCCCCAAGAAATTTCCACTCTATGCTCGTCCCTCATGGAAATTGAGCATGAAATACAACCCAATGTGTAGCATCAACAAAATTTAATGATGCACAAAAGTGTACATTATTTAATTTCTAACATCGTATTATTAAGATATTGTTGTACTATTATGTAGCTCCATTAAAGTTTTAGGAGGTGAAGCTTTCACTCATGTAATTAAGGGACTATATATATTATAAGATGAAATATAAGCATTTCATCCATAAATTTGTATTTATTAGTTTCATATAAATAATGTTGTGTTTTATTAGTGTTGAAAAATGATTAGTTCATCTAATAATAATATTTGATAGTAATAATTTATATAAATAGTTTTTAAATATATAAATCAAAATAACAATCAATATTAATATTTAATTACAAGCAATTTTACAATGGATTGTAAATATGAAAAGATTTGTGACGCATTTGCTAATATTCATGTATTGGAATTTGGTTGATATTCATGCAATTGCACAATCTAACTATGCATAGGGAAAAGAAGTGAGGAAGGAAGACGCATTCACAATGGTGCGCTCCTTTGATTGAGAGCAAGCAGAAGCCGGGGTACCCTCCTTACATAGAACGATTTTAATTTACTCGATCGTGCATAGGATCAAAATTCATAGGAGAATAAAAAGTTGCAGAGACAAGGATTTATGTAAGCCACATAGTTAGGAACTCACTCAATTATGTAGTCATATATGTTGCGGCTTAAATATGATATTTATGTTGGGATAAAATAGAATGGGTGTAAACAAATTCAAGGGTCGATATAAGTTAATATTTACAAGAATTAAATTTTAAAACTTTTTACATTGTAAAATAGTGTATTTAGTCTTTATTAATCAAATTTTTATATATAATATTTTACTTTTAAGTTTTATTTAATAAATATTATCACTTTTTAAAGAATATTTTGAGTGTTGGAATAGAAATATCTTTCGTGATACTATAATGGGTAATGAGTGAGCCACCGAGAAACCTCAATATAATACAAAATGTACAAAATGAAATTGAATCACCAGTGGGTAGACATCGCCTTCTTCAAGAAGTGTAATGTAGCAAATTGTGATTACTTGTGATGCATAGCGAAGGAGACATTTTGACTACATCCACCACTACCATTGCTTCTTCTAAATGAGTCAATGGGTGAGTGTAGTGTGGATCGATATTATGTTCCTCCGAAAACATTTTCTTGTGAAGGTATTGGTCATAGAAGACATGAAAGTGTTTGGGAAGATTCTTTACAATTCAAGTCAAATAGATTAATGGGAAAAGTTGTGGATGTGAAAGGTGGAGATTTTGAATTGATTATATTTGGAGCAGGGGGAAGGGAATGAAAATAAATTTTTACGAGGCTTTTGATTGTTGAGTTGAAAATATCTGAGGTCGTGCATTACTTTGATCGAGTGTGTGTTAGCTTAATTAATACATTGTTTTACGCATAGCATATATGGTTACTCCTTAACCGTTTAACCGCTTGTCAGGTAACTTCTCTGGCTTTATATATTTTTGCGCCGTTGTTATGTTTTCATAGAATCAATAATAATTGTTCTTCAACCATCATTGGTATCGTAGAAGCAGTCCATCCTCTCGCTTGTGTGGAAGCTTGACAAATAATTCGTGGCGTTTCATTTGGCATTGGAGGCATTTGTTTGAAGATTTGGAGTGCCAGTGTTTGTTCATAACCTGTGCGTGGTGGAGAGTGTGCAGAGTTTAAAACCTGCGTGCAAATTTGGAGGACAAGTGCGGGTTTGCTGAGTTGCTGTCAAATCATTGACTGCAAACCATAGTGCTGTGCAACACAATTTCTTCCATCATTGATTTTCAGACAAACCATAGTGGCTTTATGCAACACGATTTCTTAAAGGAAGCGTGATTTGGAAGAAACGACTGTGGAGAATGTATAGTCCCTGGCGAGTGATCTGTTGTGAAGATTGGTGCCGTGAGTGCCAGCTTTTTTCATTCCTCCGACCGCTTTGCTTGGCACATCTGTTTTTTGTGTTTTTGTACTCCTTGATGGCATGGAGGTGTATGGTGTGTGTGGAGAATAAAGCCAAATGTGGAGTCTCCATTAAACTGTGTGTGGACGGTGACCAAGAGCGACCTGTTCGTGGCTGAAGTGTGGATTTGGCCTAGAAAATCTCTACAGACATACAACCTGTGTAGGCACGTGCAAGAAAGCCTGTAAATTGCAAAACCGTGTGTGCGCTTATGTTGCAAATCTTGGATGCAAAAGCACCGCGAGCAATGCACCAAATATTTGGGCATTGAGTGACAACGAAGACACCAATGGACTATTTTTTACCTTGGTCAACGAGCTACACAACACTGGGAATATTCTCTTTGACGAGATTGTGTGCCAAGGACTATTGGAATATTTTTGGTTCGACGTTCGATGTCAAGCACGGCGGATTCGTGCAGAACTTGAACATGGTTATGATGCAGATGATGAATGTGAAGTAGAACACCCACAGGAGTGTCTGCGCCTCACCGCACGAGCCTATAGAGCCCATCTTTGGGACATTCCTTCAAAGAAGCATTGTAGCCATTTTTTGAAAAATAAATAAATAAAATACAATTTTGCATTTTTGAAAACGTCTACTCCAAAAATATTGCTATCCGATGCCCAACTCTTGAAAGGTCCTAATTTCGCCACATGGAAAACCAAGATGCGGACGATTCTTCAGTTTGAAGATCTTTGGGGGATCGTTTTTGGCAAAGACGCCCCTCCCACGAGGCGACGTTGATCTCATTGGTTAAATATGAAAAGGCTGATGCAAAAGCACTAATGCTTATCACCCTGAGCCTTTCTGATGAGGTGCAACCTTACATTCGGGAAGCAACCACTTCCTCTCAGGCATGGACCGCATTGTGTACCATCTATGAAGCCAAGAATCTGACGAAAAAGTTACATCTTCAGACAAAGATTCACATGATGAGTATGCATGATGGAAAATCTATAGAAGCATTCTTGTGGCGTTTGGCTAAGTTACATGCGTAACTCTCTACTCTAGGTGAACCAAAGGATGACAAGTTGCTAGTCCCGCTCACCGTGCGAGCTCTTCCTTCCTGGTTTTGGACACTGATCACCACGTTGACCATCACTCAACAGGAGGTGAGTTTTGCTACACCGGTGAATTATCTCTAGCAGAAGAAGTCATGCGAGAATGTACAAGAAGCCTTTAAAGACAAGGCTCTCTTCACGAGGCAAAAGCATAAGCCTCGAAAAGGGAAGTCACCCCCGTAATCGAGGCAAAGCATCCTCAAGAAAAATTTCACAGCCACCACCACAATGTCACTCCGAAAATGAGAACAACAAGGTGGATCGATGGTGCCACATTTGCTGCACGGATACACACACGACTGCGAACTATTATTATAATAGTCACAAGTATGGCAACTCTAGCGAATAGAGCACTTCTGGCCAAGGATATTCTAAGAAATCCCGATCACGTGCTCGTAATCGAGATAGAAGGGTCGCATTGCTGCTCAACAGGATGCCACCTCCGATGAAGAGGTTCCAGACATGAATCATTCTGACATTGTTCTAGTCTCACAGACTTCGCAGCCATCAGAAGATGTCTGGTTGATTGATTCTGGGCACCAGCAAACACATGACTAACAATAAGAAGTTGTTCCATACTCTAAGTGACCAGCCCACTAGAGATCAGATCACCATTGCGGGCAATCAGAGTATATTACGGTGGGGATTGGTGATGTCATCATTCCTCTTGGAACACGAAGATGTACACTCACGAAGGTGTTATATGTTCCAGGTTTGACCTCAAATCTTTTGTCTATGATTCAACTTCTTAACCATCGATGCAGGTTGAATTCTTTGTTGAGAAAGGGGTCAAGTCCTACATCATTTCCCAAGGAGATTCAATAATTTCTTGAGCATTTCTAAAGGGCCGTCTATTTACACTGGATGTGGTCACTTCATCTAGCATTGCTCTCTCTGCTTCAACGGCGGAGTCCACTGCACTATGGCACTTTCGATATGGTCATCTTTCTGCCAGGGCTCTGCATCAACTCAGTGCCAAGGAAATGGTAAGAGGGCTTCCTCCACTCTCCCATTCCTTACCTGTTTTCTCGGGATGTCTTGCAGGAAAACAACATAGAGGTCTGTTCAAATAGAGCTCTTATCATTCTATAGAGCATCTTCAGGTCGTTCACACCGATTTGTGCAGACCCCTGCAAGCTAGCTTCCAAGGTTTTGAGTACTTCCAACTCATCATTGATGATTACTCACGGAAAATGTGGGTATATTTCCTTTGGAAGAAGAGTGAGGAATTTGCACATTTCCAAACCTTCTACCAACAATCCACAAAGCGATGCCTCCTGGGAAGCCTCTTCTTCTCCTCTCGCTCGCATCGTCGGGGAATTTGTGTCAAAGCAGCTTCTTAGCATACCTTAAGCAAAGATGGCATTTAGCAACATCTGACTGCACCCTACACGCCCCAAAAAAATGGGATTTTCGAGTGCCACAACAGGACTGCATGGAGATGGCTCGTTATATGCTCTCCACCGCCAAGTTGGAGGATCAATTTTGGGTAGAAGCAGCCAGATAGCAAGAGTGTATCTACTCGACTAGGCACCCACGAAGATCTTGCAGAACAAGACACCGGAAGATGTATGGACTGGTCGTAAACCTTCTATTCATCATTTGAGAGTTTTTGGTTGAACTTGCATATATGCATGTTCAAGATAAGAGAAGGAAGAAGATTGATCCAAAGACACTGCCATGTCTTTTCTTGGGGTATAATACTACCTCAAAGGCATATCGTCTCATGGATCTTAAGACAAAGAAGATCTACGAGAGTCGAGATGTGGTATGTGATGAGTCGTCCTTTGACTCCCTGCCACACAATGGAGATCTAGTACCGACCTCGTCACATAGATTTCTCACACATCCAGATGATGGGCAAGATGATTCTTCTCAAAGATAAGAAGAGCTTAGTGGAGACTTGTTTTTGATCTTGGTACACTGGAAAACACATCTTCACATCAGTAGCAACACCAACGTCTGAAATGGGTCCAAAATACTATTAGGGATGCACACTTGAACTCACTTCCAGGTACTTCTACAGAGTCAGAACATGAAGTCAAGCTAGACATGAGGTAAATTTTACACTCATGAGTTTAGTTGTTGAGAGCACCGAACCTGACACTGTTCATGAGGCATTAGACCAACCATAGTGGAAACAAGCTATGGATGTTGAATATGATTCCCTAATTCAAAATCAAACGTGGGAACTTGTCGATTTGCCTCTAGGTAAGAAATCCATTAGCTGCAAATGGATTTTCAAAACAAAATATAAGGTAGATGGTTCAATCGACAAACACAAAGCACGACTTGTTGCAAAGGGTTATGCTCAGCAAGAAGGAATTGACTATGACAAGACCTTTATACCCACTGCGAAGATCAAAACCATCAGAGTTGTCTGTGCACTGGCAGCACAAAATGGATGGAAACTTCAATAGATGGATGTCAAGAGTGCTTTTCTAAACGGTGATCTAAAAGAAGAAGTGTACATGGCCCAACCTAAAGGGTTTGTAGATGAGCATCAACCACACAAGGTATGTCGTCTGATAAAGTCTCTTTATGGACTCAAACAAGCACTTAGGGCATGGTATATAAAAATTGATGATCACCTATTGTAGCATGGATTCACTCGTAGCCCCTCATATACAAATTTTTATATCAAGAAGGTAGGAATAGAGATTGTCATTCTGGTTTTGTACGTAGATGATCTTGTGATCACAGGAAGTTTTGACAATCTTGTAGATGATGTAAAGAATGATCTGAAGAAATCCTTTGACATGACCGATTTGGGGCTACTTCACTACTATCTTGGCTTAGAGATATGGTAGAAGAAGAATCATATCTTCGTCTCCCAGATGAAATATGCCAAGACACTCCTAGAAAAGTATGGAATGTCAGATTGTAAACCAATGTCCACACCTATGGAAAAAGTTTTACAATTATCTAGATTCCAGGATTCACCGCAGGTAGATGGCACTCACTATAGGAAGCTTGTGGGGAGTCTCATTTACTTGACTTATACCAGACCAGATCTTTGCTTTGTAGTGAGCTATCTTGCTAGATTTATGCAGGAGCTGAAGAAATGTCATTGGATAGTAGCAAAGAATGTGTTGAGATATGTCCAAGGTATAGTTGACTTTGTCTCAGAGTATCGAAAGAACACTTAGTTCTTCTTACATGGATATACTGAGACTTAGACTACGCAGGATCCATTGATGATAGGAAATCCACTTCATGGATATGTTTTTCATCTTGGATCTGGACCTATCTCATGGATTAGCAAGAAAGCAAATTGTTGTTGCTCTCTCATCCACTAAGGCTGAATACTATGCCGCACGAGGAGCTGTGTGCGAAGTAATTTGGTTACATCGCATTCTTGCAGATATAGGGATTCCTGAAGAGAAACCTCCCATCATTCACCACAAAATCAAGGTGTGTTGAAGCTTGTGAAGAATCCTGTTTTTCATGAACGTACAAAGCATATTGAGGTGGAATGTCACTACATTCGTGAATAGGTCTTAAACCACCAAATTCAGCTCCAGTACTACCCTAGTGATTTTTAGGTTGCAGATATTCTCACCAAGCCTCTCGGCAAGGTGAAGTTTGATTCGTTTAGAGGGTACATTTCTAAGAGCAATGTATTAAGGGGGAATGTTAGCTTAATTAATACATTTCTCTATGCATAACATATATGGTTACTCCTTAACCGTGTAACCACCTGCCATGCAACTGTTCCAGTGCCTATATATTTTTGGGCTTGCTGTTTTGTTTTCATAGCAATCAATAATAATTGTTCTTCACCATCAGTGTGGAGGGTGAGATGAATATGGATTCTTGATTTGATTGACTTTTCCCATGAAATTTCTACTATATACTTTCCTTTCTTGAAGGTTGTGTATGAATTATAATTCAAGATCTAGCCTTGAGGAAATTGAGTCAAGTGATTATATTTGAAAGGATTGTCTTAATTTCATGTTAAAGAGCATATATTCATCCAACACTTCCATGATAAAAGTAAGAACTATTTTTCAGTTCAATTTACAAGAGTAAACTAAGCTCAAAAATCATTGAAAAATGTTAAATAAGATATACATCATTAAAGTTTTAGATCTTCAAGTGTAGGGTTCACCTCTTAGAATGATAGATCAAAAAATATATGCTTAGAAAAATAAGACTTTGAAAAGTAGACTTATATATGAACTAAATGATAATGATTTATTTAATTATTATGAAACATGGTGCATGACATGTATTTATACTTGCGAAATCCCAATTTGGTGGTAGGAAGGGAAGATGGAGTTCTTTTCCCCATGTTCTTTAGTTGTTCCCCTCTTGGGAGACCTTGGTAAAGGATGCACTCGAGGAATTGATCTTTCATAGGATGAATGATAACTTTTCAAAACTGATCTTCGTCCAAGCATTGTGTAGGGATTAAATATTTCATGAGTTGTTCAATGAATCAACTTGAATTCCATGGGCCATTAACAACTTTTAACCAATCTAGGTTTAGGAAAGACTTACCAATCATCTCTCACTCAATTTGGTGGTCACCCATGATCTAATTCTAGAATAAACCTCTTGGATTAATTCATATATTCATTGGTCTTCATCTCTTCAAAAATAGGATTCTCACCATGAATGATTTATTTTGTAAATAAACTAGAAGTTAGGTTCATTGTCTACTATAAAAAAATTATTACTAAATAATGAAGATTCCATCGAAATCTATAAAAATAAAAATGTTTCCTTAGATGAATAACTCCATAAAATTGGTGTTCCATCTCTAATTTCTTGGTGGGGAGACTAGATTTATGTAAATGCCTTGATGTGATCATTTCTACCAACATTTCCAACCTAGACAAGGTAGGGTTTGAGTAGTTCCCAAGATTTCTATATGTGTTTGTAATCAAATGTTCCATCAATTTTGATAGGTCCGACATTGGTGTGAAAGGAGAGATTGAAGGTCTCATACTCTCCATGCTTTCTTCCCAAGATAATTTACGTGAAGAATACAATTTATCAACTTCCGTGCCTCTCGATAATCCATTTAGTGCTTACGGCATGGTCTTGGAGTTTTTTTGTCAATGACCTCAAGTCCCCTTGCTTCTTTAGTCCTACAACACATATGCCATGAAACTCTATGGAAGGCTTTATTTTCTTTTGAGTTATTCCATAGGAAGTCTCCCGAGAGCTTCTCAAGTGTGCCATAGACATACTTTGAGGAAGTCTAGCAAGAAGAGTAGTACAAATGAGTTGTAGGAAGAATTTAAATCTTCTTCTCCACCCTTTTAACCACATAGGACCATAACTTAGCAAGGGAGGATTGAAATGAAAAAGGAATTCCCAAAATATTTAATTTAACTCTCAATTAGATATATTTCCATTGGTATTTCACAAGCCAAGATGAAATAGTGGACATTGCTTATTTTTAGCACTAGGGTTTTGACCATTAGTTAGAAGATCCGATCGAGGAAAAAATATCAAAACATTCCGTAGTATTTTTCATAGTTTGTTCTTCGTTAAGAAATTTTAAGCTAGAATTGTCTTCAAAGTGACAATTAGTCAACTATTGGTCAATGTGAGGGAGAGATATACCTTTAACAAAACCCCTAGAAGAATAATTTGCAAGAAGGAAACTAAAACCATCAACAAATAGAAAATAGAGAGAGTAGGCTAAAGGGAAACCTTATCTAATGGATCTAAAAATGCCAAATCTATGATATTGAGCTACATTCATGGTCATGTAGGCCTTGACATGTTGAAACAACATATTGACAAAGTGTGAAAAAATTTAGGACAAAAGCCAAGGGCTTCGAACATGTGTATGATGAAAGGACATTTAATCCTATCATAATCTTTTTCATATCATTTTTGTAAAAATATCTTTCTCGATTAGAGTGGTAAGCCCATTCAAGACCTTTCGAAACTGCAATGACATTATCAAGAATATATCTATACTTGATGAAACTATTTTGTTCACTTCAATGGATGACAAGGTGGTCCCTTAGTCTATGAGCCAAAACTTTGGCAAATATTTTGTATGAGACATTGAGCAAGGTGATAGGTCACCAATTAGTGATCTATTCAAGGTATCCAACATTAGGGATGAACTTGATGTTTAGTTGAATGATAATTTCCCCTAGAGTGCTTGTATGAAGAGTCTCGAAGTAGGCATTTTCTAAATATGGCCAAAAATTATACCAAATAGTTTGATAGAATTCATATGGGAAATCATCAATGTGTTGGAATTTGTCGATGGTAATTTTCATAGCAAATGCCTTCACATCATTCATAGTGAGGAGTTTGTAATAGGAAACCCATTGGAATTTTATAATATTACAAGGTATAGTTTAGAGGCATTTTACAAGAGCATTATCCCGAGAATGGTGGACACTTGAGAGAGAATAAACCTAAATTGTTGTGTTGAACAATAACTAGAAGGATTTCATGTAATTTGGTAATTTTTTCGTTAGACATGTAATTGGCTTAATTTTTTTAGCTCTTTATTTATGGGTCTAGGTAGAGAAAACAATTGTTTGATGACTTTATCCCTAGATTTTAAACAATGCATATGATCCCGAGTTGAGTTATGTGAGCTTTATATAGCTCTTTCACCTTAAGTTTATGCCACCAAATGACAACTTAGATTTGAAGTTGAGATTGAACAATAAATGGTCAACAACTTGCAAGACACTTTGAAATTCATGATAACCTACATCATGAGCATGTTTTCAATACATTGCAACTTTCTTGCAATAAGTTGTGAGAAAGGTGGTAGATTGGGAAATGGTGTCTATCCACCAATTAATCCATCTCAAGTTACCACGGGGGTGAGGAGCTACATTCCAAACCCTAACAATATGGCCAAAAGTCTTAACATGATTAAGACGAGTTGTATTAACATAAAATTGGGATTTAGGTCATTTCGCTTAAGTGTTGGTCCATTCAAGAAAAACCTAATATAGGAATGATATGAAAGATTAATCCCATCAATTACTTTGAAACCTCACGCTGGCAATTATCCTATCAAAAGGAGAAAATATGTTGCTTTTTTAATATGGCACGATCCAATATTTTAACAACCGTATCTTTTCCTTCCTAAAATTAGACCAAGTAATCCAAAAGAATGTAGAGGAGTGTCTTCGATGGTTGTTGGTGTCAATGCGCCCGAAGCTTATTAGGCATTTAGAACCAAAAGCTTGTTTTTTACCGGTGCACTAGCACATTGGGATCCTACCTCGTTTGCCTTTATATGCTTCCACCTTGATGAAATATCCACAGAGAACATAGTGATCATCTAGTAGAGATTATGCCACCTATCTTCAAAACGAGGCTTGATCTACTTCATCATTAGAAGCGTAAAGATTGGTGAGCCAAATGATACGACTATCAAAATCAAAGAGGGCCCACACAATACGATGGGTAGGGTTAAAACCCCGATCTAAATAATAATTGGAGAAAGATCTAGTGCAAGAAATGTGATGGCACTTCCTCTACCATGGTCATGATTGGACATCTAGCAAATGGCATGCGACGATAGTGTGAGCAACATATTGGACTTTAGAGATTGGAATGAACATTAGACCCTCTATCTTTCACTGCTTCCAATATCAATAGTATCCTTTTGCAATGTTAGAACATAGTACTCATGGATTATTAAACCCCAAGACATTTTTAAAGGGATATGTTTGTAGATTCCTCTCAAAATCAATGGGAAGGGAACATTCAAATTTAGTTGTAAGTGGACTATTCCAACCCAAAAATAGTTGTACGCATAATTTTTTGATGCTTACAAAGAATCACTTTGTTTAATAATTGGTCATTGCGAGGCACCCCTGAAATGCTCTACCTAATAAATCATGGAAGAGAATGGGCCACAAGAAGGTTAAATGGTTTTGACGTATTCAGGTTGTGGCGGTCTATAAGGTCATTGCTTACAAACAAAACGGGAGGAATGGAAACCACTTACGTCTTGTTCATGAAGGCATGCATCACTGAGACACATAAGGGTTTCCCATTTCTTAATACGTGGAATGGCATCTCGAATGTTATGAAGTGATGAAGAAGAGTATCAAATGCTAGTTTTTACGCAAATGACAATGGACAAGGTGGTGGTGTGGAACATGACTGATTCTAGTCAACATTCCCGATGGTATGATATTTTGTAATGAAGGTGGAACGTCGTTTTCACCCAAATTGTGGTGAATGTCGATTTCTTGGTGACTTAGCATAATTAAGATATATCAAGGCCAATACAGTATGCTCTCTTTTGTAATTTATATGTTCTTTGATGGAACACTCCCTATCATGTCCAATGTATTATCAAGGCCAGTATAGTATGCTCTCTTTTGTAATTTATATGTTCTTTGATGGAACACTCCCTATCATGTCCAATGTATTGCATTCTTTTTTTGTCACTACATGGTGTTCCCTCATAACCAATGGTCAAATTTTCCTAACTTATAAATCTTTGTTTTGTCAAATCTTAGAATTGAAACAACTAAAACTGAAGAAATCACGCCTAGGGCCCCAATATACTTTCTCTCTTGTTGACCAGTCAGTAATAACCCTCGCATGAAGTGTTTATATAATACAAAACAAGGAAAACCACTTAATAAAACATCTATGTTCATAGTTCTCTAAATATTCCACTTTTTTCTTACTAAAAATAAATAATTTTCAAATGACTCCTAAAAATTTGTAAAGAAATAAATAATCTAGAATAAAAAGGACATACCTCTACAAAAATCCATAGGATTCAAAATGATGGACCATGCAAAACAAACATGGTAAGCTGTCATAAGAATACTTCTTCCAGAGTCTTGTAAAGATGAGGGTGCTATAATATGCATAAGTAAAATTAGTAAGAAGAATGTATATATAGAGTTATACTACGAATAGCCATGATTCAAATAACACAAAGGAAGATACCGATCACCAGTCTGAAACCCCAATGAACATCCCTAGAGCCAATTTGAAAGAGTAGAATAACAAAAATACTATTTTTTTAACACATAAAGCTCAAGATCTTCAGAGAAAAGTAGACCAATAACATATCAATCTACACTAGAATGAGCGCAAAAACTTGAAAATAGTGAATAGAGTTAAACAAATCAACAAACTAATAAATCGAGAAATTTCAGATCCTACACTATCCATTGATTTGAAAGCAAAGGAAAATTGTATGAGCAAAAATTCAGTTAAAAGGGACGAACTATATGACTTGCAATTCAAATCAAATGTATAGGTCATATGGAGAAAGTAACATTTATGAAAATTGAAATCCCTTGATGGCTAGATTTTCATCATCCAATCTGATGTGTTTGAAATTTGAATGTAGGTAAAGAAGGTTGCATATTATGTTTGCTTCAAAGTTAAAAGAAGCATATAAATTACAGGTCTGGAAATGTTTCCCCATAAACCATATAGATTTTTTCTCTAAATAAAGTTAAAACCAAGCAGAAAATAAAACAACATAAAACTCTAGATTCATCAAAATACTAATGTGGACAAGAAATAAAAATGAATGCGCAACTTTTAAACGTTTTTCTTTATATTGCATTCCCTAGGAATAAATTCAATATTACTAGTCCTTTTTATTTATAGATGTTTAATGCAATGCAACCGAGTTGATATTTCAGGAATGTAAAGTGGAAATTGGTCATGTGTTTACAAAATTATATATTGTTGGTTCAAATTAGGCCCTTGTTGATATTTTTTCTATAATTCTCTCTCATTTCATAACAAATGGATATTACCACTTGTCCTTTTTCTGTTTGAATATTGAGAAATTGTTGCATATTTGGTTTCTGTTGTAGAGCCCTACATACCCTCCTTATACAACACTCAAAAATGTATTAGAAGCATCAAATTCAACTTTTCTAGCCACCTTTCACTACGATCCATCACCTTGTAACAAGTTAAATCTTGCTCAATAAGCCAAAATGCAATAAATGATTTCACCAAAGACTAAAAACCATAAATAACCCATAAAATATAATTTCATATCCTAGTACCATTGATGGAGCTTGTGCTTTATACTAATTTTTATGCTCCAACTACTTATTCTCTTCACCCAACACCATCTTTCACTTTTTGGGCTTCTTCAAACTAGGTCTTTCAAGAACTCAAAAATAAAACTTGGTCATATCTTTCTCATGTGTATTTCATCATAAAAATTTCCTCACATATTTTAAGGGGTATAAACACCACACAATGAATTTTTTACAAGAACCCACTTTATAAAAAAAAAATTGTTTAGTTTTTAAAAATTTGTCGAAAAAAGGGATAGTCACAGGAAACGAGCATTCAAAAATCCATAACTCAAGTTTTATAAACTTTCAAAATGGCATTCCACTTGGAAAAGTTTTGTTTTGATGAGAAAAAAAAATCATCTTTAGAGTGTTTTAATATATTTTGATTCCATCAACTGAGATCCATAAGATTTTGTGATTTCTTCCTTACACAAAAGAGAGGTTTATGACTGATTTTTCTATGTTTTAACCATCAAAATGTATTCATTTTCTCTCTGAAAATTAATGAAAACTTTCTTTATGTCTCTTCGAATACCCTCACAAAAATTTTAGTTCTTTATATTGGATATAATTCAATTTATGAATTCCTTTCCTCCCCCAAATCAATAACAAATATCACAAACAATTGGCATACCTCCTTCATACTCACTACTCGTCCTCATAGGCCTGCACATATCCTTCAAAACCTATAAAAACCATAAATATGTCATTCTAAACCATATTCATTCACAAAAAACACATACAAATGAGAAACCCACAAGAGACAATCTCAAACATTCATTCACAATATTGTCAATAAGCAATTATACTAACTTTTTGCAAGAAGAAGACTTTTTTAAGTGATAAGCCCTAATATACATAGCTTCATGAGCCTCTTAGACTTTGATACAAAATCGTTCTTCCTCTAAAACCTCTCTTACCAACTTTCAACAACCGCTATTTTAATTCCTTAACATGATTTAGGGAGGAGAGGTGGTTAGGTTTCCACCACCTGACTCACCCTAGTACAAGCTTACCATAGTGAGTTTACATCTTGTTAGGGTAAAGAGAGAGAATTTATGACATGACCACCTTATTTTATTAACATTAGGCCTATACTAACACCTAAATAACTAACATTCTAATACCTAGGTCTAGGATGCAAGACAAGGCTAATTTGAATATTTAAATGCTATATTTGGAGGGAAACCTCCAAAATACCACTTATTACATCATTAAGAGTCCAAATGGACTAGATATGACCCATAAGCATCCTAAGACACCCTATGAGACCTAATCAAGCCAAAATTGGGAAATTTACATTGATGCTCTTACTGCACCATACTCCCATATGGAGAGAATTGAATTATGTACAATAAGCCTCTTCTTTCTTTTCCAATTGTGCTCCACTTGTAAATTCCTTCCCTTCACCGCTGCATTCTTTCATCTTCATCAGCTATAATCTTATTTTCATATTCACTCTTTATCTTTATCTTCTTCTTCTTGTCTTGGTCCTAAAAAATGAGGATGTATTCTCTTTGCCTCTTCATTTGAGCTCTTATATGAGCTTCCTTTCAATGCTTTTCACCTCTTCTTCAAGAGTACCTAAAAAAACACATGAGCGCAAAACCTTAGTTGAAAAATGTTGATACTTTCGAGTCTCTTTATAAGATTCCTCTTCACTTTTAGTTTCTTCATCCATATTCTCAACTTTTTGTTCCTCATTCTTCACTTCTTCACCATGCAAAGTAATCTCACGTGCTAATAACTCAACATCCAACTTGCTCTTTGGTTTCATACACAAATTGAAAACCATTGTCTTATTTTCTCCCTTAATTTCTTCGTCATACATACATTCTTCTTTAACTATATCTCTAATTTTTCCCTCTTCTTTCTTTCTTTCTTTCTTAACCATCATTTTTATCTTTATTTCTTCTTCTCTGATTGGGTAAGCTCACCAAATTGGGGGCCAAAAGGGGGTCTTAAGTGGATGCATTTTTCTAAAAAATAAAAATCTTCAACTTCTATGAGTTATTTGAAATAATTACACTCAAAATTGGAAGATGTTATAAGAACATGAATCATAACATTTTGAGTTTAGTTTCTAAGCTACTATTTTTTTTTGAAAATGGTTAAGTTTAAGTGAGTCAAATAACTAAAATACCAATAGGTGCTCCTGTTTTTGTTAAAAACACATTAAACAATTTTTCGTGCCCCCACCATTTTTTTAGCACTATTTAGTATTTTTGATAACGCTTTGGTAGAAAGATAGATCGGAGCATCTAGTTTGGGCTAGGAGTTTTTTTAGATTTTTTTAGCGAGTATTTTTTTAATGATTTTTCTAAAATTTTAATTTTCAAAAATAACAGAGCTCCAACCGTGCCCCCTAACTACCTAAAAAAATATCAAAAATTAGATTTTTCTAATATGTATAGAATCAGTCCTTGTTTGGGCCTAAATATGTTTATTCAATTTCAACGAGTCAAAAAAATACACAACAAAAGATAAGCATTTAAAATCACTAAAAATAGAGGTATAAAAGACATAGTTTGAAATAAATATAAATAGAAACCTTATGATAGTCAAAAAAATATAAACAAATACATATTTAGAAAGAGGATAGTTCTTTTGATGTTGTAGGAAAAGTTTTAAGAAAGATAGAGAACGTTTTTGTAGGATTTAGCGTGGTGGAAGGTGATTTTTTGCATATTTTGTCAAAAACACACAAGTTGTTGTGTTGTTGTAAGTCCAAGGCGCAGGTTTGGGAAACCAAAGCAATTTCAAGCCTGTAAATTCTTGGTTTGGGGGCATAATAAATGAAATGCATACAGTCTATAATGTGTACACGTTTCATAGAGTATATGCATTATATGTGCTTTTGGCATGCTTCTATTTACAAAAATAAATTTCTACGTATAAGTTTTTCATTTATTATTATTTATATTAAAATAAAAATAATAATAAATGAAAAACTTATAATTTAAATTTATTTTAGTAAATATAAGAAATTAGGGTCAATTTGCACCTTATGGAACTAGTCTCACATCTCCACAAGTCACGGTTTAGGAGATAGTTTTTATAATCTAATCTGGTCAATACATAGGTAATTTTTCAGATTTTAGTATTCATCCTAAATCTTTTAGCATTTAAATTCTACAATTGATGTCTATTTTGGCAATGAATATAGTCATTGTTTAGGTTTTAGGACCTTTTGGATTGTTTACTGATACTTGTAGGAGTGTTAGATGTGTCAAAATTAGATTTTACAAACCTCAAAACTCTCAAAGGAAACAACTACTCAAATATATGCACTCATGAAATGCCTTATAATACATAACAAATCAAAACACATGTGTTGGACATAGTGTCATTGGTGTTGTCATTGATGTCAAGTTGCATTGATGGAAAAGGGTGTCTAGGTGGCATAGGAGTCAGCATGAGGTTTCAATCATCAAGAAGCATGAAGGTTGATTGGTAGTTCCCTGTTTTGGTGTCACGAAGTGTTGCATCAAGGTGAAGTGTTGGTTTGGAAACAAAATGGGCAGCTTCATTGTTTTGAAATTCTTCATGACTCCTTCAAGCCTTAGAGAAAAGTGGATGTCTCCAACATGTAGAGGATTTACTTAGATTTCCAATTCCTATTTTTTTCCTTATAACTCCTTACAGAGCTCCTGGAATCTTCCAGAGAAGTTAGGTTTCACCATTAGAGTGTTTGTTCCTTGCACCTAGAAAACCCAATGTTGAGCAGATAGTCCTTGAATGATCAAACCTTTCCTAAATCTTCCTAAATTACCTTCAACACTTCCAAGATTCCCTGACATCACCTCTGGATGCTTAAGATATTTCCTAAACTCTCATGGAGGGTGTTTTAATAGCTCTAAAATGGCCAAAATAACTAGCATGGAAATTAAAAATTTTGAAGCATGAAAACTAAGCCCTTAATTGAAAATAAGGATTCTAAGTCATTATGCATCCTTCCTCTGGTGATGTAGGAACATCTTGTTAATAATAAATTTCTTTCTTAGGTGACTAGGGGTATCTTGGGTCCACTTGAGATGGTCATAGCTTATACTAGTCCATTTGGACTCCACAGGAAAGAATAGGGAGTTTCCCTCCAAATGTATAATTTGAATATTTGAACTAGCTCTAGGTATGTTATAGGCTTAGGTGTTAAGTGACACAATCCTCTTAGACTAAGATATCATATTTGGAGGTTAGAGACTATTTTGTAAACCATTTTCACATGTAAATATCTTGTTTTGGATTTTCTTCTTATCTATAATGGTGTTCAAGGCTTCATGGAACCCTCATAGTGTCCAGGAATGGAAAATAGATAGAAAGACTTACTCACACCATACTATACCCTGTTTTAGAATTTTAGTAGTATGTAGCATGAACATAATGATTCAATGGAATACTTGAGTCTATTTCATGGAATTGATCACAAGGACTCAGTGTTGTAAAAGTTAAGAAAAGGTAATAAGCCATCTAAAGGAGGATTTCTTAAATTAAATTTACATGAACACAATCCTAACTGTGTGTGCACAGTCTTAAGGGCCTAGAGTAGAACATTCATTGTAAAAGTTAATAATTATGCCTTGTAGAGTCCTTGATAAGTGTGGAGGAAGGTAATAAGAAGACCAAGAGTTTCAAAATCCCTAGTACAGTTGGAATAAGAATAAAAGAAAAGGAACATGCAAATATAGTCTAGCAATGTTAATGCCTAGTTTGAGGGCTAGGAAAGATGTACTTTTAGAAAAATAGTCTTTATTCCATTTGTTTGAAGTTGGTGGAGCCTCTGACAAGTTGGAGGAAGGCCTAAGGGCATTAAGGAATCATAAAATCATGGCATAAGGACATAGTATTGAGTGGTTAGTAGGTAAAGGGAGCAATGTACAATCATGCTTATTTCTTGTGACTATTAAGACCAACCTTCAGAAATAGTTGTCTTAGGAAATAAAATCATAAGGAAGTTATATCTATCATTGAGGGAGTGGTGTTAGAATTTTTTGAATCCTTGAGGAACATGGGAAAATCCTTATACAAATTTAATCAAGAAGACCTATTGACTGTCCTACACAGTTCCATAAAGAATCCTAGAGAGAGTAAGGGTTTGTATGAAAAGCCTTAAGTGAAAGAGGAAGAGTTGAGTGATTTTAATTATTGATTAGGAGAGGGGTAAGCATAGTGAGATGAGTGAAAATAATATTGATTAAAAGTAAATGTGAAGGTGAAAAAAAGTTGACAAGATTGTTAGAGCTTGAGCAAACAAGGAGTCTTAAAAAGCCAAAAGTTGAAAATCTAGCAAGATGATGGATAAATGAGTAATGGAACATTGAGGTGTGCTTGAGTAAGGTGTATGGGTGTGTTGAAAGGTGGATGTAAGGATGAAATAGGTAGTAATTCATTAAATCCTTAATTTTTATTTCAAACCCTAACTAGACCTACTTGAAACAAGGGAAAAGGAGAAAGTTCAATCGGGGAAGTTGTATTTTGAGTTGAAGTTATATAAAGAGGATTGTAGGGTACTCTATATCATTTGGCCAACCTGTCATAAGTTCAACCTTTACCCTAGCTAAAATTAAATTCCTAATAAGATCATTCAGTGTGTAGGGAATAGTGTCTAAAAGGTGATTAATCTACTCATTTAGTTTTGATGAGAGGATACTTCCTCCGAAGGCCTAAAAAGGCCATTTTGGCCATTCTATAGCTAATTGAACACCCTTAGGAATTTTTTAGAGAAAATATAAAGCATTTGAGGGTGATTTTAGAGAGAATTGAAGATGTCTTAGTAAATTTAGGAAATAAAATCTCATTCAGGAGCAATTTGTTTAAGACCGGGTTTTCAAGTGCAGGGAATGAAAGCTAAAACAATGAAAGATGACTTCTTTGGATGATTCCAAGAGTTCTGGAAAGAGTTAGGATGAAAAAATAGGCATTAGAAGGCTATTAGAATAATCTACAAGGTGGAATAATCAACAAATATTCAAGTCTTTAATGTTTCTTTAGGTACTTTAAAACTCAGAGCTTCCGCCCCAATTCAAAATGAAATAGAACCTAAATTTTGAGTTATGGGAAGAATGGATTTTTAGAATAGTTTCATTAATCGTAAATGTGATTTGTAGTGTTTCAAAGAAGTATGCGGTCAAGAACATGTAACTCATCCTCAAATTTCATTCAAGGATTCATCCCCAGCAAGAGGAGCAAACCCATTTCCATGAGGAGATAATTGAGAAAAAGGTGTCTAAGTACCATAAGGATGTTTACACCCAGTGTCATCTTCATCAAAAATTTGAATTGTGAAGGATTCATCATATTTAAAGGTGAAATTTGGATCTCAAGGATTGACTTAATGATCATCATATCCCGACTCTCCCATTGTACCCAAATCTCTACAAAGAATAAGCTAAAATGAGCTAGTCATGTCACCAAGGTATCAAGGACCATCATGTGTGAAGTATTAAGGCATCGTGTATCTCCATGAGAGACATATTGATTAACTAAAATTAACTAAATGACATTTTAAGAGACCTCTTAGAAATCTGGAGGTGGAAAATACCTGGCGAATATCCTCGAAACCGGTTTTGCGGGAAGGTGAATTTTTTGGGGTCCGCAACAAAATTTTCACCTAATTTTTAAGAGGTGTGATAGAAGGCTACAGATGCGTGACGAAATTTATTGTCACGTGTCAATAAGGTGGGTGACGCACATCAACGAACCTCACTGACGCACATCAATGACCTTGGACAACACCCTTGTTAACGTGTGTCAACAAGGTGGTTGAAGCACATCAGGGAGGCTAATTGACGCGCATCAACAAGGTCATTGACGCGCGTCAGTGAGGTTCATTGACACACATCAACCACCTTGTTGACACGCAACAACAAATCTCCTATCATGTGTCTGCAGCCTCTCGCCTCTCCCTCAGTCGCAAGACAACAAACTCTCTCGCTGCGCATCTACTTCCTCCACACTCTTGTCAGACGTCAACAAACTCTCCATGTTACACGTTAACAAACTCTCCATGTCACTCATCTGCAACCTCCACCCTCCTATCACGCATCTATAGCCTCTACCCTCTTATCGCACATTTACTGTACTTGATAATACATATGCCCCCAGGTGGTATGAGTGATCTAGTAGTGTTCTACCTGTGAATAATCTAGGATTATATAGGGGATAGTTTCAAGGGTAGGTGAAGCTAACCCCTAAAAAAATTAAACTATAATTTTTAGGCGAACAAGTCACTGACCCATGCCAGAAAATTTGCCTTTTCAAATTTTTCAAAAATGGAATATTCGCCATATTACGAATATTTTCCACTAAAATTATCCTGCTAAATGGTGAAGAAATAATAATGATAGTTAATCAAATTAGGAGGACTTAAACATTGTAAAGATGCAATAAAACAATATGGAATAATCTTAAATAATTACTCTAAGAGAAGAGAGGAGAAATGACTTAGCTGATTAGAGAATACTATCAAAAAGTGTCGCAGGAATGACAAAGGATTCTAGAAGCAAGAACGATCACTCAGAGGTCCTGTGAAGGTCAGATCTAAAGGATTTGAGCTGATTGAGGCACCCTAGAAGGTACAGGAGTGCCCCTGGGTGCCTTGGTCTACAAATTAGGCACCCTGATCTCTGCAAATGTTGAGAATCTTAATTGTGTATGGTTGCAAGATGATTTGAAATACCATATTTCTGTTGCACTAGATATTCAAAGTTGTAGTGGATGTATTAAATAATGATGTGATTACCTGTAAGAGAAAAGGAAGCATCAAACCTTAGGAAAAATAAAAGATGTAGAATGAATGGGTTGGACTGACCCCATTTTCCAAACTTGTGGTCTAATCACCGAGTGATGCACTACATATCAAACTTGTATGTATTTCTAGTGTATGTGTGCATGTCGTGCCCTAGGTTCTATTGTGCTAGTCACACTTTGTGAAGTAGCAAGCAATAGTAACTATAGAAAATGTACTAGCATATTTGCATGGAATAGAATAGAATATCTCCCAATATGTTGTGTGTGTTGATGCGGATATCCTAGATTTGATCCATGGCACTATGTGGATGCAAGTTGTTGGTGCTCAAAATAGTCTCACCCCATTTTGCCTTTGAAATCTGTCCTTTTACGGCCTTTGTCACATTTTATCCCCCTAAGTTGTGCCCAAAAGGTATTTGTTTTCCTTTTTCTGCCATAATTAATCTTTCCTTAGGCCAATGATCACGTAAAGGTCTGTAATTTAGGTCTCCCATTCTTTGTTCATCTAAAAACTCGGGCTCTCCCATTTTTTTCATTTTTACAGTCGGGATTTTCTACCCTTTTCATTTTTGCCCTAAATACTTGAAGAAAATGAATGGATGTAGCTCTGAAGAATGTATTTGAGCCTTGTAACATCTCTGAATTCTCTGTCCTTAGAGAAAATTTCATCTTTAGGCTTGAATGATTTTTTTCTATGTTTTATGGTTTGACGGGCATTTCTCCCGGTCAAATTTACATCCTTGCATCATCAGGAAATGTGGCCTCTTTTGGTTAGACACGGCTCAGCTGGGTACTTTAGAAATTTTATGAATTGCCTCAACTTAGAAATTTTTCCACGTGGAGGAATGATGCTCATTTGAAGATTTACTATTTGGTTTGGCCTTGAGTAAGCACCGGGAGGACACGTGGAAGTTTCGTTGCTTTTCCTGGACTTAGAAAAAAATTATCCAAATAATATAGTTTGGCGGGACAGGACATGTGGAGAGCCCGTGCTCTTTCAAAGTCTCAAATTTTGGGAACCATCTCAAGATGTGCCATTATGACGTGTGGCAGTTGAAAATTCAGAAGGGGTGGGGAAGCAGACCATCGGGGCAACTTAGAATTTTTGCCTCTTATGCTCAAAAGGGTTAAAATACCAAAAATGGCCCACAAGCCCGATAGAGGAAAGGTCAACACTTGCTCCAGTCAACAACGGAGGTGCAGACTCTTGAGGGAAAATTGGAAAAATTTCCTTTTAGGAGAAAAGAGTTAAAAGTGAAAAAGAAGCGCGGTTCCACTGGGACCCACATTGGGACACATGTCAGGCCCATTTTTCAAGGGCAGAGCTGTGGAGAAAACTTAGAAATTTTTCCCTTTTCCATAAATGAGGTGAAATAGCAGAATTTGGCTACGGTTCCATTTGGACCCACCTTAGGACACGTGTCAGGCTCATTTATCAAGGGTGGAGGTGCAGAACAAAATGTGCAATTTTTCCATTTCTTCAAAATTTTGTAAAAGGTCAAAGGAAATGCCCAGGCCCGTTTTAAATTTAATCTTCCACGTGGACGGCCCAAATTCAAAGTAAAGATCAATGACAAATTTGAGAGTCTGAATCTGATTTTCCCCCCATTTTACTTGAAACACACCTAGAAGTGTGAGTCTTCATGATTTCTTAGTATTTCCTACACACCAAATAGAGGAGAGTTAATGTTGATATCTGAGTTTGGTGGGGAAAATATGGAGATGTCTTTTGCCATTAAAATGGTCTGACTCTCGGGCTCGATATGATTTTCTATTTTTCTTCTCCCGAGCACACAAGGAACCAAATTTGATAGATTAGGGGTGGAAGTGGTTGGCAATTTGAAGAAAGAGTGATCTACCAGAAGGAGGAGTTGAATGCGAAGATATTCGAAGAGATTTTCCCCTTGAGCACCTAGAAATTTTTACAGATCTGATTCTGAAATCACGATCGTGATCATGGCGAGCACTGGTAGCACTCAATGTTGAGATTTTGGGGGAAAGGGGCTCTGTTATAAATGTTATAAATGGAAAAAATGTTTCATGTAAATGGTTGGGAGTGTTAGAGGTCGAAGAAATTCCCAAGAGGAAAATTTGACAAAGCCTGTCTTTTGAGAAGTCATCTCAGAAGCCTATATATCTCTTTTGTATTAAGTTTGATCATGTCAAGGTGGTTGCAAGTGTACAACCATTGCAAATCTTTGATATTTTTCTAGAAACTTTCCCTGCTGATAAATTTAATCAAACTCGAGTTATTCTAGTGTTGATCTTGAGAAAAATGTGTTTGTTTCATTTCTGAATGTCTGCAAATAGTTTTTCTTGTTCTTATTGCAATCTTGTATCAAAATATGTCTTAATCACATAGGTCTCAATCCTTTTGATAGTTTAGTGGCATCTGCAATCTCATTTCTCAGAAGAGATTTCATTTGGGAGTGAAATAAATGATTTAAAATCACTTTTCTTTCATTTGTTGACAAATATTGTTTGTAAGCCTCTGGGTGTACCTCAGGCTGTGATTGATCTTAGATTTTGATGTTTTATTGGGTCTTCTAACTCAAGCCTTCATGTTAAAATCTCATAGATTGTGTGAAAAAGTGCTAATTTGGGCCTCCATTGAAGTACATATTCTGGTTAAAGGAACATTTTAGCTATTCTGAAGCATTCTGTTATCTAGACTTTCCATTTTGTAAGAGTTCTTAGAGATTTGGCAAATCAAGTTTATTTTGCCTCACCTCCCACCAAAACTTATTTAAAAACAACTAATCCTACCCATACTACCCCTATTTGTCATGTGTGTATACAAATGCATAAATTTTACTACCAAAACATACATAAACAATCAGGATTCCAAATGTCTTTAGTATCTTGAACCTTTCCTAGAGAATATCTCCACTATCTAGAGTGACAACTCGTGAGAGTTAGATTTTGTTGCATTGATCATATTTTCTTCAAGGTCTCCTTAACAACTTCATTAGGAAGGACATCTCCATCTCCTCCATAAACAACAAGCTACAAAAGGGTTCTCTTACCTTGGTTGAAAGGAACAACCTAAAATAGTGAGGATAGATCAAATCCTCTTAAGGGTGCTATCCATTTCTCCACATCTGAGTGACAGAGGGCTAGTTAGATCCCATCCTTAGCTACAAAATGACTCACCATGATCTATCTAGTCTCTAAGCTTCCTGCCAAAACTTGTGATGCTACTCAGAATTTGAGGGAGAATCAATTTGGGTACCAACACCTTATTGGCGCCATTGTCGGGGACTTATTTGAGTTGTTGAGACTATTTGTTGATTCACTGCTAGTTCATATCTATTTATCCCATCAACAACACCTTACTGGTGCCATTTCCGGGACTTATTTGAGTTGCTGAGACTATTTTTTGATTCACTGCCAGTTCATATCTATTTAGCCCATCAACAACACCTTATTGGCGCCATTTCTGGGACTTATTTGAGTTACTGAGACTATTTTCTGATTCACTGCTAGTTCATATCTATTTATCCCGTCAACAACACCTTACTAGCGCCGTTTTTGGGGACATAGTGGTTGTAGTTCATGTTCAGACCCTGGTAAAACACTTCTTATATACTCCAAGTGTTGTGTGTAATTATTTCAATTCCTACACCGAGTGCACTAGCTTTCATTGACAAATCTGGGTAAAGAAAAGTCAGAGTCTTTCCATTTCTAGTTTCTAGTGTTGACAACATTTGATAGATCATGTTTAGTGCATCTACACAACTAAGGTGGAAATCCTTAGTGGTGAATCCCTGTTGATCTGATTCTTAATGAATACTAGTGTCTTAACCTCTGTCAAGTGAGATTTGTTACTAACCTTTGCAAAGCTGGAAGGAAGAAGATCTTTCTTTGCTAGGGACCCTACTAGGACATTATTTCCAGAGCTAGGAAAATCAAAATCAGAAGGAAGAAAATCTTGGAGAGTTGTGGGGGATTAGTAGACAAGAAGAAGGATCTCCATTGATGAAAGTGATCAAACTATCATTGAAGATTGCTATTCAAGTGCTTCTGAATTAGGTAGCCTTTTTATGGAATTGCATTCTCCAATTGAAGAGGGGCCTTCATTTGATTTTGAGAATTTTTCTTCTCATTCTCGCCTTGTCATTTCGAAGTTGATAGGTATTTCCCGAAACAAGGCCTTTAGGGGATATCTACTTTGAGAATTATACCCTTGTGCTTCAGAGACCCTCTGCCCCTTATCAATATGTCACCCCTCCAGGGTCACCTCCTCAAAACAACATGGCCCTACCCCCACCCAGACCTCCATTTGTTGTAAATACCTTTGGACCTATAAATTTTGTAGGGATGGTTGGTTATCCAAATGCAGTTCCTCAAGATGTAAGAAATAGACTACCAAAGTTCCAAGGAAACAACGCTATAACTAGTGATCAACATCTGAAGCTTTTTATCAATATGATGGAAGACTTTGAGATTGAACATGAAGATGTATATATCAAGTTGTTTATCCATACTTTGGAAGAGGATGCAAGGGACTGGTATAAATATTTTCCAGATAACTCTATTGATTCTTGGACTGAGATGAGCAATGCATTTAAATTACAGTATGGTGATAGAACTGACCCTAGGTTTCTTTTGATAGAATTTGAAAACATCAAAAAGATTCCTAATGAGTCAGTACATAATTTCAACACAAGGTTTAACAATACCTTGAGGAGATTACCTGTTAGGATAATGCCATGTGATGAATCATGTTTGATCAAATATTTAGATGCATTTGATAAAAAGTCTGCTTACTACTTAAGGGACAAAACCCTTCTAATTTGAGGCAATCCTTCACCATGGCTCAGTAAATAGATAAAAACATAAAGGCAATTGGAAAGCCTCCAAAAGGGAGGGTGTAAAACTAATTAACCCGAAAACCTCGCATAGACAAGAAAGGTTGCAGATTTGGAGGATGTTGTGAAAACTTTGGGCGGGGATGTCAAGGAAATATCATACAAACTAGCCCAGGCAGAGAAGGGGATTGGGCACAGTTCACAAGGTCAACACAAGCAAAGCAAGGCCAAGACAGTTCACAAATCACCAAATATATGATGACATAGGCAAGGGACCTATTGATTTGGAAATAGGCAAGGAAAACAGAATGGTGCCCGATCCTTTGGCACCGTCGAGTTGATGTTGTGGAGGAGACATATGTCATTGATTGGTATGAAAGACGTTTCATGCCACATGCTCCATGTAAGGAATATCAACAACAATAATAAGAAGCTTATGATTACAATGATGATGATGTCTGCATGATGGGTTTCTCCACAAGCTCACAACAAGGGGCAACTTCAACTGAAGTGATAAGTACCGGACTGCTACCAATTTTTGGGACTGCATTCATAGGGTACCTATTCTTCCTCCCTCTCATACTTTATAAGTAGATACTATACAAGCTTTTGAATTTCCCAATAATGAATTTGAATATTTAAGGGCTTTAATGATAAAGATGTATAATGGAGGAGTCCCATCCGAGGAAGATAGACGATTCTTCGATGAATGTTGTTGTTGCTCAAGAGAGGGAATATAACACAAGAAGTAAGGCTATCAAAGGGACATGGCCTCAAGCCAAGCCAAAATCTCCCTTACTTTCAAACATTCCTAAAGAGGCCCCTAAGAAGGATGCATCTGCTAAAATCCCTACAGTTCCAAACAAAATTTTTACCCCTCCTCATGCCCAAGCTATCAAAAATCATGTACCACCTAGTGAGTGTGTCAGCTTTCCTTCCAATACTACCTTGCCAAAGAATGTCCCATATGACATTGCCCAAGTTTTAAGTCAAATCAAAGTTTTTGTTCCAATTTTTGAGTTGCTTAGGATTCCTGAGCACAAGAAAAGAGCATTTGAATACTTGGGATTGAAAGAAGGGAAGATTGCCCCAGGCAAAAACATAAACATTATGGAGACTCCACCAGTCATAGAGGAATTAGAGGCACCACCAGCATCAGAAGAGCTAGATGAACCACCTGAGGTTTATTTGGGAACATCCTTGGTAGATTCTCAGCTGAATGTGGACCCATTCTTCACTACCCTGATCATTAAGGATAGATTGTTGCATAACTGTATGTTTGATTCAGGGGCATCATGCAATGTTATGCCTCTGGAAGTTATGAATGAATTAAATATCAAAGTAACAACTGCATATGGGAAGTGCACTACTATGGATTCTAGAGAGGTTCCAGTGGTGGGGTGTGTGAAGGGTCTAGTGGTGCAACTTGCATCCTATCTAGGCAAGAATTTGAAGCTTGATGTAGTTATTGTTGACTGCCTAGCCAAGTGGGGTATGCTATTATCTAGAAGGTGGACTGTAAGTGTTTGTGGGAGTGTTCAAATGGATATGTCCTATGCCACCATCCTAGTTGAGGGCAGCCTTGTCAAGTTATATGGGGAAAAGAAGATGTTGCATCTTATTGAAGATCCCAACAATGCATCATGTGTGCATAGTTTGCTCAACTAAGTTAATGAAAATAAAAACTAACACCTAGTAGTTTTTAATCAACAAAGTTAAAGCAAAGTCTAAAGCACCATCAAGATAAGAACTAAACAAGGTTAGACACTAACATTTATTATATTAGAACTTTGAAACTAGCATGCTAATTGTCTAAAAACCTCTATTCTCTTAATTAACAACAAAATTAAATGGACCTATGTAAGCTCCATGGCAATCAAATTGGTTGCTCTTGATATTCCAAGAACCTAGGAATGGGAGCTTATCAAAATTGGGCTACAAGACCCTTTTGACTCTTCCCATATGACCTAAGCACTTTTGCTAGAAAAGAGGCTTTAGCTCTTCCAAAATGGTGAATTCTCAAGAAAACAAAGGAAAGATTTTAGTCTATTTTGCTATATGCTTTGCTTTTGTCTTCTCAAGAAGTTTAGGTGTAAGTGTAAAGGTAGGAGGAGGGCTCTTTATATAGCCCAATGGATAAAGGAAACACTACATCCCTTTGCATGTGGGATAATAGGGATGTTGAGTTAGTTATGGATAAGGGGGGTTTAGATAGGGTTGAGTTAACTTTAGGAGGGTTTGTTTGTCCTTTAGTGGCTCATGTGGATAAAGGGGGCCTATTAATTAATCAAGGTGATTTAATTAATAGATGTGCAAGCTTATAAAAGATTTTAGAGGAATATTAACATGATTTAGACTATAGAAGGGGATTAAATCAATTAAATATTGATTTATTAGTTTAATGAAAGGGGAAGCTAATTAATTAATAATAATTAATTAGTCTAGATAGAAGGGGGGATTTATTAATGGAAGGTCATTAATTAGGTCATTCATTGGATAAGTGACTTAAATAGTGTAATTAATTAATGACGATAAGAGCGAAGATGAGTGCTTTTGATGATATGTTGCCAATTTGCAAGAAGGGAGATAATTAGTGTAATTTAAGTATTTAAATTGCTCAGGATAATTATGGATGTCTACACATCCTATGAAGTATTGTACAAAAATGTTGATGCTGATAACTTTGTAGGATTTGTTGATGAAAAGGAGCATAACATTGAGGAATGCAGGCGTCTCGAACAAGAAGGCTCTCCTTGGACTCTATTGTTTGATGGAGCTTTCTCCAAGTTTGGGGATGGTGCTGGTGTTGTTCTACTTTCCCCAGGCCAGGAAAAATTTATTTTTTCCTTCAAACTCAACATTGAGTGCACTAACAACACTGTTGAGTATGAGGCATTGTTGTTGCGTTTAAGAATTTCTTGAAATATGGTGTCAAAGACATCATTTTCAAAGGGGACTCATAACTAATTGTAAAACAAATCAGAAAACTGTATGCCACAAAAATCAAGTGAATGAAACAATATAAGCATGTAGTTTGGGATCTCATTGAGATGTTTGATTCATTCAACATTGTGCATCATGATAGGAGGTTCAATGACTTGGCGAGCATGTGCTTGCAGGTGTTGGGGTCTCGTTTTGATAATTGTGCAATATCCCCATATTGTGAATATGATGTTGAGGTGTTAACAAGGCCATATGTACCTGATAATGTTAAGCATTGGCAGGTTTTTGATAATGATGCTTAGATCAGAAGATTTCTGCAGAACAAGGGAGAGTTTGTTGATCAAAGTATTGATTGGGAGCCAATGGTGTGTGTAGCAGAAGGGAAAGAAACCTTATTTGGCAAGGGCATCATCTAGCTAAAGACTAATACCATTCCTAGAGGGTTGGTTACTCTTGAGTCCAATTTTGATAATGTTGATTGCATTGTTAATAGATGCATGGCAACCTCTAGGGATATTGAGGAGCATGACCTTGGCACAAAGGAGAAGCCAAGAAAAATTTGGTTAGGCAAAGAATCTCAGCAAAGAGGAGAAGTAGTCATACATCCAATTGTTGAAGAAATACCAAGATTGCATGGCTTGGACCTATTCTAAACTAAAAGCATATAGAGAGGATCTGTTTCAACATGAGATTCCCTTGGAGTCCAATGCAAAACCATTCAGGCAGAAATAGAGGCAAATCAATCCACTCTTATCTCTTAAAATGCAAGAGGAACTGAAGAAGCTAAGAGATGGAGGGATTATTCAGCCCACAAGGTATTTGTACGTACCTAAAAATGTAGGTCTTTGTGACTTCTAGAAAGAGGTTACGAAATCCCAAATGATGATTCATATCTCTTTGCAAGGTGTTCGGAATCCAGAAAAGTTCGCCAAGTATACATTTGCATCCTAGAAAGCCTTGTCTAGCTTTTACGTGTTTTTCTCTAATGTCTGCCCCCCTTTTCCTTGCATTTTGTCTTTAAGTTACATAACCTCTGCCCTACCTAGGCGGCGAGTCCTGTGACCACTTCCTAGGATAGGGCGGAGGTCTTGTAAATGCCTCCCTATGTAGGGTGGCAGTCATGTGCGCGTTTTCCAGAACGTTTTGATGATTTTGTCAAATGTAAAAATTCAAATTTCTATCTCGCATTCCTCAACCACTAAAGCTTGCATTTATGTTTTGGCCACCCAATAAATAATGTTTTCCCTTTGTTTAATATTAGAAGAGTTCAATTTAGACTTACCCTCTGGTAATTGCAAATGCTATAAATACTCAAACTTGTCCACAACCAAGTGGCCCCTCTCCTTTTGTGTTTGATTATTCAATTTGTTTGAAGTTCTTACAGGAGTTTCAATAGTTTTATATTTTGTGTGAATTATCAGTCTCTCCTTTCTACTTTAGAGATTATTTGATCTTCTTGCTTTCATCTTACTTCATTACTATCACCATATAATAAATTTAGCATAAAGTAGTTTCACTTTTGGATTAGAATCCATCTTAGAGTTGCAGGTTTTGTTTGTCACAAGAGATAGATCCTGAATTTTCAGTGTATTTGTGTTTTATCCCCGCAATAAATCCTGATAGGAATTACATAGTCAAGTTCTATTCACTTGCACTATCCCTCTCTTACATGCATTGTATTCGGCTTATATCCAAAGCTTCCATTGTTTGAGTATCTTCTTCGCTAACGCTATCACACTCACACTTTTTGGATCTGCGAGAACACGAAGGAACAAGGAGATCACACTTGAGGGAAAAAGTCACGACACAACCGGATTTACCACTCTTTTGTAAACTTGAGGTAGGATTGTAAGTCTTTCGATTAAACTAGTTAATTATTTAAATATTTAGGATAAATTCACAACTACACAGGAAAATAGCTATACCCACTAGCTTGCTGGTTTTAAATTTTATTATTAGATTAACTGTTCATTATCTGAATATATTAGAATAGCTTCTCTTTTAATTTCATTCAAATACGCATCATTGAAAATACAAAAATAAGATAAATATAAGCATAGTGTAGATATAGATTTCATGGTTAATTTGCTCATTTCAGTTAAGTTATCTTTTCCATGACAATTACAAGATCCGAGAGCCCAGGGAAAACGTATTTGAACCAGTAGTATCTCAGCCAAATCTCTTCACAACGTTAATAGATATAGATCAAGGGCTTATGATTCAGGTCTTTCAAACAACAACAAATCAACAAACAATTAGTGAACAATTGAGACAACTGAATATTGAAGATGACAAATCATACACATTTTGGTCAAGTCAACCCAACTATAGACTGCCCTGATAGGATATCCGCATGACCATACAAGAACCCGAAAGAGAAAAAATATTTGGCTGTGATCCATTAGTTCCATAGCTAGACGTAGGATACCTTCTCATCGACATAGATACAGGGTTGCGTATACAAGTTGCCAGAACACCCGTAAGGTATTATGAGAAAATCGCACAACTCTTGGTACTAAACATAGAAGCTGAAAAGGCTTATGACCATTGGATAGTCGGAAGAAGAGATTGATTCTTCACATGACCATAACAGGTCCACAACAACCACGAACTCATGGTTGTGATCCCCAGGTCCCACAACCCAAAAGGCATGTAAGTCAATTAAGTATTGACACTGGTTTACGAACACTAGTATTTAGATCCTCACCACTCCCACCGGATATCATAACGCAGTTCTCCATATTAAATATAGAAGCCAATCAATCCAACATTTTCTGGGCTAGACCAGAAAACCACCCATAGTTTATTACAAATCCACTGCACCTCTCATTACCATTTTCCATGACCCTGTCTGGAAATACACACAAAGAACCTACAGGAAAACTTTCCATGTATCCAAAGAGCAAATAGGTAGGATCTTGGCAGAGCTTGACATTGATTGGAGCCTCCGAGTAGCTATTATATCTGAACGGTCCATTACACCAATTTAGGTTAGGAGAGCTTTCTTTGCCTTAGATTCACAGATTCCATTATTACGTGTTGAGGATATAAGATTGCCCAACTAGTTTGTCTATATCCACATATATTCCATTCTCACCGGATGTCTCGGCACGACCTTAGGCAATCGGGTACAAGAAGAGCTACTTATATATTCTCATGCTCGCATGTCACTTTTCTAGCATACAAAATTGGTGAACCCAATGTGTGAAACAAACTATGCCCCTTTTATTTCCATTTCTTTCATCGATCTTTGATTTTTCCCATTATTCTCATGCGGTATTTATATACCCCCAAATATTTCAGATACGATGCATATGGTATACCTCTCTCAAGTCTCGAATCATATTACGGTCAAGAAAATAGGAAACCATCACCCTCGCTTTCTACATGGGCCGATAACTATTCAAGCAACTACTTTTCATCACAAAATCCTCCTCAAAGAACTCTCTCTAGTTCTTCATTCCAAATTGAGGATCTGGATCAGCTCACACAAACACAACAACCAAAGCCCTTAGGCTCTAACAATATGATGTTTACTAGAGAATCCACTTCATCTCCTCGGTTTTGTTCAGACCACAAATCAATAGACAATCATATCCACTCCATTTTTTGGATGAGGAGTATGTAGCATGCTATGCTAGAAGTGAACAATGCTTCCAAAACATTTACCCACCTATAAGAAGTTTACAAACACAATCTGATACCCTACTCCAAGAAAACACCCCCATTCCTCCACCTATGGGAAATACTCTCGGTGAAGCTTGGCAGGGTAATGATCAATTCATAGCAGGGTATCATACCCCTTTACAACCTCAAGGTGTACAACAAACACCATTAAGGAAAAACACTGCATCTTTGCTAATCGAGGTCATCTCAGCCTTAGTTGAGAAGGTTAGAGGATTAGAACTTGCTCAAGCAAATCAAAATTCATATTTCATGCAAGCAGGAATCCCCAACCTCCACATCATCCTAGCCAAGTTGACCTCCTCACAGGAACAGGCACGTTAGGCATGCCTCCTCAACATTTGTATAGCTATCCATAGCAAACACCAACTAGAACCGCATTTTCAAATGCCACTCCAGTTGAAAGTATGATACCTCTCCACTTAGCACAAAACAACCCATACCAGACAAATGCTCCTCCCTACTTAAACATTTATTCAAAATCACCATAAGGAGACATGTTATCTTCTCCTGGGATGTTCACTCAACCATGGGGATTTCCTTATGTCCCTGTAAATACATATGTTATGCCATATCAACAACCCATGCCACCCCCAACCCCTCAGTAGGCACCATCGATGGTCGGTAGGGACTTACTTAGAATTTAAAAGAGCCTCTATTTCACCATACAGAGTGTCATGTTCAAACATCTTCTGATTTTCCCAAGTACAAAGGGGAGGGAGATCTGAATGCACATATCAAGGCCTACTTATGGCCATTCGAGAATTGAATTTACAATTAAGTGGACATCAAATCTAGATTTTACATTAAAAACAACAAAACATCAAATTTAGTCTTCCAAGACTTCTTCCATGCCGAAAAGTAAAAATATGTCATAAAAATGGTACCATTGCATAGGGGAGACTATTAGCTTTGAGAAATACTAATTTTAAAGTGCACATATCAAGGCCTATCATTTTATAATTTTTTACTAATAGTCTTTAAGACACTTTTCCCTTGAATGTTTATGTCTACGTTTAAGACTACAAAATTTGTTTCACTTATCGAATGTGATAAAACTTATACCATCCCAACCGAGGGTGAAATTATATACATGTTCAAAAAAAATTATTTGATTTAAATATTTTTGATGAAGTTATGATACACAAAACAAAGTGCTTGTTTTCTTTATGTTTTCATACCACTTTCACGGAAAAAATCATAAAAATAAAATATTACTAAAAAAATACAAAATAAAATCCATCCCAAGATAAATAGTGGCATATAACTTCTCACCAAAGTAAAAAAATATATATAATTTTGGTCATCAAATTGTGGGCAAACGGACTATAATCTTATCGGCGTTTTTAAAAAAAAAATACCAAGTCATTGAATTTTGAGTGTTTAATATAGCTAATCTTGTCCATTTTTTACAAAAATTAGTATTTTAGAAACTAGATTCCGAATGCTAAGATTAATATTACTATAATTTTGTCTAATTTTGAGTATGTATTGCTAATAATCCCTAAATTGATATTATGTTGTTATTTGCAATATGATGTCATCCCTATATCAATATCAACTTCTGCACTTACCCAATTACTCCTTGGATGGGGTTGTCCAAGATATTCCCTAAAACCTTAGAGGGTATTACCCTTATTACAAAATACCTAAAGCCTTGATACACTCATTCGAACAACTTGTTTTGGAGTTTATCAAAGCTTTTGACATGAAAAAAATTGTTAAGACAAGAATGGATAATTCTTACATAAAACAAGAGCAAATTAATCACTCATTTTATTCAAAGATGGCGTATGATTCTCTATCATTAAAGTGCTCCAAACATGGATCAAATGGAACTATGCAATTTATTCCTTCATCCCTCAATAGAGATATAAAGGAGGAAGTCCATAAGTTCAACTAAGAAATGGATGAAGTACTCGAAGTGCTCTAAATGCTCTGATTCATCGATCAAGCGGTAATAGACATCGTAAGACATATGGAACAAACGGAAAATTAATCACCTAATCAAAACACTATGACCCATCCTAATGCCGCAAATACCAATCAAGGACCCAAGATCCTTAACAAAAACCACGGGGTTACAACAAATGGAGTAACTAACCAAGTTAAAAGGGAAAACATCGTAAACATTACGCCACCTATTAATAATCAGCAAAATAACAACTTTACTCCGACAATCAACGCAGTGGATTTTAATCGTCCATCACGACAACAAAAACAATGGAAAATCCAAACACACGGTCCAAATCGAAACCTAACTGGATATCATAGTCAAAACCAAAAGCAACAATCTCAAAATTTTAACTCTAACAACCAACAACCTCGAAACTATAATCCAAACTTATATTGTGGTTTCCACAAGATTCAAGGCCATGATACTAGGACTTGCCGTGACTACAATAAATTCATGCAGCATTTTCCAGAAGACCAAGAAAAACTCTTTATAGACATGTTTTTAGCAAATTTTGTAGTACCCACACAATCACTTACACAAGGGCAATTTCCCCTCAAAATGCAGCCCTCAAAATCTTTAACGATATGCTCCCAAATCACTCTAATAATAACAGGTTAGATCCAAACAGACGAAAAAGGGTGTCATGACAGGAAGTAATGATCATGAAGCCTCAACTTCATTAAGTCCACCGGTCGCACCCCAATTAGGAACTCAACCAAAAACCAAGATAGTTGTCCTGGTAGAATTAGATACCGAGCTACCCATAGAAACCATAACAAGAACATGAGATTATTCTTCTCAACTAGTTCCAAACTATCCATTAGAACCAGACAACATTCAACAAACATTGGTAAAACCCATAGGCGCTTATGATTTAATTAATGACTTAACAAAGACCTTCTCTCACATTTCCTTCTTGGATTTGTTGAAGAAATTTCCCACCCACAGGGCTTCTCTCTTATAATCATTAGGCCTTGGTCATCTAATTAACGCTACTCCTCCGCTGAAACACAAGTAAACCATGTAGACTTTGATGTCTACCTACAGGCAGCCAGATAGGGATACTAATTTTATATTTGATATAAGCCAAATGCCAATAGACATTGAAATTATGTGTAGAGATGACCCATCCTTACATTTATAGGTATGTGTTTACAATAATTATGTTAAGCATGTAATGATTGACGATGGGGCAGCAGTTAACATAGTCCCCTTCACTTTTCTTCAAAAGATAGGATATGGAGAAATAAATTGTTCCACAACACAAAATATGCTAAAACTAGCCTATTTCATCCAAGCCACCACGTCCAAGCCTAAAACTAGAAACTAGAAGAAGCCAAAATTGGACACCCCTGTTTCAGGTAGAGTCCTTCGCAGCAGTAAGGAAATGGAAGTTGTCTAAAACTTACTGCACATCAATAGTGCAGGCCATGAAGAGGCCTTATAAAAATAAGGAAACAACACTCCCCAAAGGTTGGAAGCCTTGGAGAATGAAATGATGAAACTGAATGAAGAAGTGCAACATTTGGCCAAGCAAAAGGAAAAAGGAAGATGGAAGATGATACTGAGATGGACAATAAGCAAGTGGAGGACATCTACAAAAAGATTAACTCCTTGGACAATCGGATGGGAAGAGCAAAGGATCGCCATGACCACAACATGGAAATTTTTAATGCTATCAATGATTTTCTTGAACAACATGTTCGTAGCATCTCTGTGCTTAGTGGGATCCCAGACACTCATGGGGAACGGACAAGGAGAGCAGTCAAACCATAGCAAAGTTGGATGCTAAGGACCCCACACACATGACAATGGTGGCTCTCTTTACCTCACTACAAACCATTAAAGCCAGAATTACCAGAGCTGCTAAGAAGTAAAGGAGGTTTTCATTGCAGATGTTGATCTTCATCATTCATTTTGCTATTTTTTTGTTGTTTTTTGGCTGCATGGTTGCAGCGCTCGCACTATTTTTCCTTTATGTTGTAACTTTTTGGTTACGGTTGGCTTTAACACCTATTCTGGATGGTGATCCTTTTTTTGGAACCTATTAATGTTGTATCTGGCTTTTAGGCCCTCTATGTAAATAGGGTATAGTCCCTTCAAAACTATTTACCATTAATAAAAAAACATGAAATATGCTAAGAGGTTATGATAGCCTCAAGGCCACTTCAATTGGGACCATAGTTTTACCAATCACTTTAGGACCCAAGACAGTCCTCACCAAATTTTATATTATAGATAGGGAAACCAACTATAATATGATCCTCGGTCGACCATGGATACACCGCATGAAGGCAATCCCTTCCACGTTATTCCAGGAAATAATATTTTTGCACCTAGGGAAAATATTTGTGGCACAAGGTGACCCAAAACCATTCAATATACACCTAGCAGACTTGAAGAAGAGACCAGGCGTACACTCTGACTTTGAACTCCCAACAAATCAACTTAGCAAACCAATTAATTCAAAACCAGAAGAGAAGTTGATACCTACAATAGAATTAGAAATTACAAATCTAGTCGAAGGCATTCCAACACTCGAAAGTAAGACTAACGTCATAGAAATGGTATCATTAGGGACTACCACAAAAATTATAGAATTACTAGAGAAAGATCTACCCATTCTCCTACCATTTGATTATATGGGTATGGGATACACCCTAGGAATTGGTTCCCTTCCATCAGATGAATTTTGTATGGTAGAAGTAACTAAGGCGGAAGAAACAGACATGAGGAATGTCCCAACATCCATTTTTCTAAGAAAATATTGGACTCTCCACTTCGATGGAGCTAGATGTCATTTTGGAGTTAGGCAGTGTGTGATCTTTACTTCTCCCGAGGGAAAGATCCTACCTTTTGCCTTTAAGTTAAATTTTGAGTGTACAAACAATGGGGCTGAGTACAAAGCCCTCCTCCTTGGCCTCATCATAGCCAAAAGGATGGGCGTTGATAACATTAGAGTGCTAGGAGACTCGCAACTAGTTATAAACCAAGTCTCTGAGGTATATGAGACTAGAGCTAAGCATTTACAACTCTATAAATTGGTCTGTATTAGATCTAACCAAAGGATTCAACTTCATATCAATCAAAGCAATCCCACGAGAGCAGAACCTTCTCATAGATTCAATAGCAACCTCAGCTTCCCATTTCACTCCAAATAGTGAGTTGGAAAACACAAGTTTCATGGTATCACTTCATACTGAACCATTGGTATGTAAAATACCGACAAACCCACTCCTGACACATATAGAAGCTGAGAATGAGTTTTCTATCCTAGATCACCTTGATAGTGATAGAATCACTCTCAAATATCTAAACGTATATGCAGAGAGCTACATATCGCTCATCACATAGTGGATCTTTCCCTAATCCCACATTCCTCTTCCTATTTTGGAAATCCTATGATAGAGTCTCCTCCGCAAAAGGATCTTGATATCTATGAGGTAGAGAATAGAGAAATTTTAGAACTACCTCTGGCACCGCCTGAATTTGAAGAAGGTAACGCTTCCTTAATCGAAGAAACAATTGACATAAACATTGGAATGGAGGAAGAACCAAATATTTTGAAGTTAGGATCCTCATTAACTCCAGAGGAGATAGAAATACATACTCAAATCCTCAAAGAACATCAAAATGCTTTCACATTTAATTACAAAGAAATGATGGGAATTACACCACATATCATGGTACATAATCTTGTCACCAAACCGGATGCAAAGCCAATTAAACAAAATTGAGACCAATGAAACCAAAAGTGGCTCTCATGGTGAAAGAAGAAGTAATGAAGCTTCTCCAAGTGGGATTCATCAAACTAGTTGACTATTCACAATGGGTATCTAATATTGTCCCTGTTCTAAAAAAGAATGGGAAGATACACATTTGCATAGACTTTCGGGACATTAACAAAGCTTGTCCCAAAGATGACTTCCCGTTACCATCCATTGACGTTATTGTTGATGCAACAGCTAGATTTGAACTATTGTCCCTCATGGATGGGTTCTCAGGGTATAATCAGATTAAAATATCTGAGCAAGATCAAGCCAAGAACGCGTTTATAACTCATTAGGGAACTTATTGTTATGTTGTCATGCCATTCGGTCTTAATAACACCGGTGCTACATACCAATGGGAAATGACATACATATTCCACGACCTTATTCATAAAATTTTGGATGACTTGTTGGCTAAGGCCAAGAAGAGCCGTGATCACTCAGAAGTACTCTGTATCATTCTCTCACGATTGATTGAATATGGCATCACATTGAACCTAGAGAAATGCGTATTTGGTGTGACAGGAGGCAAGCTTCTGGGTTACATTATATCCTCATGAGGGATTGATGTTGATCCAACCAAAATCCAGTTATTCTTGAAATGATTCCACCATCAGATGAGTCTGGTATCAGATCATTTCTTGGGAAACTCAGGTGCAATCCGAAGGTTCATTCCGACTTAAGTTTTGTTGTTCATCCAATAAACAATCTATTAAAAAAATATTATAATATTGATTGGACAGAAGAATGTAACAAGGCCTTCGAAGCAGTTAAACGCTTCTTATTGTCTCCTCCCATGTTAATGCCTCCTAGAGAAGATCATCCTTTGATCTTGTATTCATGGGCTACTGATGTCTCCCTAGCCTACATGTTGGCTCAAGAAGATAATGATAAATGAGAACGTGTACTCAATTTCATTAGCTGGACATTACTTGATTATGAAACACGTTATACATAGGCAGAAAGAGAATGCCTTGCTATAGTCTTCGAAATGAAATGTTTAAGACATTACATGTTAAATCAAGAAACAAGGGTCATTGTAAAGATAAATCATTTATGAACATTCCTCACGTAAGGGTCTTTATCTAAAAATGTTGGATGATTCATAACTTTAATGGGTGAATTTGAATTAACATTTGTAAACCAGAAATTCGTTAAAGGAAAAATCATTGCAGACTGGTTAGCTGAAAATCCGTTAGATGGAGGCAATCTGGAAATCTGGACTTTCCCGATGAGTGCATATACTTTGTTGAAACCAGACCCCCCATCTCTACATGCCCTTGGTACACTGACATCGTCAATTTTATCATGGACCATACATACCTAGAAGGTGCCACATCACAACAAAGAAGGTGGTTACGCATTATCGCTACTAAATATGTTATCTTAGAACAAGTGCTCTACCATAAAGCCTTCGATGGAATTCTTTTAAGATGCATTGAAACTAAACAATCCAAAAATATTCTTTACAAATCCCACAATATTCTTTACGAATCCCACAAAGGATGGGATATGTGGAGGCCACTTTGGTGGTCATGCCACTGCTCACAAAATACATCGGATGGGCTATTTCCTGCACACTCCGAGAAATGACGCAGAGAGTTTGTGCGAAAATGCCATAAATGCCAAGAATTCTCCCATGAGATTCACATGCCAAAGATAGGCTCAGAACCAATCGTAACCCCATGGCCCTTTTCCACGTGGGGCCTAGGTTTAATAGGGAAATTCTTCCTCGTCAACAGATGGCCATAATTTTATAATCACGGCCATAGAATATTTTACCAAGTGGGTAGAGGCCATGCCTCTCACCACCGTACTAGGTTCTGTAATCGCTAAGTTCATTTTAAATCAGATCATTTATAGGTACGGTGTCCCACAAGTCATTATCTTAGATAATGGTGCATCCTTTAAGAACAATGAGGTTTGTGAATTAAGCAAAGAAATTCATGATAAACCATCATATGACCTCTCTTTATTACCCTCAAGCCAATGGACAAGCTAAAGCCACAAACAAAACATTAAAATCTATTCTCCTCAAAACAGTTAAGGAGAATAAACGGGATTGGCATTTAAAATTATACCCGGCCTTGTGGGCCCATCGAACCTCAATAAGAACACCGATGGGGGCAACCCCTTTCTCATTAGTATTTGGGGTAGAAGCGGTTCTCCCACTTGAGGTCAAAATACCCAGCCTCTCGCATCTCATTACAAGGGATTTTGGGAGAAGAAGCCTATAGAGAGGCACACCTCTCTCAACTAGAAAGCCTTGATGAGGCCAGGATGAATGCTGAACAACAAAGACACAGAGCCTATGCTAACTGGATGTGTTGGAAATATAACAAAAAGGTCTACGAGTGAGAAATATATGAGGGAGATCTAGTTCTAAGACTAGACAATGGATTGATAAGAAAACCGGTGAAGGAAGGAAATTCCGGCCCAAGTGGTTGGGCCCATACCGAGTCATGAAAGACTACGAAAATGGTGCGTATCTCTTATGTACATTAGAAGGTGAGGAGTTCAATGAAATAGTCAATTCCTTGCATCTTAAACGGTTTTATGCATAAGGCATCGCATCACCATTTGTATATTATATCTACCTATATTGCATTTAGTCACTTAGTTGTTTCATTTTGTTCACTCATTTCGTAACTATTGTGGTCAAGGAACTTATTCTTAAGAAATTCATTACAAGCTTCTGAAAATATTGGCAAAAGCATTCAAAATCATATCTCTTCAGTTTTCATAATATCATCAAATGGTTCCAAAATCATTTCATCAATTCAACAGACAAAGTCTTGACAAAAACCATACCAAGGCCTGCATACTTGGTCATACTCATTCTTTTCTACTTGGTTAAGTTTTTCTTACCTACGGTATGTTCTAGAAGCTTCTTGGTGTCACATCTATCCTTCTTACATCTCTTTGAAACAAGGATACTCCAAAGTCACAAATCAGAAGTGTCAAGTTAAATAAAAATGCTAAACCAAATAGAATATTTTATTTTTACACACTTCTTTGCCCCACCAACCTTCGGTGATGAGCCCGCATCTCTTACTAGTGATACGAGGTTGAGAAAGGAAAGAAGTGCCCTTACTCGCCTATGTCCTACCTTCGGTGATGAGCCCATGCTTCCTACTAGTAGCATGAGATAGGGTGTAGGGGGTCCATTCACATAAATTAGTGAATATTAATATTTTAAAGCAAAGTGTTAAGTGAAGTTAAATATCCAAATTCCAAAGAGATCAAATCCTTAAAACCATATTTTTCAACCAAGTTGCCATCCATGGATCTAAGTCTAGATAAACTGGAAAATAAGTTACATTCTAAACTATGTAGTAGTTTCGAGTAAGAGTAAGTACGCAAGTCTAAATTTGATTTCTGTCAAAACCTTGTCTTTCTTTCATCATTTCCATTCATTCAAACTCATATAACTTGTGTCCTTCCCAACTCTTGGTGTTGAGCCCTCGCATCTTACTAGTTGCATGGAGTTAGGAGTGGGGCAAGTTCATCTCGTTATCACTATACATTCATCACGTTTTGCCAAAACAAGAAGAAGCAACGAACATTTCCCAAAGAAGCCAAAAGTTTAGTACTACAATATGTTTTCATCATCACATATCAGCATTACAAAAACAAATAAAAAGAGAAACATTATGTTCAACATTTGTTATCACTTGTCATCCATTGCATACATTCTGAAAAGCATATAAAAATAAAGATTCTAAAAACATCTAGTGTACACATGGGAAACGAATCACAAAATTCTAGATACAAGAAGATCTAGATCTAAAAAGATATATATATATATATATATATATATATATATATATATATATCGTGTTTTATATATAATGCCATCATGCACTAGGCATGGTCAAAATGCTCAATGAGCCCGGAAAATACAAAAAAACTCATATAAACATCTGACCAAAAACCACTACAAAAAGACACCATGATCTCTCAATCCCTGTGGGATCCCTCGATGGTGCGTGACCACATCTAGGAACTCTGTTATGATGACACTCTAAATGAATTGAGGGCTCACGATCATGGCCAGTAGCTATGGTCTCACTATGAGAATGGCTCCTCCTCATCAAGCACTCGTAGTCCTATATCCAGCTACCTCAGCACGGAGAGAGGTCATGATCTTTGCCACCTTCCAGATAGGGGAAAACACATCAGTATGTCTACCACCATCAAGGCTATCCCATGTCTGCAGTAAGCTTGGCTCGTGTACTCTCGAAGGGAGCAATAGAGTGTCTACACACACTTGGAAAATCAAGTCTCACCATCCCTCAGTAGTCGCTACAAATAAAAAGAGAAATAAACAAGTTAGAAAATTGTAGAAACAAATAAAACAACAAAAGGGGAATATCAACTAAACAATTCTAACTAAAAAAATCAAGAAAAGAGTAGTAACTCACTCGGATCTCTAGGCCTCTAGGTGGGATCTCTAGGATCTCGCACCGCCACCGATGCTACCACCAATTGTGGAACATCCCCAAATATGGAAAGAAGTGATGTCCTACCACGGACTCATCATCTCTACTAATGTCCCGAGAAGGAAACTCCTCTGAGATCAGGTTCACCTTATCTATTCTCTCCTCCACCCTCTCAGCCCTCAAGATACTCTAAGTGTCATGTGACTTAGAGTGACTATCATCCTCCTCATCTATCCCACTAGCCCCACCTCCAGTCTCATCCCCCGCCGTATCCTCCTCTGTCTCCTCTCCCCTAAACTCCTCGCAGTCCGATTCCACACCAATGGGCTCATCCTTCCCCCCGCTGAAAGAAAGAGTGGCTCCAATCTGAAGTAAAGGTTCTTAAGGAGCACCGGTTACCCCTTGGGCACGAACCACCCACCTAGCTATGACGGGAACTCTAAGAGTAACTATAGTCCAAACTTGGCCTCTAGGACCTCCCCTTGTGTCATGAAATGCACTGTATCTGGCTCCACTAGAGGAAACATATCAATATATGAGAGGCCAAAATTCTGTGGTACTCTGTCAAAGGGGTGGATCTCTAACTTCCCCGTCCTATCTATCAGCTGACTGGTAGTATAGTAGGCAATCAGTGTGTGTGTCTCCTCTCCCCATAACCCTGCCATGGCCTAATAAGGAGTGGCCTCCATGTCTGTAATAGTCAAAGAATCCACTGGCTGGTGTGGCATCCTAAGTATAGTCATCCCTATCCACCTCACTGCCCTGACAGCCCCGAGATCCTCTGCTTGTACACCTCTCCCATAGGGAATGATGCGCTCATACACCCAACTCATAACTAGAGTAGGGTGACTCAATGACTATCCTTGTAATCTGACCACCCTATATAAGTCATGATAGGTGGTCCCAAGAATGTCTGCTCCCCAAGTGTAAACATGGCCATGCACCTCAATCTGTGTGATAATGGGAGCCCAATAGTATAAGAGAGTATCTCCTCCCTTGTCCCCAATCAATCACGAAGCCAAGATACCCATAATAGCCTAGTAGAGCACAAGGATAGGAGAATCAACAATGGAATGGACCTTCACCCCCTTCTTTGAGCCCATGGAGACAACAACATCTCCCATGTAGGTGGCCCACTGAACCATCTAAGATTTGGATACTGCTATCTTGAGAGACAACCGCCTCCCAAGAATCGGGACCCCAATATGCGATAAACATCCTCTAGGGTGATAGTCCACTCACCCCTAACTCCTGGAAATCAGAAAGTGTTCTGATATGCATCCCAATATGAAAATAAGTCACACAATATGTGACTAGCAGGTGTGACATGAGGGACCTGCACAATCCTCCAAATACCATCCCTCTATAGAGTATCTCGCTCTACCTGGGTAAGTGCCTCTAACACTGCTGGGAGCCAATCACACTCCCTCTCTCTACTCCATCTGATGTACTCCTCCTTCTGCATCCACCCAAAATAGAGAAAAAGAGTAAGTTAGTAACATAATCCAACTAGAAAAATCATCAAGAACATATAAAAATGTCAAAAATGCAAAAACAATTGAAATTTACATCTTTTTTACATTCTGTTCGAAACCGCTACCCTGTGCAGAGCGGTAATTTCCTAACCACCGCCTTCTGAGGCGACAGTCATGTAATCACCGCTTTATGAAGCTATAGTCACGTAATCGCCACCTTATGATGTGACGATCACATAATCACCACCTTATAAAGTGGTGGTCCCATGACCGCCGCCCTGTGCAGGGTGGCGGTCCTATCTCGAATCGCCAAACGGCTCTAAAGCCCTAAAAAGACTTAAAAAAAAAAAAAGCACCATTTTAACTGAAATAAAGACCTACCCTATGGGCACCCCCTAGAGACTCATTTAAGACTAAAATTTTCAAAAATAATCCCCCCAGGACAAAGATTTCAACATTTCTATATTTTGGGTTTAAAAACGATAAATTGAGAAGAACTAACCTAAGACTTCGCAGGTCGATGTCCTACTCTCGGAGGCATGATCACGATCTCACAATGAATGTTTTGACTATACTCTCATCAAAAACAGTCACCGTGGGTCCCAGAGCTCAAAAACCACCAAATCGACATGCGCAAATGAATAGTAAAATGAGCTTGTTTTATATATATATATAGTATTCTAATTTTGTTTTGAGTGTTTTTACGTAGAGTTGGAGCACCGACGGAGGTAAGTTCTTATCCCCGTGCAAATGGTAAGTCCTCATTTCATATTAATTTAGTTTTTATTTTTGATTTATTTTATCTATCTACACTTGAGTCCTCTTTTCATCTTACAGATAGTGGGAATTTGGGTGGTGACATTTCGACACACGAGCGTGTCAAGTATAGCTTCTAACTCCCCATTTTGGGACTACCATACTCGACCCACCGTTTTACGCCTCTTTGGCTAAAACGCTTCTCCGAGGGGGCAATATGTATGTACCCAAAAATGTAGGTATTGTACTGCTAGAAAGAGGTTACGAAGCCCCCATGATGATTCAGATCTATTCGCAAGGTGTTTGGAATCTAGAAAACTTTTCCAAGTATACATTTGCATCCTAGAAAGTCGTTTCTATCTTTTACATGTTTTTGTCTAACCTCTGCCCCCTTTTTCCTTGCATTTTGTCTTTAAGTTACAGAACTGCACCCTACCTAGGCGGTGGTCTCGTGACCGCTGCCCAGGATAGGGTAGTACTCCTATAACCGTCTCCCTGCACAGGGTAGTGGTCCTGTACGCATTTTCCAGAACGTTCCGACGATTTCTTCAAACGTAAAAATTCAAATTTCTATCTCGCATTCCTCAACCACTAAAGCTTGCATTTATGTTTTAGCCACCCAGTAAATAGTGATTTCCCTTTGTTTAATATTAGAATATTTCAATTTAGACTTACCCTCTGGTAAATCAAAATGCTATAAATACTCAGCTTTTCCACAACCAAGTGGCCCCTCTCCTTCGTGTTTGATTATTCGCTTTTGTTTGAAGTTCTTGCATGATTTTCAATAGTTTTATATTTTGCTTCATCTTACTTCATTGTTGTCACCATACAATCAGTTTAGCATAAGGTAGTTTCACTTTTGGATTAGAATCCATCTTAGAGTTTCGTGTTTTTTTGTCACAAGAGATAGATCCCAGAATTCTTGGTGTATTTGTGTTGTATCCCCACAATAAATCCTACTAGGAATTACATAGTCAAGCTTTGTTCACTTGCACTATCCCTCTCTTACTTGCATTGTATTCAGTTTATATCCAAAGCTTCCATTGTTCGAGTATCTTCTTCTACTGACGCTATCACACTCACACTTTTCTAGATTCATGAGAACACGAAGGAATGAGGAGATCACACTAAGGGGACAAGTCATGACACAACTAGATTTACCACTGTTCTGTAAACTCCAGGTTTGAGCTATCAAAGTTGTAGTTACAATATATCAAATAGAGTAGAAAATTATTTCATTTCAGTTAAATCTCGCTTTCAATATTACCAGGGAAGCTATGGGGAATGATAGTTTCTGAGAAACTATGATTCATTCCTCACTTCTGAGGTAGGATTAGAAGTCTTTCGATTAAACTAGTTAGTTATTTAAATATTTAGGATAAATTCACAACTACACAGTAAATAGCTATACCCGGCTAGCTTGCTTGTTTTAAATTTTGTTATTAGATTAACTATCCATTATCTGAATATATTAGAATAGTGTTCTTTTAATTTCATTCAAATACACATCATTGAAAATACAAAAATAAGAGAAATATAAGCATAGTGTAGATATAGCTTTCATGGTTAATTTTCTCATTTCAGTTAAGTTATCTTTTGCATGAAAATTATGGGACCCAGAGAGCCTAGGAATACGTATTCAAACCGGTAGTATCTCAACCGAATCTCTTCACAACGTTAACAGATATAGATCAAGGGCTTAGGATTCAGGTCTTTCAAATGACAACAAATCAACAAGAAATTAGTGAACAATTGAGACAACTGAATATTGAAGATGACAAAGCATACACATTTTGGTCAAGTCAACCCAACTATAGATTGCCTACTGATAGGATATCCGCATGACCATACAAGAACCCGAAAGAGAACAAATATTTGGCTATGATCCATTAGTTCCACAGCTAGACGTAGGAGACCTTCTCATTGACATAGATACAGGGTTACGTATACAAGTTGCCAGAACACCCGTAAGGTATTCTGAGAAAATCATACAACTCTTGGTACTAAACATAGAAGCTAAAAAGGCTTATTAGCATTGGATATTCGAAGAAGAGATTCATTTTTCTCATGACCATAATAGGTCCATAACAAACACGAACTCATGGTTGTGATCCCCAGGTCGCACAACCCAACATGCCTACAAGTCAATTAAGTATTGACACTGCTTTACTTTACGAATACTAGTATTTAGATCCTCACCACTCCCACCAGATATCATAACGCAGTTCTCTGTATTAAATATAGAAGCCAATCAATCCAACATTTTCTGGGCTAGACCAAAACAACCCATAGTTTATTACAAATCCACTACACCTCTCATTACCATTTTCCATGACCTTGTCTGGAAATACACACGAAGCACCTATAGGCAACTTTCCACGTATCCAATAGCCAATAGATAGGATCTCGGTAGATCTCGACATTGATTGGAGCCTCCGAGCAGCTATTATATCTAAACAATCCATTACACCAATTCAGGTTAGGAGAGCTTTCTTTTCCTTAGATTCACATATTCCATTATTGCGTGTTGAGGATATAAGATTGCCCAACTAGTTTGTCTGTATCCACATATATTCCATTCTCACCGGCTATCTCGGCATGACCTCGGGAGGTTGGGTATGAAGAAGAGCTACTTGTAGATTCTCATGCTCACATGTCACTTTTCTTGCGTACGCATTCTTCTCAAGTTGCAAACCTAGTACCAATAAGAAAGAAGAATGGTGATATCAAGATGTGTGTAGACTTCAAGAATCTAAACAGAGCATCAATGAAGGATAATTATCCTTTACCAAATATGGAAAACATGTTGCAATTAGTGATTGGTTCTGAATTTCTCTCCACCCTAGATGGTTTCTCTGGTTATAACCAGGTTGTGGTGAAGGAATCAGAAAGGATCAAGACATCCTTTACTACTCCTTGGGGGACATATGTGTATGTTAGGATGCCCTTTGGTTTGATGAATGCTAGAGCCACCTTTCAAAGAGCAATGGATGTTGCTTTTGCTGGTTACATCAATGAGTTTATTGTAGTTTATCAAGATGATGTAACTGTATTTTCTAGGAAGAGAAGTGATCACTTGTTGCACTTGGAGAAGATGCTTGATAAGATGTAGAGAATATGGCATCTCACTCAATCCAAAGAAGTGCCATTTTGGAGTGCAGAGGGAAAATTTCTTGGCCACATTGTGTCACAAGAAGGGGTGATGATTGATCCAGAGAGGGTAGAGGCCATCAACAAGGTCCCTATTCCAAGGACCAAGAAAGGAATTCAATATTTCTTTGGGTAGATAAACTTCATTAGGAGATTCATATCAAACTTTGTTGAGTTGACCATTCCAATCACTTCCATGCTAAAGAAGGACCAGGTCATCAAGTGGGAAGAGACTACCATCCAAGATTTCAATGGGATCAAGGAGGCATTAAAGCATGCCCCTATTTTAGCAGCTCCATATTATAAGAATCCTTTCCAACTATTTTCCTTTGCTTCAGAGAACACTATTTCTTTTGTCCTACTGCAGAAGGATGATGAAGGGGTTGAGAGGCCAATTGCCTTCTTCAGTAAGGCCTTGCAGGGGGTTGAGCTGAAGTACACTATCATGGAAAAATAGGCATTTGCCTTGGTAAAAGCAACAAAGGTTTTTAGACCTTACATTCTAAGTTCTAAAGTGGTTGCTTATGTTCCCCACACCATGGTAAAAGACATTTTATCAGAGATGGAAGTCTCAAGAAATAGGTGCATGTGGGTGAAAAAATTATTGGGCTTGGCTAGGCTTATGGCTGAGAGAAACTTGCAAACTATTAAGGTAGAAGAAGGTAGGTTAGATGTCTTTGATAAACTAATGAATTATGAGTGGTACAAGGCGTCATTTTCTATCTCGACGTCCGAACTTCCCCGAGTTTTTAGTAAGAACCATAAAAGGGCCCTTAAGTTGGCTTTCCAGAAATATGTCATTATTGATTATGGGTTAGCTTGGAAGAACCCTGAGGGAGTCCTCTTAAGGTGAATTACACAAGATGAAGCCCCCAGGATAATTTCTGATCTCTATGGAGGAGTTTGTGGGGGCATTTTGCTGCAAGAGTCACAACACATGAGATCCTGAGGGCTAGTTATTGGTGGCCAACTCTCTTCAAGGATACAACCTTGTTGGTTAGAAGATGTGAGAGTTGCCAATGCTTCTTTGGAAGACTGAAAGCTTCAGGCTCCCTTCCTTTGTAGCTTGTATCAATTGAATCTCCATTCAAGCAATGGGGAATGGATTTCATTGGTGAGATTTCAAACCCTTCAAGTGCTGGCCATAAGTGGATTCTTGTAGCCACTTATTACTTTACCAAGTGGGTGGAGGTAATCCCCACCAAAACTATAACACACCAAATTGTCATGGATTTTGTGTTGAACCACATCATCTGCAGGTTTGGGGTGCTAGTCAAGATTGTAGCTGATAATGCCATGAGTTTCAGAGCTAAACCTCTGGTGGCAATGTGCCAAGAGTATGGGATCAACTTGACATATGCATCTAATTACAATCTCTAAGGAAATAGACAAGATGAGTCCAATAATAAAAACTTGTTGAAGGTTATCAGAAGAACCTTGGAGATGAATAAGAGAAAATGGGGCAAATAGTTGAAGTTTGTTGTTTGGGCTGATAGAATCACCACTAAAAGAGCCATTGGAAAGATTCCATTTGAGTTGGTGTATGGAACTCAGTGCTCGATGCCCCTACGTATGCAATTATCCTCATATCATTTCATTCAACAATTGGAGGATCGAGAAGTAAGTCCTTATGATGCTCACATTAGCCGATTGTTGAACTTGATGAAGAAAGGAGGGCACCCAACCAAAGGCATGCAAAGTTCGTGAAAATCAAGACGTTATTTGACAAGAAGGTCACTCCCAAAGATTTCAATGTTGGAGATCTTGTGCTACTATGGGATAGCAGGACATGAAGATAAGGGAAAGCATGGAAAATTTGACTCACTGTGGATGGGCCCTTACTCCATTGATATTAGGATTTGTGAACATACCTTTTTCTTGAAGGATTTAGATGGTGATTTTCTTGAATTTCCTATTAATGGTAGGAATTTGAAGCATTTCTTGGATTGATTCCCTATAATCAAGGTAAACATCTTTTGTACAGTGTATAGTTGCTTGTTTTTTTCTTGTTTTTGTGTTTCTACTTGTTTTGGTCCTTGGTGACCTATTTTTGTTGGTTTTTTTGTTTTGTTTTTGTGAGATGGCTCTGCTTTATTTGATCTCGAAAGCTTACTCGTCACCCAATGGATATTTTTGGCACTTGGTCTACCGTTGTTCTTGTGGCACTCACAGGGAGTGCCCATCCCCAAGTCAGAGCCGATGTTGGTGCTCAAAATAGTCTCGCCCCATTTTTCCTTTGAAATCTGTCCTTTTATGACCTCTATCACATTTTATCCCCCTGAGTTGTGCCTGAAAGGTCTCTGTTTTCCTTTTGCTGCCATAATTAATCTTTCCTTGGGTCGATGATCACGTAAAGGTCTATAATTTGGGTCTCCCGTTCTCTGTTCATCTAAAAACTTGGGCTCTCTCGTTCTTTCCATTTTTTACAGTCAGGATTTGCTACCCTTGTCATTTTTTCCCTAAATACTTGAAGAAAATGAATGGATGTAGCTCTGAAGAATGTATTTGAGCCTTGTAACATCTCTGAATTCTCTTTCCTTAGAGAAAATTTCATCTCCAGCTTAAATGATTGTTTTTCTATGTTTTACAGATTTGACGGGAATTTCTCCCAGTCAAATTTACATCCTTGCATCATCAAGAAACGTGGCCTCTTTTGTTTGGACACGGCTCAGTTGGGTACTTCAGAAATTTTATGAATTGCCTCAACTTATAAATTTTCCACGTGGAGGAACGGTGCTCATTTGAAGATTTACTTTTTGGTTTGGCCTTGGAGTAGCGCCGAGAGGACATGTGGAAGTTTCCACTACTTTTCCTAGACTTAGACAAATTTTTATGCAGCTAATATAGTTTGGCAGGACAAGGACACGTGGCGAGCCCACGCTCTTTCAAAGTCTCAAATTTTGGGAACCATCTCAAGATGCGCCATTGTGACGTGTGGAAGTTTGAAAATTCGAAGGAAGGGGGAAGTGGACCATCGGGGCAACTTAGAATTTTTCCTTTTATGCTCAAAAGGGTTAAAATACCAAAAATGGCCCACAAGCCCGATAGAGGAAAGGTCAATGCTTGCTCCAGTCAACGGTGGAGGTGCAGACTCTCGGGGAAATTTGGAAAAATTTCCTTTTGGGAGAAAAGAGTTAAAAGTGAAAAAGGAAGCACGATTCCATTGGGACCCACATTGGGACACGTGTCAGGCCCATTTTTCAAGGGCGGAGCTATAGGAAAACTTGGAAAATTTTCCCTTTTCCAAAAATGAGGTGAAATAGCAGAATTTGGCCATGGTTCCATTGGGACCCACCTTAGGACATGTGTCAGGCTCATTTCTCAAGGGTGGAGGTGCAGAACAAAATGTGGAATTTTTCCATTTCTTCAAAAGTTTGTAAAATGTCAAAGGAAACACCTGGGCCGTTTTAAATTGAATCTTCCACATGGACGGCCCAAATTCAAAGTAAAGATCAATGCAAGTGAGAGTTTGAATCTGATTTTCCCCCCATTTTACTAAAACATGCCTGGAAGTGCGAGTCTTCATGATTTCTTGGTATTTCCTACATGCCAAACAGAGGGGAGAGTTAATGTTGATATCTGAGTTTGGTGGGGAAAATCTAGAGACATCTTTTGCCATTAAAATGGTCTGACTCTCGGGCTCGATATGATTTTCCATTTTTATTCTCCCAAACATGCAAGGAACCAGATTTGATAGATTAGGGGCGGAAGTGGTTAGTGAGTTGAAGAAAGAGTGATCTACCAGAAGGAGGAGTTGAATGCGGAGATATTCAAAGAGATTTTCCCCCTAAGCACTTGGTGACTTTTTACAGATCTGATTCTGGAAATCATGATCGTGATCATGGCGAGCACTGGTAGCACTCAATGTCAAGATTTTTGGGGGAAAAGGGGCTCTGTTGTAAATGTTATAAATGGCACAAATTTTTTTTTAAATGGTTGGGAGTGTTAGAGGTCGAAGAAAATTCCCAAGAGGAAAATTTGACAAATCCTGTCTTTTGAGAATCCGTCTGAGAAGCATGTATATCTCTTTTGTATTAAGTTTGATCCTGTCAAGGTGGTTACAAGTATACAACCATTGAAAAGATCTGATATTTTTCTATAAAATTTCCCCTGGTGATAAATTTAATCAAACTTGAGCTATTATGTGTTGATTTTGAGAAAAATGTGTTTGTTTCATTTCTGAATGTATGCAAATAGTTTTTCTTGTTCTTATTGCAATATTGTATCAAAATCTGTCTTAATCACACATGTCTCAATCCTTGTGACAGTTTAGTGGCATCTGCAATCTCATTTCTCATAAGATCTTTCATCTGGGAGTGAAATAAATGATTTAAAATCACTTTTCTTTCATTTGTTGATAGAGATTGTTTGTAAGCCTTTGGGTGTACCTCAAGCATGATTGATCTTAGATTTTGATGTTTTATTGGGTCTTCTAACTCGAGCCTTCGTGTTAAAATCTCATAGATTGTGTGAAAAAGTGCTAATCTGGGCCTCCATTGAAGTACATATTTTGGTTAAAGGAACATTTTAGCTATTCTGAAGCATTTTGTTATCTAGACTTTCCATTTTGTAAGAGTTCTCAGAGATTTGGAAAATCAAGTTTATTCTACCTCACCTCCCACCAAAACTTATTTAAAAACAACTAATCCTACCCATACTACCCCTATTTTTCATGTGTGTATACAAATGCATAAATTTTATTACCAAAACATACAGAAACAATCAGGATTCCAAATGTCTTTAGTAGCTTGAACCTTGCCTAGAGAATATCTCCACTATCTAGAGTGACAACTCGTGAGAGTTAGATTTTGTTGCATTGATCATATTTTCTTCAAGTTATCCTTAACAACTTCATTAGTAAGGATATCTCCATCTCCTCCATAAACAACAAAGCAAAAGGGTTCTCTTACCTTGGTTGAAAGGCACAACCTAAAATACTGAGGATAGATCAAATCCTCTTGAGGGTGTTATCCATTTCTCCACATCTAAGTGATAGAGGGCCAGTTAGATCCCATCCCCGGCTACAAAATGACTCACCATGATCTATCTGTCTCTAATATTCCTGCCAAAACTTGTGATGCTACTTAGACTTTGAGGGAGAATCAATTTGGGTACCAAAGACAAGTGATGCAATGGATGCAACTCTAGATGGAGTGATAGTAGTATTTGATGCTAGGACCCTCATTATGGTCTCAAAACTTTATATTTATAGGGTTATCTTATTATAATTTTGTAATTAACCTCGACATGGCTGACCATGAAAAAGATAAAGATGAGAAACAGCTAGAAGGAGCACAAAGTGGTAGGAAAGTGGGAAAATGGATCGGGGCAACCCATGTGGGACTAGGGCACCCTAGTACAGGCTTGGGAGCCCGGATTTAGGCTAAACATACGGGAAAATGCTGAAATGGTTGGGCATGTATGTGGGAATGTGTGGGAAAGATGAAATAAAATATAAAATAAGATGGCCAAAAGGGGATTAATTAGTACTTTATTCACTTGAAAACCCTCTAAATAGTAGTATGAAAACCAGGATAAATAATGCCTAATGTGCAATATTTTGTGACTACATTTTTCCCCACTTTATGTTGGTGAGAAGAAAGATCAATAACATAAATTAAATAAGAAATGCGTACCTAATATCCATGAAGAGTGTAGAAGAGACATTTTGATGGACTAGACTCAAGCATGGAATGACAAAAAGGAAAAAGTGGAGGAATGTGGAATTCTAAAGATGAAAAATGTGCATGACAAGTGATGAGAGTGTACCTAAGGTGAATTGTGTGTGTATTTATTGCAATGTGTAGTGTATCCGCATGGTTAGTAAAGGCAAGTATCATCACGGTGTGTCGTCGATACCCTATCATTTTCGTCTTCATCATCGTAGTTATTTTTTTCCCCCAATTTGACTACTTGTTTCTCATACGATCGGACCTATAAGGATAAAACGATCAACTAGTCAAATATATGTGTATGTAAACTATGCTATGTAAAATACATAAGTGTAAAATATGATAACTAAAAATGTAAATGGAACATTTTCACTTGATCCATTTCAAGAAAAATGGTGTAGAAGGATATCTTGTATCTTTTCGGGTGATCTCACCCCACCTTGGGTGAAGAAGTGTAGGGAGGAAATGCTCTATGTCCTCCAACCTTTAACTGCTTATGTTGAAATGTTGTGAAGAGATCTCTATAGCATCCTGGTTTTTTGGGCGATTCGATGCCAACTGGGAAAATAAGTATAGGGAGGAAATACTCTGTGTCCTCCAACCTTTAACTACTCCCTAGAAATGCTAAGGACACCATGCCCCGTATGAAGCCGCTATGTATGGAGTTCGTGAGACTTGTCTCAACTCACTCATTGTATGAAAACCCACAATGCCATGTGTGGAAAGTGTATTGTATTGAACTGATGTAAATATGATGTTTTTGTGTGACAAAACCCTCAATGATTCCCCCCTCTTTGGGGTTGCATGTGACAATTCTAAAAGGAGAATGCAGCCCTAAAAGAGGACCTACTGCACTCTAACTTGTAAAACTCTTCCTTACAGGGGGTAAAGGGAAAATTCTTGGTAGAAACTAAGGTGCACACAAAGGGGATGGCTAGACAAAACACGTGTTATTCCGAAAGCACATGCATGCAATAAGACAAGTGTAAAATATGTAGACAATGTAAAAACTACCAATCACAGTAGTGTAAACACGCAAGAAAATAAGTAGACCGCATAGAGCGGGTTGTAAACATGTGACATCACTCATGATGTCAAAAGATAAGAAATGACATCATGACCCTAAACAACATACAAGTGTACACACAAGCAAAGGGAAAAACTCGCATACAATGACAAACAAAGCAGAAAAGTGTAAAGACAAACAAACAAGTAGTCATGGGAACATGTAATCCTGCAAAATAAGTGTTGCACATGGAACACCCGTTAGCATGTTAGAGAAATAACCAATATGTCAAAACGTGTATGATCAAGTAATGTAAGATGCTAAGTACAAAATACAACAATAACACCTATATAATACGAATGTGGATGCCCTCAGTGACCAGTATAATAAGGGTAGAAGGCGAGCATCCATGTCGCGTGTAAATGTCTTGTATTTGTGATCACACTAAACAAAAGTGTGAACATGCATGTGTGTGTGATAATGACATACAAGAAATCAAACTAACATGTGTAATAAAGTGATCATGTAAACACTAGTAAATAAGAGTAAATGCCCCCAAGACAATGCAATGTGTTATGGATGGATGAAATAGAATGCAAGATGGAATGATAGGAGCAATGTGTCCCCGAGTGAATAAAATTTCATGTAATTAGGTTTATTTTGTTTTCCCCCTTAGCAGTCAAGAATGAACCATAAATGAGAGTGTGTCATTGGAAAATGGTCGAATGGTGTATGTTGTGTGTGTCTAATGCACTACACGATGAGTGTGTATGTGTAGTGGTGATGAGATGTGACATGTAGAATAGATGTGCGTGAACCCTATAGCCGAAGCATATATCACGACTTATTGAATGGGTGAGGGATGATTTAGCACTAAGCATATATCACTATATGATGAATAAGAAGGGGTGGTGATTTAGCACTAAGCATATACCACTATAAACAGATTGAAAAAGGTGACGATTTAGCCTATAGTGTATGTCACTACGAGATGAACGAAGGGTGTGGTGATTCAACCTAAGGTGTATACCACTACAAGATGATATGAGGAAGGTGGTGATTTATCCTAAAGTGTATACCACTATGATTATGTAATGATGAGTGTGGGTGACTATTTATCCTAGAGCATATGTCACTAGTCCTATGAATGTCATATGATGAAATGTTGCATGGTGAGTGTAAGGTCCATTTGATTTGTAAACCCTCGAAGTAGAGTATGGACCGAGGAACTAAAGTGCATCATAGGGTGGTGAGTGCGGCATGTAGAACAATGTAGTATATGTGACCAAATGGTGAATAGGGTGTGTGAATGCATGGTATGAAGAATGCAATGTATAATATGTAAGATGTGACGATGGGTGTAGATAGAAATAGAATATGTGGTGATAAAATGTAAAGCTAGACCCATATGTAAATCAACCTAGCGTAACATGTAGAATGTAGGTAATGGATAAATGCGTGGTGTATAAGGTGACTAAATGTGTAGATACCCTGATGGATGTAATGCATAGAATGACTAGTACAATGTATGAATGAGTGTAGAATGAATAATGTATGAGGCACGATTGGATGAAATGAAAATATGTACTACCTAAGTGTGGTGCGTGGGGTTCATGGTAATGGTAATCCCTCAACAATCAAGTGTGAATCGAAGCACAAGAGTACATCATCGGGTAACGATGGTGCTAGAATGTATAATGAGGATACCTATGGAAGAATATGAAACTAAAATGAGGGGGACTCATGATTGTTATGCCCCCCAGTGTACTATGAGGATGGAGATATATGCAATGACATCAAAGGTGTTATGTGATTATAGGAGAAACTAGTTGATGTCTTGATAAGGGGTGGGACAAACACAATGATAGGTCTAAGCATTATTAGGATCATGCGATGGTGGTGGTATGTGATCATCATATGGTTCATCATCATAGTAAGTTATATCCGGGTCCCAGTCGTCAATATATGTAGAGTCTATGGTGGATGGTGGAATTACAAGTTTAACTACGGGAGGTGGTGGAGGGACCTTGCATGGCGGTGATGGAAGATGTACCATTTATGGACCACTAGTAGGAGACTTAGGTGTTTTGTGTGAAGTAATTGGTTGGATCTTATACCTGAGAGGAGGCCAAGTTGCACTAAGTCTCAAAGGAAGTTGCTTAGGCTGACTTGGTAATGTGGTAGAAGACTTAGTAGGAGAATTTGGTACTAACTTTTATAGGTGGTTGATTATTTTGTTTTTGTAATATCGCAAGTGAATGAGTAGGAGTAGCTAGGAAATAATTATGAGATTTTATGGCTTAGGATTTGATTAAGTGACACTACCCGGATGTTCACTAGATGGAGACAAAGCAACATCATAGGAAAAGTTTTCACTTGATTAGTAGAAGCATTACTATGCACATGTGAGGTATTTTCAATATCACACATGTAATGAATAAGAGAATCATGGAGAAATTCCTTAGAAATATTAGAAGGAGGTTCACTAGTAGCCACATAGCATGGGGAACTACTTGTTAGAGGTTGCTTCTTAGGAGTGGCTTGAGTAACACTAACTTAATGCTCATTAGATATAGGTGAGTTAAATTTAGGAGCCCAATATGATTGAGTATTTTCATTAAAGTGTTGTGGAGAAAATGAAATAAGGCCTTCACGCTTAAGACTATTGATTATGTGATGCAAAGTATGACAATCATTGTCATTATGTCCATTAATTCGATGATAATTACAGTATGGATGACTTGGGTATTTTACTAACCGATAAGGAGAATAATGTTGCATATGTGGTAGAGTGATCAAGTGATGCTTAAGGAGGTGAGTAAAAATGTCATGTGCCATGGTATTGTGGTCAAACATGAGAGGCTCGAGAAATGGATTATCTTGATGTTCAATCATATGAAATGTATTAGACATAGATTTCATATAGGATGGAGAAGGAGAAAAAAATTGCGATTGAGAAGCATCTTTAAGTTGTTGAATGTCAAATCTAAGGGATGTGATGGTGGATTTGGTAGCTACAAATTTATCTTGAAAGAATGTATGCAAAGCTTGAAATTTATCTTGAAATAATGTATGTAAATCTTGAATCAAGTCTAACAATGGTTGATTAGATGAAGGCTCATTAAAAATAAGATCGACAAAGAAACAATGAATCATAGAACATAATTTGTGTAGTGGATTATTGTCATCAAAATAGTTGGTGTCTAGGGATTTTTGTAAAATAGCTTGACAAGTGGGAGATCACTTAAGTAAATCAGATAAAGAGACTTAACCCATGATAAAAGAATAAGGAGGATCCTAAGCGTAAGAATGGTCAAGTTCACCAAAATGATGAACTACAATTAACTAAATGGTGAATAAATAGTAATGATAGTTAATCTAATTAGGAGGAATAAAACATTGTAAAGATGCAATAAAACAAAGATGGAATAATCTTAAATAATTATTCTAAGTGAAATAAAACCATAATATGCAAGAGAAGAGAGGAGAAATGACTTAGCTGATTAGAGAAGACTATCGCAAAGTGTCGCAGACTGACAACATGATTCTAAAGCAAGAATGATCACTCGGAGGTCCGGAAAATCTCGGATATGGAGGATCTAAGTTGATTGAGGCACCACTGAAGGTACTTGGGGTGCCCCGGACACTGCGGTCTCTGATTAGGTGCCCTAATCTCTCGCAAATGCTCAAAATAAGAAATTTTTATGGTCACAAGATGATCTGAAATACCCTTTGTCTATTGTACTAGATCTGCGAAGTTGCACTAGATGTATTGAATAATGATGTGATGGCTTGCAAGAGAAAATGAAGTATCAAACCCTAGTAAAAATAAAATATGCGAGAATGAAAGGGTCACTAACCTCATCTGCCAAAATTGTAGTCTTATCACTTTGAGTGGTACACTACATTTCAGATCCGGATGTAGTTCTCGGTGTGTGTGTGTGTGTGTGTGTTGTGGCCTAGGTGCTCTTGTGCAGTACCACTTTGTTAAGTAGTGAGTAATAGTAAATATAGAAAATGTACTAGCATCTCAGTGCATGGAATAGAATAGAATCCAGCCCCTATGCTATGTGTGTTGATGCGGATGTCCTAGCTTTGATGCATGGAAATATGTGGATGCAAGTGATGCAATGGATGCAACTCTAGATGGAGTGATAGTAGTATCTGATGCTAGGACCCTCATTTTGGTCTCATAACTTTATATTTATAGGGTTCTCTAGTTCTAGTTTTGTAATTAACCTCGACATGGTTGACCATGTGAAAAATATAAAGATGAGAAATGACTAGAAAGATCCCAAAAGAGGTAGGAAAGTGGGAAAATGGATTGGGGCGCCCCGGGTGGGGCCGGGCACCATGAGGTGCCTCGGATAGGCCCGGCCCCTCGGATTTAGGATAAATTAATGGGAAAATGCCAAAATGGTTGGACATATATGTGGGAATGTGCGGGAAAGAAGAAATAAAATATAAAATAAGATGACCAAAAGGGGGATTAATTAGTAATTTACTCATTTGAAAACCCTCTAAATAGTAGTATGATAACTAGGCTAAATAATGCATTATGTGCAAGATTTTTTTACTACACATATGAGCAAAAACATGTATAAGAATCATGAATTTGATTCCATGCAAGGATGATTTTAAAGCTAGGAAAGGTGATGGGATGGTCTTTATATGGAGCACCCTATTTATAAGAATGAACAATCATCCGAGTTCACTTGATGTAATTCACTTGTACTATTTGTAAAAAAATTAACACATAATAGTATGATCACACCTTGAGGAGGAGGCACATTACATTCTCCTCATTTTGGCCATAGGACAAACATCCCATTCAGAGAGAAATCCTCTATCTAGAAAGTGAGGATCTCATTTTAGTAAGAAATAAACGAGCATCATAGATTTGATTCATGGTCACTAAAGTGAATTATGGACCAAATTTTAAAAATGGTACCAATTCAAGCAATGGTAGGGCCAATATACAATCCAAAAGGTTAAAAAACATACAAAACAACTATAGGATTTCTCAAAACAAAGAATGACTACAATATATATGCCCTGAAAGTTTTAGGTCCTTTACTGAAATTCAGAAAATGAGTAAATACTGATCAAATTAGATTTTGAAAAACTATCTTCTAGATTATAATTGTCAGAGCTACAGGACCACTTCCATCGGTGTAGAGTGACTCTAACTTCTTATATTTAGTAAAATAAATTCAAAGCATAAGAAATAATAAAATTATAAGGAAATAATAAAAGTTATAACGCGTACGCATTTTTCATAACCTAAAATGCATACATGTTATAACATGTACGCATTTTGGGTTTGGGAATTACCAAACCAAGAAAAACAAAATGTGTATGATTTTTGCCTATTTTCGGATTTTTGTCTTCTTTTTGGCCCCCAAATTGGTGCACTTACCCAATCCAATTTCTCACCGCATTTTCTTTCCTCTCTTTATGAGTGACCTTAGGGGCCCTTAACCACCTTTCTTATCACTATCTCTAGACCTTGTTTTTTCGTTTCTCTTTCTCTCTTCATCAATACCTCCAGCTACTCCATATCTTCTCTCAATTTTTTATCTCTTGCTCCATCCACACTCTCTTTTGTTCCTCTAACTCTCTTTTTCTCTTCTTTTATTTTTTTCTCTCCCATCTCTTTCCCTTTTTCCTTACTTCTCATGACCTGAATCAACTCCATTAACTTCAACTTATCTTCATCCATTTTTCTCAAACAAGTTTGTTTCACCTTGTTCTCAAGCCTCACCTAGGTTCTCTTTCACACCTAGTCTCTTGACTTCTTATTTTCTTCACTCTTACTTCTTCACTTTCACTTATCTCAAGGAGAAACCTGTCACTTCACACACACACACACACACACACACACACACACACACACACACACACACACACACACACACACACACACACACACACACACACACACACACACACACACACACCCACACACACACAGATCTCTCAAGAAGGAAATTTATTAGATCAACAACTTCAAACAACTTAACCACATTCAACAAAATATCTATATACAAATGCTCATATAAAAATCACTTCTTTTCTTACCAAAACCTATTCCAAATCCCTTGATCTCCAACTTTGATACCATTATGATGTAGATCCATACATACCATCCTTATACAACACTCAAAAATGCATTAGAATGAACAAATTCAACTTTTCTAGTCACCTTTCACTATGAATCATTACCTTTCTTAACAAGCCATGTCTTGCTCAATAGGATAAAATGTAATAAATGATGTCACCAAAGATTAAAAACCTCTTAAAATGATTAACACTATCTATCTAACATGTCTAAACCACTCATAAAGTTTCATCCATCCATTTTTCATACTTTTCCTTTTAGACCTCCATATAGCCTTGTAGCCCTAAAAAGGATTTTTTCTAACAAGCATTACCCAATTTTCACTTTCACGCTTGATCGTAAGAATTTTGGATACCCATTTTCTCCATATAAGTTCCTATGAAGTTTTAGACCACGAATCTTTACCCATCATATTTTATTCACATTTTAGTAATTTTGCACTAGCTTTATTGGCCCTATTTTCCCTTCAACCATCCATGTCCGGAGCAAATCATAAAAAAACCCAAGAAATATAATTCCATATCCTAGTACCCTTATGGATCTTATGCTTTCTACCAATTTTTATCCTCTAACTCCTTATTCTCTTCACCCAACACTATCTTTCACTTTTCTAGGCTTGTTTAAAGTTTAAACTAGGTCTCTCAAGAACTCAAATATTAAACTTGATCATATCTTTCTCCCACATGTGTATTTCATCATAAACATTTCCACATATATTTTTAGCAGTATAAAGACCTTAAATTCCAATTTTTACAAGAACCCACTTGATAAAACCAAAATGATTGATTTTTAGAAATTTTTCCAAAACAGGACTGTTATAGGGCAACGAACATTCAAAAATCCATAACTAAAGTTTTATAAAATTTCAAAACCTCATTCCACTTGTAAAAGTTTTGTTTTGATGAGCGAGAAAATAAGGGTTTACGACTGATTTTTCTTTGTTTGACCTATCAAAACTTATTCATTTTCTATTAAACTTTATGACAACTTTCTTCATGCCTCTCACTAGCCTCACACCAAATTTTATCCCTTTATATTGAATATAATTCAATTTATGAATTTTTTTCCTCCCCCAAATCAACATGAAATATCACAAACAATTGGCATACCTCCTTCATACTCACTACATGTCCTCATAGGCCTGCACAGATCCTTCAAACACCTATAAACACAATCAAGAAGTCATTATAAACCATATTCATTCACACACAACAAATACAATTGAGAAACCTTCATGACACAAACTCAAATATTCATTCACAATATTGTCCATAAGTAACTCTACTTAGTTTTTGCAAGAAGAAGCCTTTTTTATTTATAAGCCCTAATATACCTAGCTTCATGAGCCTCTTGGCTCTGATGTAAAAGTGTTCTTCCTCCAAAACCTCTCTTACCAACCTTCAACAACCTCTATTCGAATTCTTTAACATGATTTATGAAGAAGGAGAGGTAGTTAAGTTTCCACCACGAAACTCGCCTAGTACAAGCTTACCATAGTGAGTTTACATCTTGGTACGACCAAGAGAGAGGTTTATGACATGACCACCTTATGTTATTAATTTTAGACTTATACTAACACCTAAATGACTAACATTATAACACCTAGGTCTAGGATGTAGTCAAGGCTAATTTGAATATTTAAATCTGGGTTTTGGAGAGAAACCTCCAAAATACCACTTATTACATTATCAAGACTCCAAATGGACTAGTTATGACCCATAAGCATCGTATGACAACCTACGAGACCTAATCAAGCCAAAATTGAGCTTTTTGCATTGATGCTTCTACATCATCTCCATTTTCTTTTTTAGAGTTGCAGCCACATGAAAATTTCATTTATATAAAATTGTTTTGTTCTTGTTTTATGTCATGGTTTGACAATCGTGATTTCCTTTTTTACTTTAATATTGTATTCACGATATATAAGTTTTCTGGAATTGTAATGTTTTCCTCTTTCTTTTAAAAAGAGTAGTTGCAAGTTGCTTGCTTCACTTGTAAATTAAAAAATTCTATTTAAAAGGTCTCAAGGTTATTTTCCTCTATGTTATACGTTTTTGTGGAAATTGTTGCTTGGGTAGATGTCTCCTAATACATGCAAAAGTTGCTTCAATAACCTCATAGAAAATAAAGTAGTAGATGTTTCTGAATTATTCATATTGCTGTCCCTCGGAAATTCATGCTTTTCTCTTACATTGTTCCTTGCTAGACATAGTGGTATTTTCTCAAAGTTCATAATTATGTCCTTACGTTTTACTAATACTTATGCTATTTGACTATGTTGGGCATCGATTACAAAATATTCTTCGAGGTAAGTATTTGTCTTATTTTCTCCATGGGCACTACTTAAAACAGTTATTTTTGGGCCATGCCAAAGTTCAAATGAAGAACATATGCTCATCTATTAAGGAACATGAAGTGATCCAAAAAAATTATGATGCCTTCCATGGTGTGGAGCTTTAAAATTCTTTAGTTAGCATATTGTTTTTTCCCGTGAAGACCTAAATACACAATTGTGAATCCTATACATCTTTCTTTTAACCATTTCTATTATCTTCCTATCGAATTCTACATTATATCATTGAAATGTGTTTGACCATATTTATGAATGTGTCTAACTTTGCTACAATACTTACAATGTGTCTAGAATTTTCTCGAATAAACACTATATATTATTAAAGCACATGATAATGTAATTGCAGTAATAATAAAAATATAACACACTCTTTTATACAATTTTGATGACTTTTGAGGAAAAAAATTTCAGTATAGAAACATGGATCTTTATGGATGTTCAATCATGCACAAAGACTAATGTAGGGCCACATGCAAAACAAAAAGCATCCATTTGACCATTCAAAAATTACAAATCTATGCCTAAAAAGAAACTACAAGAAAAATTAGGAAATGTAGAATCTTTGATAAGGTCCATTAATCATTTTTAGTAAAAACTTTTCTTTACAATAGTAATTTAAAAAATGTTCTCGAAAAATTTAAAATAAGTGGTCTCAAATTCACAACAATAGGCCATACTAGTTCAGTCCTTTGTATGGTTTTATACAAAAAAAAACTTTAATAATATTATCAACCACATAGTTCTATTTTTATTTTCACTATGATACCCACACTTGCATAACTCTAAATAAATTTCTAAAAATTTAACGATATCAACAACAACAAAGGTCCCTTTTCACTTGAATCTTAAATCGGACATGCACATATATAAAAAAACAACAATATAGAGCACAAAAACTTGGATCCCTCTCTAACCTTGTTTTTAAAATCAATATAAACCAACAAGGCCCTAAATACATGGCATGTGAATAGATGATAAATGTCAAGAGGCCCTCCAAAATAGATAACAGAGGATAACATAAATTTCCTTTAATCAAATTATTTATTAGTCGTGGCCTTGATTGCCAAAAATCATGATATTCCACTTTTTTAATCACTAATGATCTACAAAAAAATCTCTAATGTAAAATCCCATATAATAATTTCATCAAAAATTTAAACAGAGCATACTTATAATAGAAATAACTTTTCTAAGATTTAGGCAAGCCAAATAAAGCCATATATTACAAAATTGACATACAATATACAAGGGACGTCACCATTGTCATGAATATGAAACCTCGCTAAATTGGCTAATAGGAAAAAAATAAATTAAAGTTGAAGAGACAATTGAAAATGGTCGTATATTGTTGTTGTCGTGTGTTTTCGCAAGGGCAAAATTCAAACTTGAAACATGAAAACTTAACCCTAGTGTCGAAAGTTTTCTTGAAAACCCTCCTAAAAACCTCTCCAGATTAGTCTTCCCTCTGTGTCATGCCTATCCTAATATCACAGGTCCTTATATGTGTTATACAAACTTTCTTTAAGTATTTAAAGCATTGTCATAAGGTCATCCAGTTCTTTCAAAGTGGTGAAATATTTGGTAAGCCTATAAAGGCTATTTTTAGTCTTTTCTAGATAGGTGTGCATTCTTCGGGATAGATCAAAAAGCCAAAAATCATCCAGCGAGTTGTTGAGGATTTTAGAGAGTGATGGAACTGATTTTGGAAATTTTAGGTTAGTTTAAGAGGCTAAGGGACAATTAGCGTGAAAGTCGGGATTTTAGGGTTAAGGAGCTTAAAATCTAAAATGGTACTTGAGCTTCAAGAAAGGATTTTGGGAGCTTCGTAAGGAGTTATGATTCAAAAAATAAGTAATTGGAAATATGGTTTAACCCTCTATATGATGGAATTTTAAAATATTTCACAAGAGATGTTCATTGCTTAGGGAAGATCAATTTTTGCAGACATACCCTACTCTGTCCGAGAATAAAGGATAAATTTCAGGAAGAATTGGAAGTTGAGACCCATCCCATTATATTTTGAATGATATTGGGAGTCAATTTTATATAAGGGTTTATCAAAACAATCTTCCCGGAGCTCGACAACGCCATCAAAAATTCTCTCTCTCGAAAGGTACATCTTTCATACTTAGCCAATTTCGCAAGAGGACACTTGTCACCTCCAACTTGAAGCACATTTTCTTGTCCGTATCCCAAGGGTATATTAGGAAAGTAAAATTCTCCCCATCCCAACTTGTCCCTTAGGTTCTTCACATGACCTTGTTAAGTGCTCCATATGGCTTATTTTCCTTCCTCTAACCCCTCTTGTCATGCAATAAAGTTGTGCCACTTATCATCACCAAGGAAGGGTAAATTTTTCTATTCTTTCTATCCCTATTCTAAGAGGACATAGTGGTTAATAAAATGTGCCCCACTCTATCCTTTTCTTTGGTTTGTCATGTGATGAGGTTTGAAGCTCTACAATGCTAAAATATCCCTTCCCTCACTTCCTCCGCACTAAATCATACCTTGCCACTTGCCATCACCACATGAGGGACCATTTTTCTATCCATAATATCCCTATCCTAAGGGGATAGAGGGGAATATAAAAATTTTACCGCTCCATATCCTTTCATGTTCCTCCATGTGACCCAGTTTCAGCCCCTGGGTGTTAAATAGTTGATTTTCCTCCTTCCTTCATCGAAAAATCATGTAGTACCACTTGTCAAGCCCACATTATGGGACATGTTTCTATCCCTCTTAGCCCTGTACCAAGGGTATAGATGGGATAAGAAAATTCACCCCATACCATGAAGTTTGATAACCTAAAGAATAATTTAACTAATGTTACTTACTACTACCCACTTCTACCTCTCCCATGAACCAAAAATATTGTTGCAAGTTTTAAAAAATTGAAATAACCTCTCCTCACCTCATTTTTTCACAAATGCTCCTTGTTGCTGCTTCATAACTCCAAAAACCTAAATTTTTACCGTAAACCCCACCAAAATTTCTCCGTGGCTACCACAAACACCAAATTCAAGAAAATATCATATTTTTCAAACTGTAAGTGGAATCAAATGACATTTTATCATTCGTTCTTTATAGGGAAAATTTTAGTGGTGAATCTTTGTTAATTTAAAAATATTCTAGTTTATGAAATTTGAAATTAGTGAATTTTTAGGGTAGGAATTAGGATTGGGCCACCAAAATTTTCTAGGTACAAGTTAATTTTAGGTTCAATTCACCATCCTCGCAAAAGAGAAATTCACAATATTCACCTTATTGTTGTCAATCGGTAACATAAAAATATGCTACTCGACCGACAACATCTGTAGCATATTTTATGCTCTTTGTTCGACAACATAAAATATGATATCGACCAGGTAGCATATTTTACACTACCATAATAGCATAAAATATGCTACTAGCTGAAAAACATATATTATGATGTTGGTCGGTAGCGCATAAAATATTATACCAGCTAGTAGCATATTTAAAAGCTACTATATGGTAACAATAGACTAATTTTTTTAAAAAAGAGTATGGGATTTGTTTTTGCTTATGCCATATTTTGGGAGGATAGATTTCTTATTGAGATAATCATTTTAACTGCTAACATAAAAAAATTCAAAAAAATTCCCATACAAAATTAGTGAAATATGTATTTTTCACAAAAAAAAACACTTTTTATAATTTTTTGTTTGCACCATATTTTGTGAGGACAGATTTCTCATCAAGCCGATCATTTTAACTACTATTGTCAAAAAATGATTTTTTAAAAATTACATATATTTTTGGCAAATATCTTTATGCTATCAATGACAAAGATAATATATGTTTTCGGTTGGTAGTATAAAAAATGCTACCGGCCATCAACATATTTACATTTTCTTCATATTCACCATTAGCACGAAAGTCAATTTTCCCAGATTTGCCAACGAATTTCTACAAATTTTATTGGGGGGTATTAAAAGTTTCCCTGGTTCTTCATCCTAGGTGAATTCGGAAGGTTGTAATAGCAAAGTAGATGATGCCCTGATTTTTTAATGGTAGAAAACCCTATTTTCATGCCCTAGAAGCTACTTTTTCAGGTTTAAGCATTCGGTGGATGGATCAAGTGAAATTTGGAGCACGAGTCCCGAAGGAAACTAAATTTAGTTAAAGTGTTACTTATTATAATAGTAAGTATCGGGTACCCTCACTTACTAAAAATAGAAACTTACATAAAAAATCAAGTCTTCTCATATCGGTGAATTCATTGAACAATGAAGATGACAAACTAGAAGAGTTTTTACAAAAAGGAGAAAAGGAAAAAGTAACTTTCTAAAAATAGAAAGCGTAAAAATCATCAAGAAATAGCGTTGAATATATTCTTAGCATGTTAAGGGTTTCATAAAAGTGAATTCAAGAAAAAATAACTTTTTCCAAAAATAGTAGCTCTGAACCCTAATTGCTAAAAATAGAAAGTCTCTTATTCATCTACGTAAAGTTGTTTTCAATTTCATTTTCACCCATATTGTTGGATTTTGCAAGTATGAAGTTCAAATTTTATGTTATAGAGCCAATCTCATCCTTGGTATCGAAATACCCAAGTGTGTGTGATAGCGATGTTACTCATATGGAGTTGGAAGATCTAAAGAATCGAATGCTAGGTGGTCTCGAGAGAACTAGTGGAGGATAAGGTGTTCAAAAGTGGATTGTATCTTGCGAGTGGCCATCTTATATCAATTTAGAGCATAATGTTTGTATTGAGATGTGCTCATCAATATGAGCTGGAGACAATAATCATAAGAGCAGATGATACCTCAATACTAGTGGTGCTCACTCATAAGGGAATCTCTAAGTGCATGTAGTCATTTTTACCCCTATTACAAAAGAAAGGAACCCCATGCGCACTGGCCTATCACCCAGCCGGGTCTTTGGGCACTCACCTGAGGCATGCACGGGTGCTGAGTCTCTCTTTTATGTGAGTTTAGTGGGAAACATCATCTATGATCCATGTTTAAGAGATTTGAAAGGAAGTAAAACATATAAGCACCATAGAGCTTCAGAATGACTTTCTAGATCCTTGCAGTCATTTCAGATAGAAAGAGCTTAACAGATTTTATAACTTATACCAAAATAGAAAGAAGTTGTACAAGCATCCATACTTAATCATAAACATAAATGAAAAATAACTATGAGAAATATGTATGCATCAAAATCATCAATGTTCATATTCATGTAAGTTGGTAACCTCATTACATTCATGGAGCCATTACAGAATGTCACAGAGAAGCAGACCATAGTCATGCATTATATCTAGACTCCTATGGGTAGGCTATTAAAAGAATTTTATAATCCCCATACCCTTGATACATCCTTTCCTAAGAAAAATTACCCAAACTAACAGAGTTCTTGTAGTATTTCTCAGAGCTCCACCCTCTATCTATTTCTCTCTATCTTTACTTCTATAGGTGCTTGTATATATAGGATTTCTAGACTGCCAACTAATCCTGCAGTGGCCTCAGATCCAATGCCAAGTGTCTAAATGTGCTCCTCCATGTGAGAATTCTCCTCCAAGCCTGGGCTTTCCACTTTTTACCATGATGTGCTTCTAGAAGCTTCTACCGCATGCATCCACCTTCCAGCCAACTGTCACCGTGGATGGCACCTTATTCACCCCGCATGTGCATTCAGTCATGATTTTCACATGTTCTACCCAAAATTCCCAATATGGATAAGTCATAAATCATTAGTTTTTTCCATGTGTGTGCCACGGTTTTCCTTAAAGCCTTCACAGAAAGCCCTACCCTACGCGCTTTATCCTTGCGCACCTTTCTTCAACTAGGCCTTGTGTGCCTATGCACCTTTTTACTTGGGAAAATTTTTAGGGGCCCAACATCACCCCACACTATGCCTGTTCTCCATCCACAGGAACACTTCTCTAGTGAAAAGAAAGAATACAGTAGACTTACGCCTTGGGACAAGAATAAGGGGATGAAAGAATAGGGAAAGAATAAAGAATGGGGAAGTGATGGAATCACTGCAATAAGCTAGGAAAATCCTTTTGCAAGTCATCCTCCAACTTGTTCTAGGCATCAACTTCGTTTTGCACTCTCTGACAGAGGTCGCCAGGGTGCTCACCTTCTCAAAACTTTGTCCATTTCCATGTGTGCTTATGATGTTAGAAATTTTCTCTAACTCTTTGACTACATCATCCAAAGGTGCATCCATTCTTCATGTAATCTGCGGGTATAGTTCCTTCAACCAGTTTTTGATTGAACCCCTTAAGGTTTCAATGGCTTCAGATTTTCTTTTGACCTCGGCAAGGATTATGTCCCTTTCTGCCCTATTTCCCTTATTATTTTCTTGAAACTCCTTGAGTTTTGCTTCATGAGTGGCGACCAAGATGCCTACCACTTTGTCTCTGTCCGCGTAATTGTCATACGTGGCCTCAACAGTCTAGGAAGCAACTTTTATATCAGCAAGAACCTTGTTGTACTCAGCTATGAATGCCACGAATTTTAATTTATCTTCTTTCTCCAAGCGCGCGACACTTCTTCTGTAGATTCCAAGGCTAATGGTTGCCTCTCCATGGTGAGGACTCTTGTTAAATCCTCCAGGCATCCCAAGGTAGATCCATACTTCTACGTGGGAGGTGCTAGGTCTGGATGCTTCAATACTATAGCATTGTTAATGGACTCCACCTTTTTGTATATTGTACATACTTTAGCCTTCTCGTCTTTTAACTCATGCTGCAACTGGGCACTGATTAGTTTCTCTTGACTTAGCTCCTTTGTCCTTGCAACTAGCTCTTCCTCTTTCTTCTTCAAGTCCTCCTCCAAATCTTTGATTCTATCATTCTGCCCGAAGAGTCTAGCTTCGACCTCAACAGAGACCTTGTTGAGTGTGTTGCACAGTTTTTCATCCAAGAGCTGCTTTGAGCATTCACCACTGGGTTGTCTTCTCTTGGTCCTGGTAATGTTATTATTGCCCCATGGCTTACTTCAAATTTTGGCTCATCAAGATGGGACTCAATTGCCCATGAGAGCATCTTCCTTGTCCATGGGTATGTAACCTCCTTATCAAAAGATGACATTGCCATGAGCTCCTCTATTGGAATCATGCTTTGGAACCACGTGTGAAACACTTTGTTGGGGTCATCAATATAACCCATCCCTGGCCTCTCCTCCCCTACGCGCCTTCCTCTCGTGTGTATGTCGTTAGGAATACTTATAGTTAAAATGGGGCCTCCAGTGCTGCCGTGGTCCCTTTTGTGCTCTCCTCCTTATCCTTGTTCAACACCAGCTCAGCGTTGCGTTCCAACTTCTCCTCCACCAAGGTCTCAATGTTCTTTGTTTCTTCTCTCTCTGCCACCTTGGTTATTTGTTCCAACGTAAGGCTTGGAGCCTTCGCTTCTACATACCATCCTCCTCACTTCTTCCCATGCCTTGGGCACCTTCCTCCTCCTGGCTATCCTTGCGTTGTGTGAAAAGGAACCCTTGTTCCTCTTCTCCGCCTTCTTCTTCTGAATCATGCACATTGAAGACATGTGGCTCTTGATCTTTTCAGGTTTGTCTTCCCCACTAACATCTTCTTCACCTATGTATTTCTCCAAACTCCCAGTTTCTTCCGAGGCGGTCTCCTCTTCTATCCTCTACTTCTTCCTAACTGGGGATTCTGGTGTAGGTGACTCTGTTTCTTCTTCTCCCGAGGACTCCTTGTCTGACAGATTTTCTAGGCTCCGAGTCTTTTCTTTGACTATGGGCCTCTTCTTGCGTGAATACATACTTGTTCTGGTGCTTTTCCTGGGGAACCTATTACCTGTGTATCCACCACACTTGGTATTTTCTTCTCTGGCTCTTTTTCCTCCTATTTGGGCATGGGTCTCTTCTTTCCAGTTGGGTCCTCAGTCATAGGGACCTCGTTCTCTAGATACATGCTCATTTTAGATTTGGGTCTTATGCAGAGGTATATGCATGTTGCAGATCCTCCTGCAATGGGAAAATTCATTGTACTTGTTCTTTGAACTTCATCCGACATGTACCTCTCCACGTACATGCACTTTCCAAGGTAGACCAACCATTTTTACATTTCCCTATGGTCCTGGTCTAGATTACCAAGGTCCAGTTTCAACTTCTTGGATTCTTTGAACCTATTTACTCCTGCTTGGAAGTATTGAGCTATGAAGGAAAAGGGGAGCTTGTGTAGACACCAAATTTGTGTTTTACGAAACCCCGTGCCCCGCATCCCATTTCGCAACCTAACCTCATCACCTAAACCTTACACAATTATTTATTAATTACCTTATAATTAATAAATCCACATTGCCATACCTGCCACCTCATTTCGCCACCTCATCATGACCTAGTCTTAACCCTAAACTAACCTAATTAAGACCTATAACTTGGTCCACATCCACACCCATGACTGATTACTCCTCACCCGCACCTAAAACTGACCTCATAATGACTTGACCAAGCCCGCAACTAATCCCTCGGGAGAAAAGGAGGGAAAGCTAGCTATTTTACCAAAAATAGCCCGCTTTGACCTGACCGATACCGGTTCCTACTCGACCGCCGTCGGTTGCGTAACCGCCATCGGTTCCCTATAAATGACCACCTCCAACCAAAAACAAGGGATCGGGATTTTCATTTTGATCGAGAAGAGGAGAAATCATTGAAAGAATCCAGATTTTGCTTGGCCGAGCAGAGACAAGTCAAGAAACAAGAAGAGTTTGCAGAGAAGGACATCAAGCCCAAGACTACAACTGAATAACCAGAGCCCAGTGACACTCATCCGAGCATCAGAAGAGGAGATAGCTCATCTTGGATTGTCAGATCATCCTATTTGAGCCCTGTCTTTGTCATCACAGTCCTGGAACCTGCATCTTCATCAGGAACGAGTAAGTAGTGTCTTGTATGTTTCTAAGCACCATTTCTTGAGCCTGTGGATTGATAGTAATTACAAGCTCATTCTTAGATCTACCACCTACCAGCACCCTGCACTTAACCTTCATCCATACATCCTTGTATTTCCCAGAAGACCATTTTATCACACTCTGAGTCTTCCCTGTCCTCTCACTATTCCCCTCAGCCATCCGCTAGTCTTAATAACCCCACAATCACCCTGCAACCAACCTCTATCCAAAAGCACCTAGATTGCTGACCCTACTAGTGTCGTTTATCCCCTACCGGTAGCGGTTCTCTAACCGCGGTCGGTTAGCCAGTGACCGGCATCGGTCACTGTGACTTATACCCCAAAACCTCCCTCTCGCCTATTTGTCACCTAACAACCTCAGAGGTCTATTCTGGTTTATCCCTGGAACTCAACCTAGATGTATCAACGACCATGTGCCAACAAACAACGTGACTCTTTATTATTGATAGTTTAGCCTCTATTGCTTTGTAACAAGGTACCTAAATCGTGATTTTGCAATGGCTTTCTTTGTTATCATTTGTGTTAATTCGTATTAAAGGGGAACTGACCACCTTCAAAAGGAAGTTTTATATTTCTGGGCATAAGGCAGCTCCCTCATTTTTCCCTAATTAAAATCTGGTGGTCTTGTATTCTTACTTGCGAGTAGTCCTTCCAAGACAAAAAGGAGTTCTTAGCGATCGATCTGATCTTTCTCTACGGTACACGCGCACACCATCTCAACATTCAATGGTATTCCTCCTAGCCCTAACCCTTATCTGTTTCTCAAAGGAATGAAAGGATAGAAGCAAGTCTATTCCTCATAGCCGAAACATTCTGTGCAAAACATTTTGGCATGCGAGTGGGACCCATTTCGGGTTTCGTTTCTCTTGCTTGCTTTCATTTAGGAAGCATACTTGCTGCTTCTTTGCTTTTTGTTATATTTAGTAAAAGAATTTGTCTTGCTTTCCCGAGGTTTGCTTTAGTAAAAGTCATCTTATTTGCTTCATTGAATATCATTTTTCGATTTGGGTTTAAAACACGTGCATTACATTCTTGCTTGCTGTTTTCAATTCTAGTGAACATAGACTAGGTAACAGGTCATACACGTGGGGGTGATTTCCATGGTATTGATAGGAAATTAATCTTACTTTCACTACACAACACATACCAAATCACTTCATAATTAACACAACAGCTCAAAACATCCCCCCTTTTCCGTGGTATTCCTCCGCCTGATTAAGGTAACCTTATAAGCCAAAACAAACTTGACATTTCCCCTAAGTCTTTTGTTTAGGATTGACATCATTCTGCGTCTAAAGGCATAAGCCCAAATTTATTAAAATTAACCCTAGGGTTAGTCTGTTAATTTGTTTGTGCATTCTTGCTTGTTTTCATTTTGTTTCTCTGTCATCCACTGTTTTCTGTGATCACTACAGAACAGTTTGGTAGGCATATTAATTACTATTAACACCAAATCAACAACTTCTTACTGTTTCTTACACCAGTTCTATTATACCGACATCGGTTAGCTTACCGACGTCGGCTATAGCCTGACCGACATCGGTTATCTAGCCGATATCGTTCCATCGCTTTTTTACAGCCTCCCCGACAAACCAAACGACCTACCAATTTCAAACATCTTCTTGTCTGTTTCTGTTCCTGATAGAAAGAAACCCTACTGTGTACTCCTGTCCATGGTTGTTATCACTCGAAAGCAAGCCGCCACCATGGTTTCACATGCTTTCTCTGTGCCTTTTCCTGAATCACCCCCTTCACATTCTGTGGGGAATCCTACGGACACCAGCGAGGTTCCTAAAATTCCTGTAGGAGATAAAGAATTTGCCAAATTTCTGGATGCTAATCCTAGCGCTGTACAATACTATTTGTCTCATGCCCCTGACCGTACACCCGACGGTCAACTCCTTGTTGGCATGCCTATTAGTATAGCTACTCATTTAGCTCCTTCTCCACCTGATAACTCCGCTTTTCCTTCTGCATCCTTAGTCCCGTCTCCTAACTCAGCAGCTTCAGGGGTTCATACGGCACAGATTGGCTTTCCTTTGGTTAATCTTGGGCCCAACATGTCATTACCGCCGACTGCTCCTACCTCGTCTCTCTTGCAGACTGTTCCGTTCATGACTTGCTCTCTGCCACCTATCCACACGAGCTTTCCTTCTCAAGCTCCGCCCACCTTTTCATTTCCACACACATATCTGGTAACCTCAACGTCTTATATAGGACATCCCTATTCGGTTGCCTCAACACATTCGTCCTCCATACCTTATCAACATTTAACCCCACCATTATCTAGCGGTGGCCCTTGGCCCAATTTTCCTCCATTTACCACAACCACACCATCATCTCATCCAACTACTGATTTAATTAAACAAATGATGGAAAAAATGCAAAATCTGGAGGCTTCTGTTTCAGGAAGTCGTAGCGCCTTGACATACGAGCAAGTTTGTCGGGAGCCTATCCACCCTTCAGTCCCCCTTCATTCATATCCTCCTCAATGGGAATTACCAAAATTTACCCGTTTTAATAGTAAGGAGGACCCTCAACAACACTTGCGATCATTTAGACATGCCTGCTATCTGATTGCTCACGACGATGCTTTACTACTCCGCACCTTTCCCATGTCCTTATCAGGACCCGCCTTGGAGTGGTACAGTGCTTTAACCCAGCACTCAATCTTCTCTTTTAACCAGCTAGCCCAATCTTTCTTGGATCATTTCTCCATTAACATTGCCAAGAAAGTATCTATCACTGACCTCTATGCCATCCGACAATTTGAAGACGAATCTATCGCAGATTTCATTGGACGATGGCGGGGCCTTATCAACCAACTTACGTATGCCTTGCCTCAGTGAACTTATCGAACTGCTTTTACGCGGGCCTGCGCTAAGCACATCTCTCCTACCCTCCAAATTCAAACTTTCCATACATTTGATGAGGCCTTTACTATGGCTCGAAAACTAGAGATTCGAGCCTTAGAGGAAGAGAAATTGTGGTTGCGCAACAAAAACCCCACTTTCCGAACCCAAGATTCCACCAACAAACCTAACACCACCAATCCTCACCCATCAATGCTTCGAAATCAAAAGGGGCCGTGCACGCGGTGATGGTCAAATCCCAACCACCATCTAATACCCCGCCAAAAACCACCTATAAGTATAAAGCAGAGCCCATCAACTACACTCCCTTGGGAGAAACATATGGTGTGATATTGGAAAAATTGCTTAAAGCAGGAGCCATTACCTTACCTCCTATTAAACCTCACTCCGGGTTTGATTCCACTCGCGCCATACCTTCTTGGTACAAAGAAAATGACTTCTGTAACTTCCACCACATGAAGGGACACAGTCATGAAAACTGCAAGATGTTGAAAAACATAGTGCAGGAAATGGTTGATGCGGGGGATATAGCCCTCGATAATCCTAATGCCCCTGCTAACCGAAATTTGAAAATATTCAACAAACCATTCCCGAATCATTCTTCTAACAGTAACATAAATCAAGATATCTTAGCCGAGGAGAGTGTTCATGAGATCCATGCAGTCTTCGATTCCCAGCCAAAAACCTCTATCGAACAAATTCTGAATCAAGCCTCTTCACTAACGCAGAAACCAACCCCCTTCCTTATCAAGACAAACTGAAATCCTTTCCGTTCCTTTACCCATCAAGGAATTAACCGCCCAGAGTTCCCTTCTCACAAATGAGCCTTCTTACACCACATCCTTGCAAGACTGTGAGCGGATGTTATCTAATTTATCTATTTCCCAAACGTCTCCTTCTACCATTCTTCTTTGCATAGGAGGAAGGCTCGCCACTTCTTTTGTCATCCTTGGGCAGAAACCTCTTGAACCGACATCACCACATTCTTTAAACATGACGGATCCTCTCAAACACGCCCTCCTACCTATTAGTTCTTCATCACCTAAATCTTTTCAGCGACCGGTTGACCTCTTAACGCCCATTGATACAGTGCCTCATCTACCCCCTGTATCACACCCACAATGGACCGGAATCACAACCCACCTTTCTTCCATACAAAAGTTCCTATTCACATGTGAGGACTGTCATTCCCCAGAAGATAGACGAGTCCTATGGGAACATTTGAGTACGCCATATTCTACTCAAATGCAGATGACCGATCCAGATGCCTCTACCATATACCCGAAGTGTTTACAGAAGCTTAAAATGCCTATGTCCTCATCTTCACCCCCCTCATCTCTACCAAATACCTCATCCACTTCTATTAACCTAACCAAATCTTCCCCTACGCTTGGGACCTCACCAATACCTAGTCTAACACACCCACCTAAGCGGCTTGATTTATCTAAAAATAAAGCCGTCCATCCCATTAGGAGATAGACTCAATCTCCTCAATCTATGCCGCTATCACAACTAAAACCCTCGTCGTCACACCTACCTTCCATATTGGGACCCCATCCCTCTACCTTGCATCAATATATCATACCTCCTGCGTTTTCTTTAAAGTGACCTACGCCTTCTGCACCCATACAGAAATCCAAGGGTATAGCAACACCGTCACCCCATGTATCCTGTCCACCTACCAATCTTAAACAAATTCCATCATCAAAAGAATTGTTTTGTCACTCCTATTTCTCCGTGGTTGTTTTCTGATACCACATCATCTGTGGCCTCATCATCTAACCAGCTAAACATAGCTTCTGCGCCAAAGAAGCCACGTTTAGTTAAAACCCATTATCAAAACCCCTTGGCTAAACCACCACCCATACAAACCAACCATACCACGTCATCACCAGAATCGACCCAGTCAATAGCCTCCTCTTCCTCTGACTTTGACCCACTCAAAGGCTCTTATGCCAAAATCCTTGCTATGTTGGTAGAGAATGCGACCATTTCCCTACCCCCACTTAGACCTTATGATCCATCTAAACCTCGACCTATAGGTTACGATGAGTCTAAAATCTATGCTTACCACCGCACACCAGGACATGACGTAGAGGGATGCAAAGCGTTGAAAGCCATACTTCATCAGTCACCTCTCTCAGATAGAAAAGTTAAGAAAGACAACTTACGAAGAGAGAGACCTTTAGCTTCAATTCCCTCTCCTATACCACCTGTCCCCACCTCACCAAGATCTATCATTATTACAGCCCCACCTCTCGAAGACCATGACCTATCCCTACCGTCTTCCTCCTCTCGTATTCACGAGATCAATATGATTAGTGTTGCTACTCGAGGACATAAAAACAATGGGAAAGCAAAAGAAAACACACCTGCGGCATCTCTTTCTCCGTCCACCATCCCGATGGCACCACCACCTAAAGTGGTTATTCGTGGACCCGCCTATCCCGTCTCTAATGGAATTGCCCACCGAACCATGATCAAACAGCTTCACCAATCACCTATAAAAATGACACTGTATGATCTCATTCAGACTTCTGAATCTCATCGACAAGCTCTCGTTGAAATCCTTCAAGGGATAGAGGTCTTACCTAATGAAACCTTATCATTACCTCTATTCTAACACCCAATCACGTTGCTTCGCTCACCAAACAATCTATCTCCCCAACCACTTACACGTCTCTGTACAAGTGATCCCCGCTTCGGCCTCGAAGACGAAATTATCGACTTTGGTGCTGAAGATCCTGACCCTGCTCTTTTCATCTCAGCTTATGTCTGGGACATTCAGGTACGTCGTGTTATGATTGACGGGGGCGCTAGCCTAAACATCATCTCTTCAAAAGCCTTCCAACAAATGAATATCCCTTCTAGTTGCATGTGTGCCAACCCCATCATGTTGCGGTCATTCAATGATGCTATTACTTCTACCTTAGGCACCGTGATCCTTAACATTTGTGTAGGGCCACGTACTTTACCCAAACTCTTCTATGTCCTTGAGGGAGAGTTCCAATACAATATGTTGTTAGGCCGCCCTTGGATCCGGCTATGGGATGCGTTCCTTCCACCTTACATAGATGCATAAAATTTGAGTACGAGGGGAAGTCCTACACCGTAAAAGCTGATCCTCCCCCCTTCAAAACCTGCAATATGTTGTATCACCCTAATGATGTGCTTGTACCAGTCAAGACACCCATTCATCCAACCCAACCATCCACTTCAACCGCACCTACACCTTCAACCAATGAAACCGCCATCACAAATACCACTTCCTTTCCCGCAGATAACATCCCAACCTCCGACCCCTTAGTAGATATTTTTCAACGCCTTACACTGGGGGGAGTACCACCTATATAACGTTAGCTCTTTCCATACCCCTGCAGGAGTACGGACAGTTACATGCGCATCCTACCTATGACCGTTGCGTGGGGGAGGTAATCTCTTACGGACCACCCCATTGCCGCACCAACCTAACGTATGGGGGTGTTGACGCATCTTCCGTTACCCCCAACCTCTTCTTGGTGTGGTTCCCTTCCATCCGATTTTCAATACTTGACAAATCGTCGTTATCCCTCACCTTCTTGACTCATTGTCTTTGGAAAGGCTTTGGTTTTGGTCTTTATGAACAAGGCCGACATACACTCATTCCCGTGACTACACACAAACACAATGATCGTAGTGGTCTCAGTTTTCCTGAAACACTTACACCGGAGAAACCTCGTGTCAGTTGTATCCTGGAAGATGACGACGTCACCCCTACCAAACCATCATCACCCACAGAGTCGATAGACCCTGAATCTATCCCTCCTAACTTTTTTTTCTCATAAATGCTATCTTCCTAGGTCCTCTCACTTATCAACGCGATAATGAGGACCCATCTTCTCTTCCCCTTCTGTATCCCGACATGATTGAAGAGGATTCGCCTTCGATTAATGTTGTTGAGTGCCAGGATGATGACTCCATCCTCACTTACCTTGGTGCAGACGACTCCTATATTCAACGCGCCTTACCGTCTGAAACTCAAACCATGTTGAATGAGTCAACTATAGAAATCAACATCCACACAGAGGAGGATCCTCACATTGTGAAGATCGGACAATCCCTTAGCGCATCAGAACAAGTCGCCTTTACTACCTTTCTCCGTACCCGCAACCAAGCTTTCGCTTGGTCCTACGCTGACATGCCAGGAATTGATCCTGACATTGCTGTCCATAACATCACCCTAAATCCCGATTCCAAACTAGTCAAACAAAAACTGAGAAAAATGCATCCACGCATTGCCCTCTTGGTCAAAGAAGAGCTTCAACGACTCCTTTCTGTTTCCTTCATCTTGCCTATTGACTATCCTCAATGGATTTCTAACATCGTACCTATCACTAAAGCGACGGGGGGACTTTGGCTATGCACGGATTTCTGAGACCTTAACCTTGCTTGCCGCAAGGATGACTTCCCCCTCCCAAGTATTGATCAACTTGTTGATCTCACTTGGGCCATGAAATGCTTTCTCTCATGGATGGTTTTTCGGGATACAATCAAATTTTGGTAGCCCCGGCCGATCAACATAAAACTACCTTCATAACTCCTTGGGGAACCTTCTGTTATCGTGTCATGTCATTTGGCCTTAAGAATGCTGGTGCGACCTATCAGCGGGCTATGACTTACATTTTTCATGACATTATGCACACTATCCTTGAGGATTATGTCAATGATCTTCTTGGCAAATCTAAACATCGCAGTGAACATCTCGATGTTTTAACCATTATTTTCGATCGCCTGTTACAATATTCGGTCCGGCTTCAACCAAAGAAATGTGTCTTTGGTGTTCTTTCGAGAAAACTTCTTGGCTTCATCGTCTCTTTGCATGGCATTGAGGTCGATCCATCTAAATTCAAAGCTATCCTAGAAATGCCCCCACCCAAAAACCTCAAACAATTGCGTAGTTTGCAGGGTAAACTTCAATCCATCCGGCGTTTCATCTCTCGGCTCTCGATCGATGTTAACCTTTCCATCACCTTCTTAAAAGGACATTTCCTTTGAATGGAGCGAAGAATGTCACCAAGCCTTTGAAGCTCTCAAAGCCTATCTCTTGCAGCCACTCGTGCTTATCCCACCACAGGACGATCACCCTTTCTACCTTTACCTTTCCGCCACCGACCACGCCGTAGGAGCCATGCTCGCACATCGTGACTCTGAGCATCGAGAACAAGACGTTTATTATATAAGTCGTACTCTCGTGGATTACGAGACTAGGTATACACATGTAGAAAAATTGTGCCTAGCCCTATCATTCATAGCCACCAAACTTCGACACTACCTCCTGAATCACAAAACTTTTGTCATCACCAACGCGGACCCCATTCATTATATGTATGCCAAACCACATCTAAACCAACGCATCGCCCGATGGCTTATGCTCCTCACTGACCTCGACCTTGAGTTTGCATAGCAAGTCAATCAAAGGACAAACTATTGCGGACCAACTTGCGGAGGCCCCTTTACCTGGGGAACAATTTACCAATTTTAATTTCCCCGACGAACTCATCGCCACTCTTTCACTCAGGGAAGAGTCGTATCCAATGACCCTCTTCTTTGATGGATCCAAATGCCGGCCGGTAGCGGCGAAGGAGCCGACGTTGTTCTCATTCCTCTTGACACTCGACCTATGCCTCTTTTCATTCCAGCCGATTTCCCTGCACTAATAATACAAATGGAATACGAGGCCCTCGTTTGGGTCTCCAGTTGCGTTACACTTAGGTGTCAAATCTATTAATATTTTTGCGACTCTCAATTGGTAGTCAATCAAGTTATGGGCATCTACCAATGTAAAAATGAGGAACTTCAAAAGTACAAACATTACGTGGATTCACTTTTGACCTCATTTACTCGTTATTCCATCCAGACCATTCCCGCTCCACTAACAAATTTGCCGGATACTATGGCTTGCTTAGCCTCGCAAATTCTGCGTCACCAACTCGACTCGACATATTCGTCTTGGTCCAACAACTCTTTACCCCATCTTACTCAGCCCCGGTTGTTTGTATGATAAATAATGTGTCTGCTAATTCACAGGATACCTGGTACCACCAATTTCACGACTACCTTACAACCTCTGTTCTCCCACCTGACCTAACTAGTACCGGCAAACACACTTTTCTTAAACGTGTTTCTCATTATGTCGTCATGGGGGGACTCCTTTATAAACGTGGCTTTGATGGTATCCTCCTTCGATGTCTAACCGGCGCAGAGGTCACCTATACCATCCAACAGGTCCATGACGGTATTTGTGGCGGACATTTTAGTGGCCTTGCTGTGGCTAAACGAATCCTTCGCCTAGGTTATTATTGGCCTACTCTTAATAACTGCTACGAATATGTTAAGCATTGTGTTATGTGTCAACAACATGCCAACCTTCAACATACTCCTAGCCATCCGCTACAGGTCGCACGAGATCTTTGGCCTTTCTCACAATGGGGTTTAGACCTTATTGGTGAGATCCACCCACCCTCTTCGCAATGTCACCGTTGGATTATCACAGCAACCGAATATTACACAAAATGGGTGGAGGCCATTCCACTCATTTCAATCAAAAAAGAAAAAATTGTCGAATTCGTTAACCATCACATTATCTGTCGTTTTGGTATTCCTCATCGCCTAATAACAGATAATGGTAAATCTTTCAAAAATAAGTTGTTACAAGACCTTTGTGACAACTTTGGTATCAAACTTAGTTTCTCATCACCTTACTATCCACAGGCCAATGGTCAAGCTGAATCTTCTAATAAAACCCTAACCAAAATCCTCATGAAAGTTGTCAATGAGTCCGGAAGAAATTGGCATGATCACATTCCCTTTGCCCTTTGGGCTTATCATACTAGCATTCGTACCTCCACTAATGCCACACCATTTTCTTTGGTATATGGTACCGAGGTTGTCTTGCCTCTTGAAATACAAATACCCTCCCTCAGAATATCTCTTCAGGATATTCTCACCAATGATGATTTCCGCCAAGAGCGCTTAGCCCAATTAGAGCTTCTTGACGAGCATCGTCTTACGGCTCTTGATCACCTTCAAATCTACCAAAAACGCATCAAGCGTGCTTATGATAAATGACTTCATGAGCGTACCTTTAAGGTTGGTGATCTTGTCCTCAAAGAGAATCAACATGTAACCAAACTAGAAAAGAGCAAACGTGAAAAATTTGCTCCTAATTGGATTGGGCCTTACATTATCACTCACACTTATGGATCAGGCACTTATCGTTTATCTTCGCTTAATGGTAAACCTGAGCCTGAGCCCCTTAATGCCTTGCATCTTCGACCATTCTACTGTTGAAATTAGTGTTATATCACTTCTTATCTACCTTACGCTTGTCCCTTGAGCTCATTTACCACCGCATACACTTTGTTTCTTACATCTCAAAATCAAATCAAGCTCACATGGTTTGATTATCACCTCCCCTTAAAAGATGCCTTCCCCTTTTTAGTATAGTCCATGACTTCAAAGTATCAAAATAACACATTCTTAATTAAAATACTTATGGGATTTTCTTGAGTCAAACTTCCTACAAAAACTAGATGCTTTATGCCCAACGGACATCTAGACCTCTAAATTATACAATAGACTGCTCCCTTGAAGGACAGCTATATGCCAAACTATTGCTGCTATTATATATAGACTGCTCCCCCGAAGGACAGCTATACATAAACACCGCATCTGCTACTATAAATAGACTGCTCCCTTGAAGGACAGCTATACACAGTCAGCCTTTATCAGAAGCTTCTCGCATTGATCAGCTTCGTGAAGACCTCAAGAACAACAAAATACATATCCCATGTAGACTTCCCGCATCGATCAGTCTATATCCAGAAAAATAAAATAAAAATAAAAGCAGTATTTCAAAACACTTTTGAGTCATGGACTTGTCTATTTAGGTTTGGTTCTCTTTTGTCAGAATAATCATCTTATAATAAGTTCTCTGCACCCTCGCCCACATCAACCACCTCACCTCACCATTTGTCAAAGCAACAAAACTCAAGGGACGTGACGTATATCCGATATATTGTGATTATACCACTCTTTTCACCTATCGACTTCTCGCTTATGCAAGGTACCTAGGGACTCAAGCTCATCCTACATTAATATGTGGTTTGTTTAGCTCTTCTCAACTATGGGACACTCTGGCCTCTTTGCTTGACTCTAGGATTATGTGTTGACCTTAATCAGGACACGATTCCATACTGCTTAGGTATGCTAACTTTCGCTTTACCCTACCAACACCAACAACATTACCCTACCAACATCAAATTTTTACCAACCAACAAATTGCCTAACCACAACCAAATTGTCTGAATTCACCTCTCCTCGGTCCTGAGGAGAACTACATTGATCGAGGCCCTTCCTTGCTTTGTGTAATGGGCTATGTAGGCAGCACTTAGGAGACATGGGGTCTCCCAAGGTTAGCTCGACCATCCCTTACCATACCCTATCATGTGTTGTAAATATAAATGTTTTTTGTGTATTTCTATTTGCCAACATTCATCTTTATCCTTTTTCAAACAAAACAAAAACAACATTCAAAACACAACCATTCTTACTATTATCATCACTCAAAACCACATACATATTTAGTTTTATTTTAGATGTTAAACAAATACATCTTCTCTATCATCGACTCGCAGGTCGGCATCCTTATTTATTCTTATATTCCTATTTTATTCACTTAGACCCTTGCACCTCCTCCCGAATCGGGTGGTGATCATGATCGTCGATGCCTCTCGATTGGCCTCTCCATCCTCAAAGTGCCACTTGCCATTGGTTCCTCCGTTGATCCGTCAACATCTCTCGTAACATACGAATACGTCCTCTCGCGTGGAGGAATCTTGCCTCCAGTCTCTCCACTCGTAATTGTGAAACCTCTAACAATCCCATTGTCTCATTCACCTGTGTTTGAAGCTGGTGAGCCAAATCCTGCAGACGATCTCTCTCCGCTGTAATCATAGCTATGTCAGGCACTCACGTGCACCTCGCGATTCTATCTACCCACCATACTCTATAGGCCTCTGTCGTTCCCGCATCCATTACCCTACGATCGGCTGCTATCTCTTCTAGCCCTTCTGGAGGTGTAGGCCGGGGAGGTGAGAATGCTGCCTCGGCGTCGATCCTCATGTATGGTCTATATGTCATAGGTATATCTCACAGAATGAACCCAAATTGTCGCCGCACGTGATCTAGAGGAATCCTCTCATACTTACACGGCTGTGCCTGCGATCCACCTCAATCGCTCTACACCCCTCAACTCCTCGGCTATGTGCTCTCTGTCCACCATATAGTTCCCGTAAGGCCTCCACAAATATCTGCAATCGTCACCATCTCCCATACACATCTATAATACTCGATGTCATCTATCACGGCACGGGATCTCGCTTCTTGTTCTCTGGACCCATCGTTTGAATCCCACCTTTGCACTCCTGCCTCTCCCGGCTCGATGGGTCGGCTTTATTGGATGCACACAAACAATATGCTCATAGGCCCAACAATGTAATAAATACGAACAATCTAGTGTCGTCTTGTGTTTTCACTTACGGCCCATAAACCCTATATAACTCTGCCGGATATGTGGGTGCCCATGCAAAAGTCACGCTCATTTCTATCATTTCCCAAATAACACTCATCAATGCTTTGGAAATCTTCCACCTTCAGCCCTCGGTAATGCATAATACCCCATCGCTATCATTAATAACACGGCCAACCTTTTCTCCTCGGGGTGTGTTGCATACATTGTACCATACGTAAAAGATAAACCTCGGCTTGTGTCAAATATCGTGCGGGTGAACCGAATCTTTGTTGTTATCGCTGCCTTGTGCTAAAGCAACGCTTTGATACACTATTTTCCCTATCATTGGGAGTCTCAAAATACGGAATACATCTTCCAAAGTCACATCATCTCCTGTTGGCGGATAGAAGGTATTCTTTTGGATTCCATCTCTCAATCAACGCTGCGCATGACATAGCATGGTCACTTGAATACAAACTCACCCTGCCCCAAAATTTCTTGACCGATGTCATTCGCTTAGTGACCGGCATCGGTCACTAAAACATCACGGAGCCGAACCCGACGCGGCCCCCCCAAATCCTTTTTTTTGCCTATTTATACCTCTTTACCCACCCAAACACCCTAAAAATCTACCCACCCTGCCGCCTTGCCCTCTTTCACCCATCTACCCTCTCCTTTTTTCAAATAATTTCCATTTATTAATTATTTTCTCAAAAACATGGATTCCTACCCAAACCCCCAAAAATAGCTTAACAACATCAAATTCATTCCGTGAGAGGTTTCGAACCTACCGGTACGACGACACGTCGTCGTGGTGGGATGGGTGGTGGTGGTCCAGCTGTCCAAGCCTCCTGCTCCTCCTGGCTGAGCCATGGCTATAAACTCTCCTCTGCTGGGTCCTCCACCAATCAAATGCTGCCTCCTACTCACTAGGGTCCACCAATCACTCACTTCTCCACTCCAATAGCGCCACCTCAACCAACAAATGCTCCAATCTCAACAATACACCTCAGACAACTCAAATTGGGTTTCAAATTGACAATATGACAATGACAGGCCGTATTTTTTTTTTTATAGGTTTTCGACCTATAACCTTGAAATCTTTTGGCTATTGTGCCTAAGGAACCGGTATTGGTCACCTAACTAATATCGGGTCATAGAGAATCGATATCGGTTTTCTCCCACCTCTTCACCAATTTCGACCTTATTTACTAATCGCCCTTTCTCACAACATCGCCTATATCCACCTTGGCTGAACACCCTTTGTTAACCAATTTGGCTTTGACCAAGTCGCAACCAATCATTTGCCCGACCAGGCGTCAACCCGAACCATCTGCCCGTGCAGGCCGTAATTCAACCAATTTGGTCCGACCCAAGGCCGTAACCAACCATTTGCTGAGCGACCCCAAGGCCCGACCCGTGTCAACCAACCATCTGCCCGACCAGGCCGTGACCAACCAATTTGGCCCACCCCAAGGCCGTAACCAACTCATTTGGCCCGACCCAAGGCCGCAACCAACCCATTTGGCCCAACCCAAGGCCGCACCCAACCATTTGGCCCGACCTAAGGCCGCACCAATTAAATACCTTGCCCACAATCAACACAATACAATTTTATCCACCCATCATGTAGCGTTTTGTTCAATCGAGCCCACCTATTCGTGTTTTAGCATGATTAGGGTCCTTGACTTGATCAGTCGACCAACTTTTCCTAGACCAAGACCGTGACGTTTATCTCAACCAAACTAACCATTTGGTACTTGCCAACATGCCTAAACGTTCTGTACCTTACCCGTTATATCCACAGAGCTACTTCCTATGCCTTGATACCAAGATTATATCACCCTTGTTTGGATAAACTATCGACCTTTGCCTATGAATTGCTTGTTTGCTCTTCAAATCATGTACCACAGTCGCATCTCTGCATTTCAACGTGCGTCTGCTTCCTTGGACCTACCCCACCATCTTACCATCATCTAAACACCATTTACCCTTTATCAACCCTATCCACCGATTTCACGCTTACCTCAATCTGCAGATAGATTTGAGGATTACCTATACCCTTAAGGGTAACCACTTCTTATTATTGTCATGTAGCTTTAACAAAACAAGCTACACGACAATGAGGGCTAAATGTAGACACCAAATTTGTGTTTCGACACCCTGTGCCCCGCATCCCATTTCGCAACCTAACCTCATCACCTAAACCTTACACAATTATTTATTAATTACCTTATAATTAATAAATCCACATCTCCATACACTGCCACCTCATTTTGCCACCTCATCATGACCTAGTCTTAACCTAAACTAACCTAATTAAGACCTATAACTTGGTCCACATCCACACCCATGACTGATTACTCCTCACCCGCACCTAAAACCACCTCATAATGACTTGACCAAACCCGCAACTAATCCCTCGAGAGAAAAGGAGGGAAAATTGGCTATTTTACAAAAATAGCCCACTTTGACTTTGGCCAGAAATCGTTTCTACTCGACCTCAGTCGGTTATGCGTAACTGCCATCGGTTCCTGTAAATGACCACTCCGAACCAAAAACAAGGATCGGGATTTTCATTTTGATCGAGAAGAGGAGAAATCATTGAAAGAATCCAGATTTTTGCTTGGCCAGAAAGCGAGACAAGTCAAGAAACAAAAGAGTTTGCGAGAGAAGGACATCAAGCCCAAGACTACAACTAAATAACTTGAGAGCCGGTGACACTCATCCGAGGCATCAGAAGAGGAGATAGCTCATCTTGGATTGTCAAATCATCCTATTTGAGCCCTGTCTTCGTCATCACAGTCCTGGAACCTGCATCTTCATCAGGAACGAGTAAGTAGTGTCTTGTATGTTTCTAAGCACCATTTCTTGAGCCTATGGATTGATAGTAATTACAAGCTCATTCTTAGATCTACCACCTACCAACATCCTGCACTTAACCTTCATCCATACATCCTTGTATTGCCCAGAAGACCATTTTATCACACTCTGAGTCTTCCCTGTCCTCTCACTATTCCCCTCAGCCATCCACTAGTCTTAATAACCCCACAATCACCCTGCAACCAACCTCTATCCAAAAGCACCTAGATTGCTGACCCTACCGGTGTCGTTTATCCCCTCTGAGTAGCGGTTCTCTAACCGCGGTCGGTTGCTAGTGACCGGCATCGGTCACTGTGACTTATACCCCAAAACCTCCCTCTCGCCTATTTGTCACCTAACAACCTCAGAGGTCCAGTCTGGTTTATCCCTGTAACTCAACCTAGATGTATCAACGACCAGTAACCGAACAAACAACGTGACTCTTTATTATTGATAGTTTAGCCTCTATTGCTTTGTAACGAGGTACCTAAATCATGATTTTGCAATGGCTTTCTTTGTTATCATTTGTGTTAATTCGTATTAAAAGGGGAACTGACCACCTTTGAAAGGAAGTTTTATATTTCACGGCCTAAGGCAGCTCCTCATTTATTGTCTAATTAAAATCCTGTGGTCTTGTATTCTTACTTCTGCAGGTAGTCCTTCCAAGACAAAAGGAGTTCTTAGCGGAAGTCGATCCGATCTTTCTCTCACGGTACGCGCACACCATCTCAACATTCAACGGGTATTCCTCCTAGCCCTAACCCTTATCTCAAGCTTCTCAAAGGAATGAAAGGATAGAAAGCAAGTCTATTCCTCATAGTGAAACATTTCATGTGAAATGACTTGCACCATGGGCTCCATGTCTCATCCATGAGTCTGAATCGCCTGTAGAAATGTTTAGTACACAACAAATTCAACATGTCCTTTGGTGGCCAGATAGTTTTTCAGATTTCACCCAAACGCGTTCCTCAGGTGCGTATACCATTTCTACAAGCGCGCCTTGTGCATATGTCAATCATAGTGTCACGGCGTATTTTTCAAATCTCTTTATGAGTGAAGGGTCCTCGGAGGGTACTCCCACATGAATTTTTGATGCATCAGGTACTCCAATCTCTGAAAACACAATGGTTAGCGGACATTACCGAAAAGGATTCTATCACCTTCCTTTGAGAAGTCGACAATCTCATCCGTGATGAATGCAAATAAGTCAGTAGATGGTGCCCTTTGAAATTTTCTTGCAAACATGCAATCATGGCTTATTGACCGGTCCATCTCTCCTATCCATTTAACTTTGTCATTAGGTGCGCGGCCATCTTCATCACCAAGTCCTCGATGTCCATGATATCATAGTACCTTGACCCCTTTTTTATATGCATAGTGGCAACCATCTCCTTAATTTCCTCTTTGTCACTTAGGTCATCCTCCAAACTATCTCCTTCACAGATGAGGCCTGTGAAATGTGAAATGAGCTAAGGGGTAATGCGCATCTTGCACCTGTGAAGTGGAAGTAGTCTTCATGCACGTGTGACATCAGCCATTGATATAAGCACTCAGGCTTCCTAAAGTAGGGCAACTCAAAGAGTTGTAATAACCCTGCCTTCTCCAACTTGACCTTCACATCATCGTTATAGATGGGAAAATCTCATAGTTTCCTTTTATTTGTTGGGTGCATTAACTCCAGCGCCATCTCCTTCTCTATTGTGCTCTTATGATGATTGTAGTCATTTACAGACATGTTTCTTAGATGGGACTCCCACTCCTTCCCCAAAGAACACTCACTGCTAGGTCTTTGCATTTCTACATACCACTCTTTATTTGTATGTGCATTAGTTTCTTGTTTTTTTCCCTTTCCCTTGCCTTTTCCCCTTAGGTGTGCTAACTGGTTTCTTAGTGCCATTGTCTGTGGTCCTCTTCTTTACTTCAATCACTTCTCAGTAACTTTGTTCTTGACTCTTTCCCACCTTAGATCTTGAATTTGTGAAGAAAACTCCTTAAACCCATTCCCTAGTTCTTCAAACCCTAGATGGGATAATCCCTTCACAAGACAAAGCACCTTCTCACCACTTCTCTTATGCCTCGTGAAATCCCATCCTTCTAGTTCGCAGATCCAAACTAGTTATTCACGCTCAATCTCTTCAATTTTTCTTCACACAAATCAGTTGTTAGAAGCCCTAGTTTGTAAAGATGCAAAAAGTTCTTGTTTCTCCTTATACATAAAGTGAATAATGAAATGCCTTGACCCTTTATTTATAGTTTTTCCCTTTTAAGCATTAAATGCTACTTCACCTACCACCATACTTTTCATGTTTAATGTGGCTTTTTCAAACAAATTCTGACTTTAGCACTTTAACTCACACACCAAACCCCGTGCAGATAATCTTCCAACCTTCTGGCATGCAACCAATCCATCTAGATAGGAGACTCTTGTGTGTGCATCACTGGCACCGAAGGCACTTCTTCTGTCCTGATTTTTTCTCTCGCCTACCTCATGTTGCTTATGCACTTTTTCCTCCTTTGTACGTGGGATCTAGAAAGTAGCCTTATCTTGACACCAACCATCCTTTTCCATATTTTATTTCCATGCACCTCCTTCAACAGGGCCATTCAACTGGGCTTTTCAACACAAACTTCCTTGGCACTTTACCCATGATCTCCTTCACATCACTCCACCCCACCCTAAAATGATGTGCAGTCCTCTGCGCACTAAAAATCCTCAAAGTAGTAAGGTTACCAGCACCCAAGGCACAAAACAAAACAATAACACGAAAGGGAAACACAAGAAAAGAAATACATAAAGGAAATTCTAAATTAACTGGAAAAACTACCTTATTTATAAACACCAAGAAGCCTTATTTATAGTAGGGCTTCAACATACTCCCATTGAAGTGTCCAAGAAATTTCGTTTCATCCAACACTTGTAACTAGCACACACCCAAATCAAGGATGTATGATATTTTATAGGGACCTAACCAATGGACCTTCAACTTCCTAGGATGGCACAGAAACTTAGAATCATACAAGAAGACCATCATCTCGCCCAACCTTAAACTTCTTGCTTTCTGATGTGGGTGATCATGCCATGATTTTTGATTTGATTTTTTTGTTGTTTGGCTCCACTGAAAGTGATCATCTTTCAATCCAAAATTTTCGATTAGTTCATCGATTCTCTCTTCCAGCGCTTCATTCATCAACTTGCACTCCTCCTCACGCATGCTATTAAGTAGAGAAGGTAGCATGA